>CAXITT010000094.1:748519-795897 GCA_964033795.1 Lymnaea stagnalis | reverse complement strand
TTAGATGGCCCTTTGTTTTACGTAATAGTGAGATGGCCCTTTGTTTGACGTAATAGTTAGATGGCCCTTTGTTTGACGTAATAGTTAGATGACAGGGGTGGACTGGGGAGTTCAAGCGGCCCGGGAAAAAATCAAAGCGGTCCTATCTTCATGACTTTATTTATATCACCGGTCCTAGCGGCCCATCGGGAATCTTCCCGATGTCCCGGCGGCCCAGTCCACCCCTATTAGATGGCCCTTTGTTTTACGTAATAGTTAGATGGCCCTTTGTTTTACGTAATAGTTAGATGGCCCTTTGTTTTACGTAATAGTTAGATGGCCCTTTGTTTGACGTAATAATTTTGCTGGGCTGGTGTTTTAAAGCTCACTGTACCGTACACACAAAAAGGCGGGGGTTGGGAGGGGGTCCCAATTTGTTACCGGGTAATTCATTCTTATTTTAATACATTTTATTTTATGCTTATCTGAAGTCAGGTTTGAACTTTCACCAGTGATTTTTTTTTGACCTGCGACAGACTGGGATAATGTGATCAGCACGTTAACCCAAATAGTAATTGATATTTATTAGCAGATACACGTCTGCAAAACAAAGTGACCGCAGTTAACAGCTAACGTCAGTCATCTACTGTTTACCTACAGTTCCCTATTTTGACGCCAGCTTTAACTCGATTCCACTGAACACGCTATAGGATGAGTTACTGTATACATTAAATGTACTGTATTTTTTATTTATTTACTATCAAAATACTGCAATGTACGATTTTGAGATGATATTGTACGATTTTAGGAGTTTGGGGGTAAACAGGTCTGCGGTATTTTTACAGTTCTGTACTTCTCAGACCTCCCGAAATGGGGCAGGACATCGTTAAGTTCGATGCAATCCTGTTTGGCAGGCGAGGTACAGCAAAAGCATTGAAGCAGTTCCTGGTGGCCTTGGCGCACTTTTGAGTTTTGTGAGGGTGCCATTGCATGTCTGGTGGTTGAATGCTACATCCTTTCAACTGGACATCAGATGGTCAAAGAATTTTTGAAAATTTGTTTGCTATTCTCACACATTTATAGGTCATCTTATATAGTAGTATTGTAATTAACCTTAGGTAATTTCCCAAAAGATTTCATAAATTGAAAAGAATTTCAGATCATCTTGTTCAATTGAACTCTGGACATTTTAGATTGCACTTATTCTTTTCCCTTCAGTTATGCTGTTTCTGATGACGATGATGAGTTTTTGCCAAGCCCCCTTTCTAGGTATCGCTCCTTGCTGTTTGGAGTCCTGCGGTTTTGTTTAGCCTTACTTACTTCCCTGGGGGGAGAAAACAAAGAGGCAGCTACTCAGGTTGTACTCTGAATGTAAACTGTCCCATTTATTAAAAAAATTTCCAGATCATTGTGACCATAATGTGTCACGTCGAGACTTTTCTAGACCTCTTATATATATATATGTATATTATCATTTATTAAATTTCACTGAACAATTGAGAATTGAAAAAGTTGTCTATCCATACCTTTAAAGGAGTTTTTAATTGTTATTTTCATATTAATCATTTGGAAAAGGAAGCTGATTTCTAAAATATAGCAAAGTTGCTTTAATAATATTAAAAATCCATATTTGTAATGGTTGTATTTATTTGTCTTTCCTTAGGTTATGCTTTTGATCATCTCCCATGGAGATGTATTCACCTCCATACTGAGAAGTCGAAAACCAACTTTGAATGAGTCTTACCTCAGAGAACTGAGCTTAACCACAGCAGTTATTGCTAGGGCCAATTATCACAGTAAAGTTTATTTCTTTTCTAGAGAAGATTTCCATGTCAAGAATAACTTAAGTTTCATTTGTGTATATGTCATGCTGGGCTTTGTGGTCAGCAAGTGAAATGTGACTTGGTGGTCAGCAAGTGAATACTTTGTGATTTATGTTAAGTTTATAATTTTTTGTCCATTAAATTTTAAAAAACTGATTTGTGAAATTGATAAAAGAATTAAAAATTATAATTTTCAGCATATATTTTGTAAAAATTATTCTGGATGTCTTTAGAAGCAAATATCTTTTTTTATTACAGCTGAGCTGGGTGCAGATTTAATGGAACAAGACACAGCCAACATGGAATTTAAATCTCAACGTATGCGACTTCAGGTGAGAGATCGTTAAGTTGCCATTCATAGCCTTCTTTACCTTAATTTTGTGCCTTACTAAAAAATTTTGTTATAAATGCACAGGATCAAATGTTGGCTCTGCTGCCTCACTATTCAGCTCCTGAGACTATTGTGAAACAACTGAGAGGCCGTGTAACGTCTCCCACTTACATTACATCACAAGCTGACGATGACAACATGGCCCAACTTTTGCAGCTTTATCAGGAAATAGCCTCCAACCTCACAGCCTACTGTTGTAGTCTTATTGCCAATATAGGTGGGTACATGTTTGTATATTATTCTATTTTTTAGCAGTATTTAGAGCCTTCATTCTTTACCAGATTGAAGATCTATAATTAAATCTGGGCATAGCTCTGGAAAATGTTAATTAGTGCAATAATCTGTCCACATTCTGCCCAAGAGGTTTGGGAACTCTGATATAAAAATGTTATTGATAAAGATTTTCTGGCTAAACCTAACAGTAGCCATATTTTTACATTGATTGTTTATTGCAGGCTTGTTGTATATTTTATTCAATGTTCTTCCTATTTTTAGCATTGGACAATCAGTGAATGAAATGTGGCCTTTGCATTTTGTTGCTTTTATCCAATCATAAAATAAGGAGAAAAATTGCATTAACTTACCTGTGTATCTGTAAAACATAAGCAAGTACAAAGATTGTTCCTTCTTTATATTTTAGAAGATACATTGACACTAAAAAAAAAAAAGACTTTAATTACAAATAAGTTGAAAAGCTACAAAAATTCATTTTATTGAATCAAAATATTAAGCCTGCACAATGAATCATATGAAATTTATTTTATTTTTCTTAAAATGTTATTTCTTTGCTTTGACAGATGCAACAAATTTAAATCACCATCTGCTGTTCGGTCCAAGCCTTAATGAAATCAGCAGAGAAGGTTGTAGGATGGATGGTAAGAATCAGATAAAAACAATTTTAAGTTATAATCCATGTTATAAAAGAGCAGATAACCTAATCACATAACATTTGAATTATTCTATTTTTAAATATTGATTAGAATCTCTAATTTTTTTAAAAATTATACCCGGTAAAGGTAGTTTTATTTCTCATCATCTCTTAGTAGTGTGTGTGTAAATTAAATTTTTAAGATATTTCTACACTTTGGTGTGGATAGCTAGTAATAAAAGACTGATTCTGTTGTTTCAGATGTCTGTGTGAAAAATAATTGATATTGTTGTTTCAGAAGTCTCTGCGACACCTGGACCAGGGAGAAAGCTGGGGCTGGGAATTATTCTCCTACTGTTGCAGCAATCAGCCTGTCAGTTCAAGGTTGTCCTAGACTCCTATCGACAACATGCCCAGCAACTGACATCCTTGTCAGATCTTACTGCTGAGGATCTCAAGCAGGTCAGTACCATTGTTGCATATTTGTGATTTGGGAAACCCAATGTTCCGTCTATATCTCTCTTTATTTGGAGTCAATTCTTAAATTTACTGTGTTGCTTTGTGATTTTCAACAGAAATTACAACCATTATCAAATTTTTAAATACTGGTATGTGTTGTAGTTGGGTTAATAATAACTTAAGTTTAATCTGCTTAATTTTTCAAAGAAATATGACAATGGAAACAACATGTTAGTTGAGACCCAGAAAGAACCTGCTTTAAATTATTTAGGCAATGCAAAATTTAACAAATAAATTAAAAGTTATTATGGATTAACATATGATATTTTTTAGCTACTTTTCTAAACACCTAGTTTCTACATTCTTGACCCCCCTCCCATAAAATTTGGTATATTTTTAATTATTTGAACTGTAAGCATCTGGAAATTGATGGAAATGTAGGAAAAAAAGCTGGCAAGTATCATTGCTGTATGTAACTTTCTGATGCTTGAAATCTTTTCTTCATAAATAGCTGTGTGGAGACTCGTCCATTGAGAAATTGTCTTCCCAACAGAGACAAGAAGTAGCCAAGTCCCATTTGGTCCACATTGTCTCCCAGAAATCCCAACAACTCCAGCACTATGTCTGTATCTTTTTGGTAGAGATTTATGAAACTCTTATATAACGTGTGCATTTGTCATTGACCTCACCGGTTTGGATTATGCTTTAACTCATTCCCTCCAGCAGTGCTACTTCCGGACTTAATTTATTTTTCTGTGAAAAGGGAAGCAACTCAGTTTTGAAATTGATTTACATTTTTTAAATATTTTTTTAAGTTGCTAAATATTATTTAATGTTAATGAATTAAGAACAAATGCAATAAAAAATGAATAAGGTTTAATATAAATATAACATTAGCGGGGAAAAAATAACTAAAAATGGCCCAAAAAATCAATTTTCGGCACCTTGGACGAACACATACTACATATAGACGCGCCATACTAAAGCACACCTAGTTTTAAAGTGAAACACGATAAAAACTTCCGGTTTTTAAATTAAAATCACGCAGAAATCATGCCATAGCCGGAAGTCTCGAGGGACGCGAGATTTCATTGCTATTTTTAACTAAAAATAAGAGAGGTGTGTCGCTATGCGCCGGGACGCATTTGGACGCATCAGGAGGAACCCCCAGAGGACGCATTTAGTCGCAACCGTCGGGAATGAGTTCTGGAACCAGCTCCCCTTCCATATACGTCATAGTGAAACCTCGTCCATTTTCAAAAAGTCCCTTAAAACTCATCTGTTTAGGTCCGCCTATGACCTGTGATGCACCCTCCTTGCCCTACCTCATTTTCTGTTTCGGGTTGATCCTGAAGTGTCAAAGTGTCCTTGTTTTATAGCCATTTTCATTGTTTCTATAGAATAGTAGTTACTATCCTAGTGTCTCATTTGTATTTACTTAGTTTACATGTTTTAATAATTGTAAAGCGCTTAGAGCTTTATGATAAGCGCTATATATATAGCCATTTTCATTGTTTCTATAGAATAGTAGTTACTATCCTAGTGTCTCATTTGTATTTACTTAGTTTACATGTTTTAATAATTGTAAAGCGCTTAGAGCTTTATGATAAGCGCTATATAAAAATGCCTAAATAAATAAATAAATAAATTAAAACCAAGACCAGCAACTTTGCTGTATTAATGTTGTAGGAAGTTATTAACTATTATAAATACATTTAAAGATTGTATTTTCTGAAGTAAATTTCAGTGGTTGATCAACACAAAAATTATAAAGGGGAGGGGGTGTCAACATTTGAAGGGTGAACCTGACAATGAATTCATACACATCCATGTTTATTGGTCCCAGAGCATCCCTTAATCCTGATACGGTACAAACTTGTGGCTAGAAATGTATACAAACTTTGGGCTAGCAGTGTATACAAACTTGGTGCTAGAAGTGTATACAAACTTGGGGCTAGCAGTGTATACAAACTTGGGGCTAGCAGTGTATACAAACTTGGGGCTAACAGTGTATACAAACTTGGGGCTAGCATTGTTTACAAACTTGGGGCTAGCATTGTATACAAACTTGGGGCGAGAAGTGTATACAAACTTGGGGCCAGCAGTGTATACAAACTTGGGGCCAGCAGTGTATACAAACTTGGGGCCAGCAGTGTATACAAACTTGGGGCTAGCAGTGTATACAAACTTGGGGCTAGCAGTGTATACAAACTTGGGGCTAGCAGTGTATACAAACTTGGGGCTAGAAGTGTATACAAACTTGGGGCTAGAAGTGTATACAAACTTGGGGCTAGCATTGGATACAAACTTGGGTCTAGCTGGTAAAATAACCTACATGAATATAACTTAATATTTGCAGGTGTTTTTTCTTGACAAAATGTTAACAGATATAGTTGAGAATTGTTTGTATATAACATGGCGTCATCTGGAATTCTTCTTGGTTCAATGCATTCCTGCTGATCGGTCTTCTATGACCACTCCTACCCTCATGAGACATCGTTCTGAATTAAGGAAGCTCACTGGTATATTTTTTAAATTGTTTTTGTTTTTATCTGATTAATTTTATATGGGAGAAAAATTTTTCCTTCTTTCCATCTCTTTTTTGGGTCAACTACTAAAAAACAAACATTTCAGTGACCTTTAGTTTCATTGTTTTGCATTTCCTGATTTCAACATAATGGTATAAGCAAAATTATAGTACATCAAAAGCTTTAGCAGATCTTATTAAAAAATGTTTTCATAAAAAAACATTTATAAAAAAATTTGTTACTCATGCCTCCATTCTCCCTGTAAATAAACAAATTCCACAAAATACTTGGTTGATTCAAATAGACATGGATATAATCTTTAATTTAATAAGTATGTTACACCCAATTATTTTGTTACATCATTAACAAGTGCCGATTTTGAAAAGCATTTAGTCAGAAATATTTATACTCTACATAATCACAGTCATAGCTTTAAATTCAATGTTTATTGCATTATTTGTTTATAAATAAAATTTAAGAGATAAATGGTTTTTGTGCAAAATTAATTGATTTGTCAATATTTTTAAATCTTTAAAGGTATGTCAGAGAGTAAATTAGATGCCAGTGTTGTTGGCAGTCCCACGATTCAACCAGGTCTGACTCAGGTTGCTTTAGGGGTCTCAGAGAGCAGCATTGACAAGTTGAGGTCCATGGTACCCTCGGTCCTCAATGAAGCTTTCTTCAAGCGAGTGCAGAATGTTGATCAGGTGAATAAACTAGTTTATGAGAATGTTGATCAGGCAGTGGTGTAGTTGGGTTAGTGCCCCCCAAGGAGGGCAAAGACTTTTTGCGCCCCTATTCCACAAAAAAAAACCTTTGCTGTTGTTTAAAAATGCCACCCCTCCATACAAAGAGAAAATGGACACCCGGGGCGGACCACTTTTACACCACTGTGATCATGTAAATAAATTATTTTATTCCCGATGCTGCAAAGAGCATAATTTTGTGGAGAGTTTATCCCACAGGTCAGGAGCTGACTAATTTTAAATCAAAGTAATCAATACCTCTGTTATTATTTATTTATTTATTTATTTATTTAGGCATTTTTATATAGCGCTTATCATAAAGCTCTAAGCGCTTTACAATTATTAAAACATGTAAACTAAGTAAATACAAATGAGACACTAGGATAGTAACTACTATTCTATAGAATACACTTATTAAAATGTTTGCGCTGTTTGAGAGAAGTGTATATTTTAAGAAATTACAGACCTGTTTAGCCTAAAACTCTTAAAATCGTAAAATTGTTTAATACATTATCTTAATAGTAAAATATAAACATACAGTATATATAATGTATACACCTCAAAATCGTTCATTGTACGCCAAAATCGTAAGAGTAAACAGGCCTGAAGTATATCCTGATGATATCAGTTGTGTTTATGATAATAACTAATCCTGAATAAATCATTAATTATGACAATTTTTCAGTCTTACGGCAAACAGAGATCCCACTACAGCTTCTCAGAGGCCATCGTGAGGAAAATAAAGAGAGTCTTGAAACTACACACGGGAAGCTAGACTTGAAATAGATTCATGTACATAAGCATTTATTAACTATCACATTATTTGCAAAGAAAGAATAATTGAGAGCATGTAAACTACTGGAGAATGAGAATCACATGTCAAGTTAAAAAATGTGTACAGTATGTGTAAGCTTGATGAATATATCTAGTTTTTAAACAATTGAGAATTTATGAATTTTGAGCTTTTTATGAAATGTCTGAGATTTGGAAAATTTCATTTTTAACAAAGAAATACCATTATAGTTATAGATATGATAAGCCAAATAATTACCTCTGACACAAATGAATTGTGATTTTGTTTGAAAATTATTTCTGGAGTATTTGCTGTTTTTTTTTTGGTTTTTTTTACAAGCGGATTAAAAACCGGAGTTGTAATATAAAAATAATATTAATTAGGCATGAATTATTTTGGCCTGGTCGTACCACATGCACATTTCAATCTAATTATGTTGTATGACTCGATGAATAAATGTTACTGTGTTGTCTAGCACAGGCCAGCACAGTATATGGCCCGCCAGCATCCACTTTGGGGCCTGGGAAGTAACCAAGTATTCTTTATTATTATTTTCTCAATAGCGTTCCCCCCTGTCCTTTTTCTTTCGGCCAGCACAAGTTTTTCATAAAGTATTACCGCCCCGCTTTACGTTTTGAGTTATGCGGGCCTGGTCTAGCAGTTCAAATTTTGTAATTTCATACTGCAGAGGGAAAATGAGCTCTCTGTATCCTCTCACAGT
The DNA here is from genome assembly GCA_964033795.1 of Lymnaea stagnalis. Taxonomy (NCBI): domain Eukaryota; kingdom Metazoa; phylum Mollusca; class Gastropoda; family Lymnaeidae; genus Lymnaea; species Lymnaea stagnalis. The sequence goes on along the minus strand of CAXITT010000094.1, from coordinate 787,589 downwards.
TGGTTATACATTTGTATTGAAAGAGCTGGATGTTTGATCACAGATTCTAGAAATTGTAATAGTTCATCTGCATTGAGTAGATTTATCTATTTATTGAGATGTATTTAATAAATTAATTGAAAAGTGGCAACAATTCAATGAATTTGTTGATGTAAAGAAAAGTGAAAGGAAGAATCTGTGTATTTAATTTTATTTTGTCAATTTAAAACTGCAGATAACCAATGTTATTGAGAGATATCGATTTTTTCTTTGTACTTTTACATTCTCAAGTAAGTTTTTAATGTAAATTTGTTTGATGAAGCCAAATAAAATAATTAATTTTTCCTGTACAAAATTTGTATTTGTCCAATTGCTTGTTTAGTTATTTACTTGTCAATGAAAGATTAAAATTAAATAACTAAATGTATAAATAACTAATTAGTATTTGGAATGGGTAATTTAAAAAAATATCCTTAAGGCATTAAATATATTTTAGGAAGCAAACCACCATCTTTGCCTATGAGCACAAACAACAACTTTTCAAATTCAGATGTTCTAGACAGCTAGCACAATTTTAAAGAACAAGTAGTGTAATCTTTCTTTTTTTTTATGAGAATAGTTGTTCAAAGAAGGATCAGAATTCACACAAAAAATGTATTAACATATGCTGTTTCATTTCTAAAGTATTGAACTATAGTAATCAAAGCATTAATAAAACTACATAAAGGGTAGTGAAAATACTTCGCCCAATCTTCTCTTAAATTAATCAAAAACACTTTGCAAATCTAGAAAACACTTAAAACATATTTTTTGTGTGTGTTAAGATGATTACAAACAAGCAAAGCGAATACGTAGCTGTAAAAGAGTATCCTTTTTAATAGACTTATAAAAGTTATGAAATAAATACCCTCAACAAGTTTTAGTATATAACAAATGTGGTTAGAAAATTGTCACTCATATTTTGAGCAACAGTGATACAATTAAGCCAAGGAAACTTCCAAATATTCTTTTTAAGGGCCTGGGGTTAATCGTGCTCAGATCTAAAACAAATTTACAGCTAGAATTCGATAAGGCATTATAAGGCAATTAGGCCTGCATATTTATATATATATATATATATATTTTTTTTTTACAAATAAGGCAAAGCCACAGAAATATATACATCATCAAATGTTAATATATTTTTTTTAATGTATCTTCCCCCAACCTAGAAGAAGCAACAAAAAAAAACAAAAAAAACTTGCATATGGAGCCATCTCCAAATTCCTCAATTACCCTCCTACTCCTATTGTCCTATTTCCAGGATTTTTTTTTTTTTTTTTGGTGGTGGGGGAATAAAAAATTTTTTAAATTTTTTAATAAAGTTTTAATCGACTGTTTTTGGTCTAAATTTTTCAACGATCCGGAGAGCTTAAACGAAACAATTCCTGTTATTTGCAATTTTTTCATTTTATTTCTTGCATATGGAGCCATCTCCAAATTCCTCAATTACCCTCCTACTCCTATTGTCCTATTTCCAGGATTTTTTTTTTTTTTTTTGGGGGTGGGGGAATAAAAAATTTTTTAAATTTTATAATCAAGTTTGAATCGACTGTTTCTGGTCTAAATTTCTCAACGATCCGGAGAGCGTAAACGAAACAATTCCTGTTATTTGCAATTTTGTCATTTTATGTGGTGAACACGGTCCTTCGCCGTAAATGTATTAGGTCAAAGGTCAGCGGTCTAAACATCTGTGTTGGATCCAGTCTGGCCCAGAAGCTTCGTGATTATTTCTGTGGCACAGATTTTCTCCAAAACTCTTAGAAGAGTTCGGGCTAACCAAAGAAAGACAAAACATGATCAATATTTATTTTTAAAAAGTGATTTGACATAGAAGATATTTAAGTAATGGATCAATTTGAAAACACGTGATATCGCTGGTAAAAAAATAATTGACTCACCAAGAAATGGAGGATCATAAGGGTACTTCACATTTTTAAAGAATTCATGTTGAAGAAGCTCCTGACAAGAAGGTCTTAACTGGGGATCAACTTGTAACATCTGAAACAATGAAGGGGCTGTAATTTATTAAATTTAAAACACATTCAAATTAACAAAATAGTATACATGTAACGCAGATACTAGTGTGTTAATTTGAACTACCGGTACACATAGAGCAAAGTTCTGTAGAATAAATTTGAAATTTAGTAACGTAACAACTGTTTATTCCAAGCCAAGCAGTACGGCAACAGTTTTGACCCACCCCTACCCCTTACTACATTATACATGGTACAATATTTCCATGAACCGCCCCAACATTATATAACATTTCTAGTAACCACCCCAACACCGATAAAGAAGTGGGGAGGGGGAGAAAGAAAAAAAAATTAAGTGAAACAGAACCAGTCGTAAACATATCCTAATATGGTAATCATCAAAGGGAGGATGTTTAGAGACTCGTCGTTTGAAGAAAGCAGGGAGATATAGAAAAATGTAAAATTTCAGCTTATTGGGTCAGTGAATAAATAGAAAAAAATGTGAAACTTAAAACAAAAATAATATAGGGAAGAATCAAAAATATTTTTAAAACTTTATCAAAAAATTAAATTGTTCAATTAACTTCAGGAGGAAAAAAAAAGAAGGAAAAAAAAAAGATTTGTTCAACTTTGTTACTTGTTTGACGAAATCCTGCGAAACATTACAAAACTTTTCAGTGTAGCTGAAGATTCCTGATTTCACTTTATCTATTTGAGTTTTCTGCGATGGACTCAGGAATGGCCACTGTTACGATCGAATCATAGAAAACAAAAGCCACTATTCTAGTATGGCTGCTGATGCAATGGGCACAACAAATGGGAAATTTCCTAACACAAAATACAAAGAAATTCAGTGTGAACACGGTCCCTAAGACATATTCAGTGTGTACACGCTCCCTAGACATATTCAGTGTGTACACAGTCCCAAGAGATATTCAGTGTGTACACGGTCCCTAGATATATTCAGTGCGTACACGGTCCCTAGACATATTCGGTGTGTGCACGGTCCCAAGACATATTCAGTGTGTACACGGTCCCATGACATATTCAGTGTGTACACGGTCCCAAGATATATTCAGTGTGTACACGGTCCCAGCTCAATAACAATAATGTATGTAAAGGACAAGGCTTAATTAAGACACACGTGAGAGGGGGTGTATAGGTAATGGCTATGCCGAAAACTATTAGTCGAAAGGCTATAAACACTTCCAGTGAAAAAACTAGTGTGTTAACAAATAATTAATGATGCTATACCTTATTAGAGATAATGTTGTAAACGGTCACCCCAAGACTCCAGATGTCCACAGATTTTGTGTAACGTTTTCTCTCCCAAACCTAAAATGATTTCAAGTAAAGCAGTAAAATAACAATGAGACAACACGAGAGAGTGGGGCTCGCGGTCCACACACACACATCTAGGTTCACACACACGCCTCCAGGTCCACACACACGCATCTAGGTCCACACACACGCATCTAGGTCCAAATAAATGCGTTGAAATAAATAAATAAAATCCATCTAACCAAAAAAAAAATTGGATTTATTGGAGAAAAAAAGTTCACGTCAAATTTTGGAGATATAATGATAATGTTTCATTTTAAATACACTAACATCAAATTTTGGAGATATAATGATAATGTTTCATTTTAAATACACTAACATCAAATTTTGGAGAGCAATGTGGATTCCGCTTTCGAGGTTCTATAATTGATTTTCTGCTTTGTTTTTCAGTTCCTTAGTGTGGAAAATCAATTTACCTAAAGCTATGTAGCTTCAAAACGCAGCAACTACTGACGGCCAAATTATTTACAATATTGTCGCCTACTTTGTTTTCCAGCTAAGATCTTTCTCTGCATTAGGTAACAGCCTCCGGCCACTCTAGATATCTCACCATCACCTAAAAATGCCATATTTCTCCCATAACCCAACAATGCCATATCTCACCCATAACCCAACAATGCCATATCTACCCATAATCCAACAATGCCAGATCTCACCCATAACCTAACAATGCCATATCTCACCCATAACCCAACAATGCCATATCAACCCATAACCCAACAACGCTATATCTCATCATAACCCAACAATGCCATATCTCATCGTAACCCAACAATGCCATATCTCATCATAACCCAACAATGCCATATCTCACCAATAACCCAACAATGCCATATCTCATCGTAACCCAACAATGCCATATCTCACCAAATTCACAAACAATGCCTTATCTCATCATAACCCAACAATGCCATATCTCACCCATAACCCAACAATGCCATATCTCACCATAACCCAACAATGCCATATCTCACCCATAACCCAACAATGCCATATCTCACCATAACCCAACAATGCCACATCTCACCATAACCCAACAATGCCATATCTCACCATAACCCAACAATGCCATATCTCACCAAAAACCAACCATGCCTCATCATAACCCAACAATGCCATATCTCACCAATAACCCAACAATGCCATATCTCACCGTAACCCAACAATGCCATATCTCACCAAATTCACAAACAATGCCTTATCTCACCATAACCCAACAATGCCATATCTCACCCATAACCCAACAATGCCATATCTCACCATAACCCAACAATGCCATATCTCACCCATAACCCAACAATGCCATATCTCACCATAACCCAACAATGCGACATCTCACCATAACCCAACAATGCCATATCTCACCATAACCCAACAATGCCATATCTCACCATAACCCAACAATGCCATATCTCACCATAACCCAACAATGCCATATCTCACCATAACCCAACGATGCCATATCTCACCCATAACCCAACAATGCCATATCTCACCATAACCCAACAATGCCATATCTCACCATAACCCAAAAATGCCATATCTACTCAAAACCCAACAATGCCATATCTCACCCATAACCCAACAATTCCATATCTCACCATAACCCAACAATGCCATATCTCACCCATAACCCAACAATTCCATATCTCACCATAGCCCAACAATGCCATATCTACTCATAACCAACAATTCCATTAGGCAAATCAAAATCCATTTCAACATTCACGTGGAGACAAAAGATTACCTCAGGCGCCCGAGTGACGTAGGTTCCACACATTCCTTCAGCATAATCCGTACGGTCCATGACGTAGGCCGAGCCCATGTCCCCTATGACCACGTGACCAGACAACAGGATGAAAACGTTCTCCGGCTTAATGTCTCTGTGATTGGTGGAACGTCTCATTTAATGTGATTGGTGGAACGTCTCATTTCATGTGATTGGTGGAACGTCTCATTTAATGTGATTGGTGGAACGTCTCATTTAATGTGATTGGTGGAACGTCTCATTTAATGTGATTGGTGGAACGTCTCATTTCATGTGATTGGTGGAACGTCTCATTTAATGTGATTGGTGGAACGTCTCATTTAATGTGATTGGTGGAACGTCTCATTTAATGTGATTGGTGGAACGTCTCATTTAATGTGATTGGTGGAACGTCTCATTTAATGTGATTGGTGGAACGTCTCATTTAATGTGATTGGTGGAACGTCTCATTTAATGTGATTGGTGGAACGTCTCATTTAATGTGATTGGTGGAACGTCTCATTTCATGTGATTGGTGGAACGTCTCATTTAATGTGATTGGTGGAACGTCTCATTTAATGTGATTGGTGGAACGTCTCATTTAATGTGATTGGTGGAACGTCTCATTTAATGTGATTGGTGGAACGTCTCATTTCATGTGATTGGTGGAACGTCTCATTTAATGTGATTGGTGGAACGTCTCATTTAATGTGATTGGTGGAACGTCTCATTTAATGTGATTGGTGGAACGTCTCATTTCACGTGATTGGTGGAACGTCTTATTTAATGTGATTGGTGGAACGTCTCATTTAATGTGATTGGTGGGACGTCTCATTTCATGTGATTGGTGGAACGTCTCATTTCATTTGATTGGGGGGAATATTTTATTCAATGTCAAAGTGGAGTGTCTCATTTGATGTGATTGTGGAAATTTTTTATTTAATGTGATTTGGGGAATGTGATTGCTGGACTGTCGCATTTAATGTGATTTGGGGAATGTGATTGCTGGAATGTCGCATTTAATGTGATTTGGGGAATGTGATTGCTGGAATGTCTCATTTAATGTGATTGGTGGAATGTCTCATTTAATTATTATTGGGGAATGTCTCATTTAATTATTAATGGGGAATGTCTCATTTAATTATTATTGGGGAAAGTCTCACTTAATTATTTTTTAGGAATCTCATTTAATTACTATTGGGGAATGTCTCATTTAATGATTATTGGGGAATGTCTCATTTAATGATTATTGGGGAATGTCTCATTTAATTATTATTGGGGAAGTCTCATTAAATATGATGGGTGGAATGTGATTGGGGAAATACCTCATTTAATGTGATTGGTGGAATGTCTCATTTGATGGGATTGGTGTAATCTATCAAATTAACAACAGTACTTCAACAAAAAGATTGATCACTTGTTAACAATGCTAAGCAGAAAGACATTATCCCAAATGTCCATGAGTTTATGAGAATAATTCTAACAATAAAACTGAATTGGGGAGAAGCGGAGTTCAACATTCTTTTTAAAAAATCGAACTAATCTCACGCCAAACTTTTTTTCATGACACACGTTCTGCTACTCTTCGACCAACAAAGAAAATATTGCTCTAGTTTCGGTGGCGAGCAGCGTCCATGTACATAATTTTGTATCATGACTATTCTAGACAAGGAGGACTACGCCTAACCCCACCCCACCCCAACACTTTTGTTCACACCCTTGGACTATAGCAATATTCTTATGTCCCACCCTCGTTTACACTCATTTTTATTTCCCCATATTTAAATTGAGTCTATTTTCCGTAAAACAACAACACTTGCGGTATTTTCAAGCATCTCCTCTAGCACTATTATGGGGGTGTTTTATATTGCGCCGTATGGAACTGAGCATTACATTATACACATCTAGAGCAGCGTTTCCCAAACTGTTGAGTTTCACGGACCGGTGGACAAGTTTCGAAACTGCACCAGGGATCGGTGCCAGATTTATTAATTACATTTTCTTTCTATTTAAACATCAATATTCATGCTCCCTGGACCGGTAACGTAAGGCTTGCGGACCGGTGCCGGTCCACGGACCACCGTTTGGGTGGTCTAGAGAATAGAGAATTGCATTGATTTATACGGCTATTGACCGTCACAAAGTGATCCCGTTAAAGAAATTGAAAAGGGAGGCAAATGGTTTATTCTGAAACGACCCGCAGTTCAAAGGGTTGTTTATCTTAGCGTTAGTTTCAGACGTACATATTTGGTTACATCAATGTAACTTACTTTAAATCAAATGATTTCAGTACTTATAAAACAGAAACATGTTCCCACCTGTGCATAATATTTTTGGAGTGAAGGAAACTCAAGCCTATGATCATCTCCAGCGTAAACAACCTAAGCGACGATTTCATTGGTCAGACAAGCCGTTTGAACGCCATTGGCCAGATTTGATGGCACAGGCAGGCGGGAATTTGTGCGGGAGGGGAGGCAAATAGTGTTGAAAGCGGCGATTGTTGATGGGAGGAGTAAAATATTTTGTTGTAAAATAGAACATATAGGAATGTCAATGATAAGACTATGTAAGAAACCAGGGGCGTAACTAAGGTGAGATAACGGGGGGGGGGGGAGAGGAGGGTTGCTCACTTCGAAATGAGCTGACTTGTCTGTTTAAAAAAAAATTTTTTGCGTAGCCTCCCATGATCCATCAATGTCAGAAATTATTTTTACAACAATGCATTTAAAAAAACGCCCATTAAAAAAAAATGTTGTAAAATAGAACATATAGGAATGTCAATGATAAGACTATGTAAGAAACCAGGGGCGTAACTAAGGTGAGATAACGGGGGGGGGGGAGAGGAGGGTTGCTCACTTCGAAATGAGCTGACTTGTCTGTTTAAAAAAAAATCTTTTGCGTAGCCTCCCATGATCCATCAATGTCAGAAATGATTTTGACAACAAATGCATTTCAAAGAACGCCCATTAAAAAAAAAATCTTAATGACGCTACAAATCTTCATTCTACTATTGATGAAGAGTGGAAAAATGGTTACCGTGATCAGTTTTCATGAATAATTTGTTAATCCCGTGATACGCACAACAAGAATGAAAGTTCTTATAAGAATTAGGGATGATATTTGAGATAAGAAATAGTCTATTCTTTACATAAGAAATAGTCAACTCTATACATCAGAAAAGGTCAACGCTATTCATCAGAAAAGGTCAACTCTATACATCAGAAAAGGTCAACTCTATACATCAGAAAAGGTCAACTCTATACATCAGAAAAGGTCAACTCTATGCATCAGTAAAGGTCAACTCTATTCATCAGTAAAGGTCAACTTTCTACATCAGAAAAGGTCAACTCTATTCATCAGAAAAGGTCAACTCTATACATCAGAAAAGGTCAACTCTATACATCAGAAAAGGTCAACTCTATACATCAGAAAAGGTCAACTCTATATATCTGAAAAGGTCAACTCTATTCATCAGAAAAGGTCAACTCTATTCATCAGAAAAGGTCAACTCTATTCATCAGAAAAGGTCAACTCTATTCATCAGAAAAGGTCAACTTTATACATCAGAAAAGGTCAACTCTATACATCAGAAAAGGTCAACTCTATGCATCAGTAAAGGTCAACTCTATATATCAGAAAAGGTCAACTCTATGCATCAGAAAAGGTCAACTCTATACATTTATAAGTTGCATTTAACTAAATTAAACGTGACAAAAAGCCCATAGTTTGCCTTTTTAAATGATGCGAAGTGATTGGTCAATGATTGGTCAGATGATCGGTCAAAGGAATGATCAAATGATTGGTCAAATGAATGGTCAGCGTGTGCTCTTACCTGGCATTGTCCGTGCCGAGTCCTTTGACGACTTGAGTCAGATGATCCAAGGTCAGAAAGGGGGCGTATTCTGTCAGTATGTAATGCGTCTGGAGATATTTTATTGAATTAGGTCATGGGGTGGGAAGGTGGGTGGGGGGGGGGGGTAACCCTTAATCACTGCCCAATTAAGAGAAAATTTAAAATGAAAAAAACAACAAAAAAAACGGCTGTCTTTAGCCTTAAAGCAGACAGATGAATATTAAAAAATGCTTGCATGTTTACAATGTTACTACATCTTTTTTTTCTTGACTCATTCATTTGCATTTTAAATTAGAATGGTGAAAACATTTCGTCACACATTTAGTTTTAATCTGAGGACTTTAGATACGATATGAAACTTTGACTTTTTCATAAGATATGTGTTAAACGAAACAAACAAACCAATAGACACAATTAAAATGTTACAATGATTGAAATCTTGAATGAAATTTCCTTGGGGTTTTAACTCATACAACCATTAGTTGAAGGGACATTCGGCGTACATACTATATGTTGAAGGGACATTTGGCAGACTGACCTTTAGTTGAAGGGACATTTGGCTTACAGACCATTAGTTGAAGGGACATTTGGCTTACATACCATTAGTTGAAGGGACATTTGGCATACATACTATATGTTGAAGTGACATTTGGCAGACTGACCATTAGTTGAAGGGACATTTGGCTTACAGACCATTAGTTGAAATGACATTTGGCTTACATACCATTAGTTGAAGCTGCATTTGGCTTACAGACCTTTAGCGGAATGGACATTTGGCGACCAGACTATTAGTTGAAGGGACATTTGGCTTACAGGCCATTAGTGGAAGGGACATTTGGCTTACAGATCATAAGTTGAAGGGAGCTTTGACTTACATACCAATATTCAATTGAAGATGGCAAATATCCCTTGTGTTTTTTCCGGATACATTTTAGTTGGCGAAACAAATTGCATGTTAACCACATGCACTTTTAGCCTAATGTTTGTCCCGATTTCCAGGAATGATAATTTCCCAGGATCAAACTCTCAGAGAAAATGAAAATAATCACTTTAGATAAGCCAGTTTCAGAAACTATCATTATCGACTACGAAACGAGGGACACTCCGACTTCTTCGCACAGCTTGCGCAGCTCAAGTCAAGAGGACATATTAGTCAGCTCAAGTCAAAAGAGACATATTAGTCAGCTCAAGTCAAAAGAGACATATTAGTCAGCTCAAGTCAAAAGAGACATATTAGTCAGCTGATTAGTAATCTCAAGCCAAGAGAAGCAGACTAGTTGTTAAAAAAAAATAAAAAAATTGCACCTTCATCGCCTCGAATCCGTCAATGACTCTGATGATGAACGGGCACTCTCTGCAACTGTTCAAGATGTTAAATTCGGTGCGCGCTTCGGACCTTCTCATGGGCGTGACGATCTTCAACACACCCAGGTAGTGGGACTTCTTGTGAATGACAAGGTCAATCTGTGATTAGTGGGTGAGGGGGGGAGGGTGAAGCAAGAGACAGAGTAATTATACAAAAAACTCAAGAGTGACGTGAGAGGTGGCCGATAAGACGAGTTCAAGGTCACGGAGTAAAAAATACAAATACAACGCAACCGCTGTCTCTCGAAAAAAGTCTGCATTATAATATCAGCATTATTATAATATTTGTGTGTCATTATGTGTGTCATTAGTTATCTAAATAATGTGCATATTTTTAAAAAAATTGTTCATTCTATAACTCAGCGTTTCCCAAATTTTAAAGTTTGTCGTACCAGTGGACACATTTCAACAGTGCACCAGGGACCAGTGGACACATTTCAACTGTGCACCAAGGACCAGTGGACACATTTCAACAGTGCACCAGGGACCAGTGGACACATTTCAACAGTGCACCAGGGACCAGTGGACACATTTCAACAGTGCACCAGGGACCGGTGGACACGTTTTAATTAACTATATTTTAAAACCGGACCAGCAACGTAAAGCTCGCGGACCGGTGCCGGTCCGCAGACCACCACGGGGAACGCTGCTATGAGTTATCTCGCATTCAGTTGGATAGGTCACGTTAGAATCACCAAATATCCATTTACATGAATGTCCAAAACACGACATGGTTTCACTATGACACAAATTTTGGATGTAGCGCAGTGCAAATTGAACCCAAAAAATCCCGTAACATTGAGGGTCAAGGCCGTTTCTACTCTCAGGCTTGACGAGGTGGGAAAAGTTTTAGGGGCGGGAAAAATAATTAAAAGTCTAAGAGCGAAATACAGTGAAACAAACTGGGAGAACAAATTGAAACAGAGGAAACATTAAAACATTTTTTTTCAAAAAAGTAAAAAAAAAGATAAACCAACCACAAGTAAATGTTCCACACATGTAACCAATCCAAGTGATACGAGGAAGAACATTGATTTTGATCAAATGATTGACAGTTTTGCAGCTTTGAAGACCAGGATTGGAACATTTGTAATAAAGTAATTATGTAAAAATAACTATTACTTAACGCTGTTACACTTCTTAAATAAATTGACCTCCTGACCTCCTGACCTCCAACTAATTTTTATTCTTGTCAGTGTTATTCTGTATACTTATTTTAACAAGAAAACATATGTCGTGGAAGTTTGGAGGGGGAGGGGGACACCATGAGTTTACCGCACCGGGTGACACCAACTCTAGCTACGCCACTGCTTCAATCAACACACAACAAGAGGCACACACTGAAACAAACACACAAGAATCACACACTGCAATAAACACACAACAAAACTCACACACTGCAATAAACACACGCTATAGACTATAAGATCCAAACACTGCAATTAGAACACACTGTATTCGAACAAAAAGACGGCATTTTACTTTAAAAAAATAATTTTAATCCAGTTCCATTAGGTAAAAAAGAAGTTCTAAATTTATTTCACTCGAAATAATTAATCGCTCTAAAATATAGGATCACCCGCACCAAGAATCACACACTGTAAGACACGTACACTATGGGAATCACACACTGTAAGACACGTACACTATGGGAATCACACACTGTAAGACACGTACACTATGGGAATCACACACTGTAAGACACGTACACTATGGGAATCACACACTGTAAGAATCACACCCTCACTCATCCACTAACTCACGCACCTTACCGGTTGTTCCCCTTGCCAAGTCCTTTTTCACAACCACAAAGCTCTCGGGATCCTGTGACGTAGAAAAAGATCCACATTATTGTCTTGAATCATTTAGACTTGGAGCTAGTGTGATACTCTGATCAAACTGATTTACAGTTAAAGTCATCAACAATTTTAAGTATGTGTACTATATTAAAATGAAAGGTTTACAAAAAAAAAAAAAATATATATATATATCGAGGAGGGTAGGCATTAAAGGTAAGGGCGGCGCCGTTAATGATAAAAAAAANCCGTTAAAGAAAAAAAAAAGTTGGGGTGGGGGGGGGGGGGGGGCATCGGGAAAAATGGAGTTTAGAAAATAAATTCAGCCAGTTCTTAATCTGGAGATCCCCCATTTAAAGTTTAAAATATTGTCATCTAAAAGTACCGGAAGTGCCATTTGTAAACTTAACTCTTTCTTTCGTATTAGAGAATGATATGCTTAGTGCAGATGAACTTTGTCACGGCTATGGCACCTGCAGTTTTCAATGTTAAGTGCACGTGTATTTTGGAACATTTACTCAACATGTTTTTTGTTTTGTTTTTTGTTTTCGTTTGGCCAGCTCCACAGCTGGACACTTTTAGTTTTACAGCAGACTTAGAGCGATCACGTGATGCACATCGTTCGTCTTAAGTGTAAGGGAAATCAATCAATAGATTCTATTCGTGGACGTCTTTTTGAAGTTATCAGGCGTCAAATGTCTAAGAGATGTAGGAGCCTTGAACCGCGGTGGCCAGTAGATTGGTTTTTGTGTTTTAGCCACATAATGGGCCATCAAGCCACTGCGATGGTCATATTTCTATAAATAATTCAAATCTCTACACTAGATTTACAGTTGGAGTAAACCTATTTATGGAGATTTTATGACCACAATTTACCAATAACGGAGTCAAACGTTTTTGCAAATCCCATTTCAAAAGAAATTGTTCAGTATTTCTCTTCAAACTGTGGTTTAAAGTTCTGAGACCAAGGCTAATCGTAATCCAGCCCCAAGGTGCATAATTTTGATAGCGGTTTACATTGTGGTGGAAGCTTGACAAACAATTGAAGCAATGAAATCAAGGAAATGAAAGCTTCAGATGGACACACCTTTTATGTCCTGTGTCCTTTTTGCCAACGTATTACTGAAAGCCAGGGTCCGATGGCCGTTCATTATTTATGTAATTGTTTATTTTGTTCTGGTACATAACAAGACAGAACACACAAAATAGAGAGTTTGGGAATAAAACCCAAAGCATCAACAAAACAAAACACAAAGAAATGAGGTCAAAGTTTGATGAAAAATACTTACATAGCGTTTCCAAATATTTGGCTGCAAAGATCAGTGGACATTTTTAGTGTCTTAAAACAGCTTTGAATTTCTAGTTTTAAGCGACGTTTGGTGCATTTAATTTATTTTCTACTTCTGGTGGATTTGGAGTATTTTAATGACAAGACAGCCACACAACTTATTTAACTCCCGTCAGTAGTGGGTTAAAAACAACTTGACCGAGCGTAAAAAAAAAAAAAAAAATAGCTTTGATTCATTTACTGGTTCCGGCTCCGTCCCGCTGTTAAAAGTTAATATTAATTCAATGTAGTTCTGTGTTGTCTCTTCAATTCTGAGAAGCATTTTCTAATTCATTTAGAAAAGACGTATAAATATTATGGTAAAAGTGTTTTTGATTATTGATCCTAAGCTGTCAAAAGCAAAAAATGGAACGGATAATTAATATAGTTTTCTCCAGCTAATAGAATCTAGATCAATAATTGACAACTCCGGAATGAGTATCTTGCTCACAACAAATGAAACCACTGACCAGCTGCCCCAACAAATGAAACCACCGACTAGCTGACCCAACAAATGAAACCACTGACTAGCTGACCCAACAAATGAAACCACTGACCAGCTGACCCAACAAATGAAACCGCTGACCAGCTGCCCCAACAAATGAAACCACTGACCAGCTGACCCAACAAATGAAACCACTGACCAGCTGACCCAACAAATGAAACCACTGACCAGCTGACCCAACAAATGAAACCACTGACCAGCTGACCCAACAAATGAAACCACCGACCAGCTGACCCAACAAATGAAACCACTGACCAGCTGACCCAACAAATGAAACCACTGACCAGCTGACCCAACAAATAAGAAACCAACCACCAACCCACCTGGTAAGCCAGTTCTGAATTGTAGTACAGTTGCTCAATCACGTGGTACTTGGCGTTCCCTAGGACGATGTTGGCCCTCATCTGGTCGGGCACCTTCTCCAGCAGCGACAGCCAGTCAATTTTCTTGGCGATATCTTTACTGGTGTTGCCCTTCTTCGGCACTTTCTCGTTATTCATGTTGAGCCCCGGCAGACTCTCCAGAAAGCTAAGCTGAATCGCAGAAGAACAACGCGTCAGTCCGGACACAGTACGTACAACATCCAGGACAGACCAGCCAGCTGTGTAATGTTGTGCAGCCGTCTGCCCTGAAAGTGGTTGGCATAGACGGCAGCCTCCGCTTGGCATGGCACTAAAACGTGAACTGCATTAACCAAGGCTTCAAGGCAAGCAATCGAATATATAAGGCTTTGTAACTACGGCCCGCGGAGCATAATACAATTATTTGTTGTGATAAAATTTTAGATTTGGCTCTGACATTAGTGTTTGCGTCATTGCCTTTTTTCCTATATATATATATAGATTACAGGGCCCCACGATCAATTTATTGATCACTTTGGCTACCCTGGTTTGAATTCAGAATTTGCCTTCTTTTAGATGAGTTGCCGTCCTAGGCATTCTCCTAGTCAAGCCACCCGGGGTGCTTGGGATATTTCTTTTCTTGTCTTTGCATTGGTGGCGATTGACCTCCAGACCACCAGCTGTTTGGATTGAGTCAGTTTAGACCGTTTTGCTACCCAGAATTGAAAGAATGGAGTCGGAAATTTAATGATGTGCAACAGTGTTATGAATGGAGCTATTAGTAACAATTTTAGGGAATAATTGTATTTTAGGAATGGAACCTATACTTCTGAAATGGACCAACTTTTTTTAGAATGGCATATCTACTCTAGGAACGGATAATCTATTTTATGACTGGAGCAATCAATGCGTTAGAAATGGAACCAATACTTTAGGAATGAACCAATACTTTATGAATGGAACCAATACTTTAGAAATGGAACCAATACTTTTGGAGCTTTGGAATGGAAATTTGGCACGATATAATTTGTCGGTATTTGTCAAAGCGTGAATTTGACGCCAAAAAAAAAAAAAAAGGCGTGGATCAAGTTACCAACCTTTTGAGGCATCACAACGAGGTCGCTTCTACTTGGGTCTACTTCTCCGTTTATGTTCACTGAACTACCAGCGTTTGAAGGGGAGCCGCTCGTAGACGCAACAGTCTTGTCAAAGATCCCTTTCATGCACGAAGCTCCACAAAAATCCATTACATTCTTATTGGTATAACTACCGTATTAATTGCCCGAGCAGCATGCCATCAGACAAACCCCTGTGCTATCAGCTGAAGTGTTCTCGGAAGAAAATTTTAAGGCTGCAAGACATGTGGAACTTTACAAACGAAAATATTTGTTTACCAAATGGCGGCCATTGAAATGGTGCGTTGAGCGTCATTGATTTCTGAGCTTTTTTGTCGTGACGAATTAGCATGACTGAGTTGTGTTTCCTCTTGCAGTATGCTTGGTGAGTTTTCCGTGCAGCCAATGCGCAATCTGTGATAAAGCCTAGGCCTAGAAATGTATAATAAATGTATCTATATTATGCTCACCGTTTCTGAAGTCAAAGTAAAACAGAACACTCATTCTACTCCTGGGGCATGACCGGCGCTAGGTGGGCGGGGAGCCATGGACAAATTGATTTTGAGGGGTTTTTGACGTTATATTATGTGCCGATCTATCTGACAGCCTATTAAGACACATACTACTTACTGGTGATAATGGAACACGTCATACCTGGTGTTTGTTCAGTTGCTTAGTTTCCCAACTGTCTAACTACCCTCAACCGAATTACTCATCGCGGCTCGGCTGTTGTTTAATATCATGATTGTAACAAAAAAAGCATTAAAAAAAATCTAAAAATCACAAAACTGAATGAACTAGATACGACTGCATAGAGTAAAAAAACTAATTTTTAGACGGTCATCGGGTCAATAATGAAACATGAAATGAAACAAACTCTCCAAACAAAGCTTTTCGTATAAATCCTTTATAAAATGTAACATCCAGCAAGGGGGGCGGTGGTGGGGTCTAAAATTGGACAAAACATGCATAGGCCTGCAAGTAACTAACTTTATAAGAATCCCAATCAGTCCCCCCTCCTCCTCCCCCTCCCCCCTCCCCCCCCAAGGCTAGCAAGCACACAATTGTTTCCCGCCATAGAAGAACTGTGTCACACCCGCTTTTACACCGCAGATTTATTTCACCAATATTTTTTTAAAAAAAAGTTTCAGCTCGATAGGTTGATGGGAAGTGGGTCGATTAGCCGAAGATTTTGCCAGCCAGCAAGCCAGAAACAAAAGCGAAGTTTAAAATAAATGATTTAAAAATTGAGAGCTCTGCATCATCAAGGGTGATTACAATATCTCGTTCGATGGACAATCCATTCAATCAACCATGGGACATCGATCATCTCAAGTAGATGTTTATCAACTTCAATATTTAAAAACTTCTTTTTGAACTTGCTACCGGCACTCTCTATATTATTTTGTACACGATCGCAGTATTAGGAATATAATCTGCCAGAGGCAGAATCTATTGAACACACTGTAATGATGTATGTACATTCTTCTAGAATAACTTCTTTCCAGATCTTCAGTTCTTCTGGCAAGTCCTAACCATGTGTTTCACGTGAATCACAACTACTCAAATCCTCACAGTTTTGTTGTCTTTAGTTATCCATGTTTTTTTGTCCTTTTATCTTATTTCAAGCTTCCACATAACTCGTTTTTCTATTTCATTCATTTAGTTATCCAGGAGCATGGGAAAGAATATCTAAGATAAGTCAAATTACTGTTGAAGTTGTTGAAACATGTCTTCAAGGATCCCGACGTCTGGTCCATTAACCACAAGAAATATTCCACACTGAAAGATTCTTCAGGCGTCTGTTGTCTTGTCTCTAGCTTCACATCCAAACGACTTCTTTCTTCGCCTACTGTGGCGTTCTTTAAACTCTGGCTCGATGTTCGACCTGATGCAGTTTGCTTTTCACTGGTCATTGCTGATGTAAATCCTTCTTCTCTGTATTTGGTGAAGTACCGGATTAGATCTTGGATATGTGTAATGGCTACATCTAGTAATACAGTCGAGGTCAGCAAGAGCAGGCTGACTGTGTCGACAGCAAAACCGAATGTCATAACATGTGACCACGTCATACCATGTGACCCCATCATATCATGTGACCACGTCATACCATACGTATGGCCACGTTATACCATGTGACCACGTCAAAACGTGTGACCAAGTCATACATATGACCACGTCATACCATATGACCACGTCATACCATGTGACCACGTCATGTCATACCATGTGACCAAGTCATGCAATACCATGTGACCAAGTCATACCATATTACCCTCATACTATGTGACTACTTCATATCATATGACCACGTCATACCATGTGACCACGTCATATCATGTGACACGTCACACCATGAGGCCGCACATACCATATGACCACGTCATACCATATGACCACGTCATACCATGTGAACACGACATTCCATATGACCACGTCACACAATGTGACCATGGCAAACAGAAATTAAAAAAAAACCCCAACCTCGTAGTTTGCAAGTCGGCAGCCACACTGTTGACTTTAGGGTCCTCGTGCGACTGAACTGGAAGGCAAAGTACGGGAAAAGATCAGAATGATCATCTTGTACCTTCGAAAATAGTGTTGAATGGAAATTACGAACTACAAGAATAGACACGGCAATGCTATGTTTATAATATTATATGGGCTGGACGCGGGGGTCCCCCACATGATGGGGTCCCGTTTATCACACCTTTGCACCGGCACTGCCTTAGAAATTACAAAATGTTTGATACAGCTTTCAATTATTTTCCTTAAAAAAAAATTTCTTACGAATCAATGGGTCAACTTTGAGAGTTCAGTGGTAGGCCTAAATGCAAGGGGTTAATTTTAAATAAAGAAGAGGAAACAAAATCCACAGCTTGACAAGTTCTATTAAAACCACTGATCAAGTTTCATCGCTTGTGGAGGGGAACAAATTAATGCACCCCACCACACAAAAAAAAAAAAAAAAAAAAAAAAAAGAAAAAAAAACCCCCCCCCCCCCCCCCCCCAAACTTGTGAATTGAATCAAATTTAACAAAGTAATTTTGAATTCACCTGTACCACCTAACAATAATAATGTTCAAAATCTATTTAAAAAAGTTCAATGCCACACGATTTTCCCACTGAAGAAATCATTTTTATTGTCTTGAAATGGTTATTTGATAGGCGGGCTCAAGCAACTCATTTAGGCAACATCTAAATGCATCAAGAGAAGTTGTAATTATTTGTTGTATTTAACAAAATCATTTTGAGACTTTCAGAAAAACTTGCGCATTTCTGAAACTGTGGTAGTCATATCAGCATCACTTGATTTTAATATAAATATATTTAAAACTATAAAACTTCATAAATACAGAGACATCCATTTGACATATTTTAATCTGGAATCTGACAGTGTCTCCAATATGGAACGAGTTTAATCAAGCCACTAACTAGTTCTATTAGAAGACATAAAAAAACAAAATACAAAAGAACAAAACAATCAATTCAAATGCAGTTGCATTTTTTCATTGTTTTTTTTCTCTCTCTTCTTTATTTACAGCAGGAAAAAAAACAGCCATCAAATGAAAAAAACAAACAAACTACATGAGCATGGAAGGAACATAAACAGTTTCTTGTGGATTCAACTAAAATACAATCAGATGAAAATAAAATGGCAGTTTTCTGAGGCCTGGCCTAGACTAGAGATTTCCCACCTAGGTGAGTGAACAGTGCAAGTTGTAGGTAGATTTGTTTCATGGAAATTCAACTCCTCAAAACCATATGAATGTAGAGGCAAGATCAGTTTTATCTATAAAATGTACACATACAGTTGGACTTTTTAACACTTTATGGAGATGTGCTTAATACACATATGAAAATATACTGGGGCACTAATCAAAGTGTAATGGTGTACCGATTAAAGTCTACTGAGGCAATAATCAAAGTGTATAAAGTCTACTAGGGCAATACTCAAAATGTATTGGTGCACCTATTAAAGTTTACTGGGTCACTAATAAAAATGCATTGGTGCACCTAGTAAAGTCTGGGGGACTAATGAAAGTGAATTGATGCACCTAGTAAAGTCTGGGGGACTAATGAAAGTGAATTGATGCACCTAGTAAAGTCTGGGGCACTAATGAAAGTGTATTGGTGCGCTTTTATTTATTTATCAATGCTAAACTGTTAGAGAATCGGCCCTGTATGGTAGCATTCACTTTACATCAAAATGGGCCATGATACAAAAACCAAAGAGGCCCTGACATTCATGTACAAAAAAAAAATACTTTGTAAATGCATTTGTAGTAAAGATGAACAAAAAATTAAACATATAAAATAGCAGTAACACAGATGAATGGAAATTAAAAGTTTCCAACTAGTCTTTCAATTAAAACAAAAATGTTTTGCACAATATGTTTTTAAAAGTCAAAGGGTCTGTAAAAAATATGGAATGTAAATTTGTAGATTTCAAAGCAAAAAATATTTCAAAAAGGTTTCTTTTTTTTCTTTTTACATTGACAAGTCAAAAAAAAAAACAAAAAAAAAAAAAAAAAACAAAAATAAAAAGTATAAAAAAAAAAAAATAAAGGGTCTGAAAAAAATATGGAATGTAAATTTGTAGATTTCAAAGCAAAAAATATTTCAAAAAGGTTTCTTTTTTTTCTTTTTACATTGACAAGTCAAAAAAAAAAAACAAAAAAAAAACAAACAACAAACATAAAATGTTTAAAAAAAATAAAGCCTTTTATCATATGTAAATTAATTTAGTTAATACAATGGCAACCTAGTGATATGACTTCCTGTTTGAAAGCCTGTGCTTTTTTAAATTCTTGGCCACCATTAAATCAACTGCTTCATAGCAGTAAAAAAACAAACAAACACCAATGCACTTGTTGATAGAGAAGCAACCGAATACAATGCATACATTACACAGCCCATTCAGATCACTTTGTGACAACTATTTAACTATCTCAAACTGTTTGTTCATCAAAACGCAGGGTGACACAAAAAATGTGAAATGATTGAGAAGGACTACTTGAAGAGTTCGTAAATATTTACACAATACATAGATGTCAGTGCTATTTAGTCAGTACCCTGGACAGGTCTTGTTTTGAATAAATCTTCACTGGAAATAATCTAACAAGAATGAGAATAGCCCTTAAGGTCCATAGATTAAATATAAAAATTCATCAATGTGTTAATCAGATTATTCAAACCAGATATTGCCTGCTGAGACCCGTCAGTCCCAGTGTGGTCCAAGCTGAGACCCGGTCAGTCCCAGGGTGGTCCAAGCTGAGACCCAGTCAGTCCCAGTGTAGTCCAAGCTGAGACCCGGTCAGTCCCAGTGTGGTCCAAGCTGAGACCCGGTCAGTCCCTGTGTGGTCCAAAAGTGTATGCTAAATACCAATGTGCACTGGGACAAATTAAATGACCAATTTAGTCTACCATCAAACATCTGGAAATATTTTCCTGGCTGCAAACATCCATTATTAAAGCAATGGCCTGTTCATTGGCTAAAGAATGTGAAGTAGACCAGTGGTTCTCAAATTTTCATATCTTAAACAAATTAAATAAATTATTCTTAAGTAAATACGCATTAAAATGTAAGAATTATTGCAAACAAAAATATGTTTAAAGCTCCATTACTTTTCTAATGGACTTTACACTTTCCATTGATTTTTTAAAATGTACTTTCTTTTTTCTAAGTGTGGTAACTCACAAATCTAAACAATAAAAATATGGCACTTCAGAAGGTAATACTATTAGCCAATTAGGTCCCATAATTTATGTCATTTATACCCAAGTTGATAATCCTGCTTAAAATTATTTCTAGAAAATAAAATATATATGAACATGTTTCGATTGTTTAAAAAAAATAAAGATACAATGTGGTGAGATTGCTTATGGAAATGTTGGAGAGAATCCTTCACAGTCACAGATCTCTTTTGTTACTAATAATAATACCTAAAGAGGCCATTGTTTAAAAAAAGAAGAACAACCTCAGAATGACATGTTGCTTATGCTCTCCAGATATGAATAATTTTGTTGAATCAAAGTAAGACTTTCATCAGTTATTCAAGTTTATAAAAATGTCAATGTCCTAAAACATGTGAATTATAACTCAGTTTAAACAAAAGTAAATTTTAAAAAAATATACGGTTACTTATCTGAGGATAATTTGGAATGGAGTAGAAAAGAACTAATAAACAAGTCTGAGCTAGGATATGATAATGTCAAAAAACAATAGCAACAAACAAGATTGCCAGCATTGTCCTCTGATCCAAGGGAACCAAGCGAGTAATTGTATGATGTCTGCATGGAAATTTTCAACATTTATCATGTAGTCTGATAATATAAAGAGCAGTTATTACAAATGCTCGACAAGCATACACAATGACATGCTAAGCTGGTCCAAGATTTTCTTCTAGCAGCAAAAAAAAAATTGTGTGATAGCCACAGACGTGAAATTGATGAAAAACTGTGTCCATTATTTAATGGCACCACATGTGCAAAAAATCTGCCAACATTTGTTGTTCAGATTTAAACATACAAAGATATGGTTGCTTAAGGATGAAATTGATTGTATTCTTGATAAAATGATATATTTGGTTCTTTTTTGTGCAGTCATCTGCTGGCTTATTTATTTTTAAGCTACAGTTCTTGCTGTCCTCCATAAATTAAACAGACTCATGCTTTTTAAACAGCAAGACAAACTTCATAATAATCTATTAACAGTAATGGGCATTCTTCTTTGGGACAAGTTGGTCATAGAGTACAACATGACAGCACCAGTAGAAAGTTACTATTGAGCCCCACTCAAGCAGATTCAATGTTTTGTTTTTTTTCACTGCTGCAGAGGTCATCAAAGCTTTCCTTGGCATCAGTTGGTGGGTGATTGTAACATGCAGCACTTTTACACAAGCTCATTCTTCATTTCAACTGATACACCTAGAATATGAAACAAACTGGATAGTTTGATCAATTTGGAGATCTGAACAGTGGTAAATCCAAATTCTGATTGCAAGTTGTGTTTCAGAATCTTACTTTAATGGGTAGACGGTCCCCCAATTTTTTTTAAAAACTTTTATTTTCATTATTGGCAATGACAATTAGTTTTAAAAGATATGCTGATGTTTTAGTCATTAAATTAATGTGACGCTGGGGGGCAAAGAATATTAATAATTACAGCAATTATTAACAATATATTCCTAATGGAAATAATCAGTAGTGAGTGCAACTCACTGACAGTCTGATACATAAAATAACAGCAGGCACTCCCCCTAGAGTCATTACAAGTAATTCAAATTAATATTGGTTTATGCAAAGATCTGTGTTCTACAAGAGAGTAGCTGTACCTGTACTTTGACGAGAACTCAAAGTCACCATGTTGGACCAAACCTTTAGAATGACTCTCTTAACCCTTTTTTTAAAGAGCTGGACTAGGGGAATGATAACCCAAATAGATTTTGTCAGACGTCGCTTTCAGGCAGTGATAGTTGGGATGGCAATCTTGTGATACAAACGTCAGTCATGATGATATACTGAGATAAGTTTTGGTTATTAGTGTAAAAAAAACAAAAAAACAAGAAGTTGGGATTTAAAAAGCCAAACTTACAGCAGTGACCTTGGCACGTTGTTATTTCACAATAGAGAATATTTTATTTGTATCATTAAGTTTAATTCCAGCTTCACACCAACAATAACCATGGGTTGCAGAACAGGTTTTTACACATTTGTTAATTGACGGATGTCTTTACCTCCCATGTCTAAATATTTAGTCTCAATCCTATGTGGTCCCAAAGAACAGATTTCCTCCTCCACCGATGACAGAGGGAATGTGTCAAACATTATTACTAAAACCCCTTGGATTTCATGGACCATCTCATGGGAATGTTTTCTTTCATTTTACACAACAAATATAAAAAAAAAATACATATAGATTACATTAAGTTTTATTATATTTATAGCCTGCGTTAACACTTTCTCTACCAATGACATCGACGCGACGACACGATCACCCACTTTCAATTACCAAGGATGCCACATTGTCATCATAACAAAGAGCAAAGAACTTTTCTGAAATACCAAGGATGTCACATCGACGTATATAGTTCTTTATTTGTTAATCTATAGAGAAGTTAATAAGCAAATTGGATAGAGAATGAAAAATACCGAAAATTTTCTTCTTTTAGTAAGTTTTTTTTATTGCTGAGACAGCAAAAATTGATGCCCAAAACCAGCAGTAATGAACGGATTAATAATCATAGAATATTGTTAATGCAGTCATTGTTTTTGTTAAAAAAATCCATCAGAAACTCAGGTGAAGGTTTTTAAGTTATCAAAATCAAAAATGATATTCTGAATTTCAAATTTACATCATTGTCATGTTACCTTTTCTTTAATCCTATGATCCTAAAATCAGCTACAAGAAGCTTCCAATAATTGTCAACAGAAAATGTCAACACAAATGCTAACTTCCAAATGACTATAATTTTAAATATTCTTCCATGCATAAAATAATTAATAGCAAAAAAATCTCTTGGATTTTTCAGTCATATGATTTCATTTTAACAATTTGAAAACTAATTATTGTAAGATTTAATCATGGAGTTGATAAAATAATGTGTCTTTATTTTTTTTTAGGCATCTAGGCATCTGGAAACTAACAATGAAAACTCCAATATACAAAGAATTGTGTTGTGATAATATTACATTGTGACTAGTAAATGCATAAAACATATGTATTCATCCTTCAATTTTCAACTGTACTAGCATCATCAAAACTTTCCTAAGATTTGCAGGGCAAAACATCCAGCTTAAAGTAATCCCAGTTGACACATGTTTTTTATGACAATTCCTAGACACACCAATTTGAATGTGTTAAGTTCATCTGTCAGTCCATTTTATATTCACTGCGATTTTATTTTAAAACAACAACAGCATTACAAGAACCAGTAAAATGGACTACTAAACATGTCAAATTACAATTATTTTTAAATTAGTTGATATTGTAAAGGGACTAAACTTGTTAAAAATTGGACAAATAATCTTGAAAAAAATGGCAGGCAGTTGTTTCAATTTTTGTGCAAAAACATACACACTGGACACACAAACCAGGACAGAAGCTCAACAAACTGCAAAGTGCTTTTGCAAAAAGCTTATATCTCTATGTATGCACTGTATTACTTGAGTCTCTGCGTTACATTTGCAAGTGCTACGGCAAAAGCCTGAACTGCTGTGAAGGGATATTGAAAGTCCAGTGTGTAGGCGTTGTTGTCTATTCGGCCAAACTGCATGACCTGCAACACATAGATAGTACTGGTCATTAGAAATGGATTTAAACTTTAAAAAAAAAATTTTATGCATATAAAAATAGTTTTTCAAGAGTTATGTCACCTGGCAGGTAAATTGAAAAAAAAACCCAAACAAAACAACATGACACAACAATATCTTAATGGCCTCTAACAGAATTTCTGTGGTTCCTTTAAAGAAACTCAATTTTCTCAAGAAGATTTTATATTTAAATTGTATGGTAGAAACCTAACCAATAATTTATGAAACTTCTAATTCCAAACTCCAAGAAAAATAAAAAACACATTCATTTTAGTTTTTACACACACTTTATAGTTTGCATTCCTACAACCTGTTTGCAGGTTCTCATGAATTACCTGTTTGCCTCTGAGCTCTATTTGGAAGTTTTTAGCTGACTCTTGGGTTACCCTCCCCCCAAAGTCCAGCTGGTAGACTTGGCTGGTCTCGTTCCATAGAGGCGCCTTATTGTGCATGGTGAAGGTCCTGGCCTGCTCCAACCTACCGGAGGCACTGTTCAATCTACGCCTCATCTGATGATGTACACAAACCCAATTCATTCAAGCACACAGAGCTGAATTGAGAGCTTCAATTATTACATTTTTAAACAGAGGTTAAATCATAATTAAAAATATTTTAAAAAATTTAAATACCAAACCTTTTGCTTGAGTTGAGCTTTCTGAAATGCCTCAAGGCTTTGGTACTGCTGAGAAAACTTGAGATCTTCCATTCCCAGGAAAGGATCTTGTGAGGTCACCGGACTGTCCCTTCCTTTCCTGCCCAGCAAGGGGCTCAGATGCTTGCAGCGTCCTTTCAGGATCTCCTCATGAATGTTCTGGGCAGCCGGGTCGGGCTTGACCCCAAAACGTATGGGGGAGGAAGGCAAAGAGGCACTGGTCTGCTGGACTTCAATGTCTTGGATGTGGTTACCCAGGTAGTCTGTGTTTATGGGATACAATGAGGACTGTTGGTCCTCGGAGTTCTCGGAAGAGTCTTTCTCGGGAGAGGGGGAGTCCCTTTCTGGAAGAATGTTGATAAGGTCGGGGTTCTTCATGACAAACCCCGGCATGGAGCGGAAGTTGTGGGATGAATTCTGAGCAGACGGATCTTCTGACAGAATCAGGCTGAGCTTGTCCAAGGAAGAGAGATCTTTTGACATGGAGGAATTTGGACGGGTGGCAGATGGGTGAGACTGCTCGTCCTCATGGTCAGGCCATGACTGAAGATGGGTGCAATAGTTCTGGGAGTAAAGCCCTCTGTCGTGATGATGTTTGTGGGCACAGGGTAAAGTTCTGAGACTCGAGTATGAATCTGGGCACTGTATGATAGTGACATGATGATGCTCTGCTAATGCTGTTGACGTGGTGGGGTGAGCGAGGGATCCGTCACCTGCACCGTGGATGGCGGAGGAATCTGGCACATTGGAATCTACGATGGATTGCTTTAAAGAGTTGCTGGGCGCTGCACTGAACTGACAACTGCTGCAATAAGTCACTATGGTTAGAGGGTTGTCCTCCCCTCTGATACTTTTAGAACCACTACTGGCTAATACTGATGCAGAATGACCTGCGGGCAACCCTGACGAGGACTTACTGGGGGCCTGCTTTGCTTTGTGAAATGCCTGCCCCTCCGCCCCGTCCCCAGTTTTAGATGAGTTGGCCGAAGTGTTTCTCAGGTTGTGCTGAGCCACAAGCTTAGAATGTTCTGTCATGGGGACAGAATTTGAGTTGAAGACCGAGTCTGCCTCGGACAAACTCTGGATAGGAAGACAAGAAGGGCAGCTGCTTGGTGATATGGGCGCCCCAGTGTCCACAATGTTATACTGGGCCAAGTACAGTCTGGGGATATTGAAACAACGAGATAAAATATTAGAGTTCTTTAAGCTGAAAGGGATAATTATGATACTAGAAGATTAGATATACCCCATAAATTCTAATGATTCTTAAAATGTACATTGAATTATAAGACATGAACAGACAAAAATGAATAGGAGACAATTTTTCTTGCAATGTCAGAGATTCTTTGCATGATTTTATATTCTTTTTTTACAGTCTAATATAATGTGTGACAGATGTAAGGTAAAATCTATTTTAAGAATTAAAAAGAAAATGGAATAGAAATTTTTTAAAATTGCACAGACCAAAGGTGAGTATTTTACCAATGAAAAACTGGGATAATTTTAAATGACACCTGTGTGATGCAAGTTTTTAAAATGTCTCTGAATATAGAATGGAAATCATCTGCTGTACCTCAACTTTGTACTTATTTCGTTAGAAGTGCTTTATTCTCTGACAAGTCTAATATGGGGTCATGGGTCAAAATTTCCTAAATTTTGACATGACTGAAAAATGTGGTCACCTCTCAGGCACCACTGGGTAAGCTCAACATTCTTTAAATAATATTTAAAAAACATGAAGCACAAATTGATTTTATTAGAGCATTATATTATACATACATAAATAAATAAATAAATAAAAGCACCATTAAAAATATATCTATTTGAAAAAAAATTTCTTCAATTTATCCTCAAATACATTGAGGTTTGTTTAAAGAATAAAATTGAAAATATTGCACCTTTATTTTTGTTTGTTTGTAACATCACCAATTTGTAATAGATTAATAAGTTTTTTTTATAAGTAGATGTATCAAATGAATGGAGTGAGTAAAAGAAAGAAAGCCATCTTGCAAATAATATCTTTATTTTGTCCTTTTTTCTGTAAAATACTTCTTTTTAACTTAAGGGTAAACATTTTTGCACTGATTGAGCAAATACTATTGTAAGGGAATAAGAAAGAACAGAAAACTGGTTCACTGAATTAAGAACCAGTGAATCCTACAAGTTAAAACTATTTTTTTATTCATTTTTGTCTTCAATTTATGTTATTATTATTTTTGTAGGGTGGAGATGACTTTTGACTACAATGTTTGTTGAGTATTTTTATCAATTTTTCACTTACTTTGTGCTTTTTATTTCTATATTTCATAACCTGACTATAGCATCTACCACAATATTCCTTTATCATAACATATCCTACCTTCTGTGCAGATCTAGACAGTACGGTGCTGTAGGACTGCAGTCGGCGACAAGATTATTTTCAAAAGGCAAATCTGAACCTTCCGTCAGGGCATCCTCCAGTAACTTAACAGCGTGGGCTGCGGGGTCAGCCCACCTTGGCCCCACCCCACCCGATGGGGTCAGGTTCCCATCAACACTGCTGCTATTGCTGCCTGATTCCTGCTGAGCTATTGTGGACTGGTCTTTGGTGACCTGGGCCGTGCACGTCTCCTCATTCTTCCACATCCCCACCACGCTCAGACCCGCAACCCCTCCCTTGTCCTGGCTGACAATGTCCACTCTTTTGAACCCAGCCCCACTGTCCAGCTTCTTGCAGCCCGGTGTGCTCGAAGGTACAGATGGAAAAGCTTCTATCCTGTTGGCACTTGTTTGGCCGGAGTGAGCCTGCACTCCATTGGATGCCATGTGCTGGCCGCTGGGATAGTTACAATGGGAAACAGCCACATGTTTGTTACCATTGACACCTGACAGCTTGGGGCTGTGGGACGGAACATTACCGCTGCCTGGACTGCTTCCACCGTGGTTACGTTTGTTGATGGTGGCCTTGGGGCGGGC
The DNA here is from genome assembly GCA_964033795.1 of Lymnaea stagnalis. Taxonomy (NCBI): domain Eukaryota; kingdom Metazoa; phylum Mollusca; class Gastropoda; family Lymnaeidae; genus Lymnaea; species Lymnaea stagnalis. Next base: position 759,283 of record CAXITT010000094.1, on the reverse strand, counting down.
ACCCTGGAGACCGGCGTTGGCGTGGTCGGGCCGGACATCGCCATTCGTTCCATCCTGCTTGAACGCTGGCGTGGTCTGTGTGAGCGAGTTACGTACCGGGGACAGGGACCGCGATCGTACGGTGCCTGAACCGCCCAATTTACCTCCAGGACTGGTCAAGTCTCCATTTAGTGGTGTACCGTTTTCTATAAGTGAGAAGTCAACACCTGAAGATCTGAGAAGAAAATATTAACATTTTTTCTTTTATTAAATTTAATTCCAGGCGTATCAGGTAAACAAATCTATAAATAATTGTGAAAGGATTTCAAGTAGAAAACATGGTTGGCATTTGTCCATAGCTAGTCTGGTTATGTTACGAATTGAAAATAAAGTTTTTCCACATTACTTTAACAAGGGCCGGTTACAATACATTTTTGAAGTTAAGATAGGATCCAACTCCTGATGACCAAAGTTTATTGGTTTCTTTTGAGAGATGCCTGACTTTACATGTAGCACTACAAGGAATGTCTACATTATATTACACAGCACTGCAGGGTTGGTCTAGAGGACCAAATAGAAAAGGCACAAAAGATAAGCCGACCGACTGATCCTTCATGAACATTTAGATAGGACATGTCAAGATTTCAGCACAACAAACATATCCCCGATGTCTTTAGTGTCGTTGTTTGGTGTTGTCATAGTTTGAATGATTACCTGAGCCCATCCTCCAGGCTGCCACCATCTCCCCTGAAAATGTCTTCAGACAGGAGCGAGGGAGCATCATGCACGCTGACTTCCACTGTTTTCTTCTCTCCGGCCAATTCACCCTCACTTGGCCCTGAAATGGAAGTGTGAAAATAAGCCATCAAATATATTAATGGAGGAATGGATAAATGAATGAGTTTAGAAGTATCTACCGTGAAGAGGCTCCAAGTAAGAAATGAGAGACTTATCAACAAATAGGAGACTAATCAACTAAAAGGAGACTAATCAGCTAATAGGAGACTAATCAACTAATAGGAGACTAATCAACTAATAGGAGACTAATCAACCAATTGGAGACTAATCAACTAATGGGAGACTAATCAACTAATGGGAGACTAATCAACTAATGGGAGACAAAAATAGTTTCTCACTGCTGTAGACAGTAGATGCCTGATACATGACTTACGGATAGATTCAAAGCTATAAGACCTAACCATACATGCCAAGGTATGACGTACCCATATGTGCTAAAAGATATGACGTGCTCATACTTACTTATACCTAACTACATGCTTCTTTAAATATTTAGATGATACACTAGCTGGGGCAATGCAACCTCGTTGCATGTGTGAAATACGGGAGGAGGTGCACAATCTTTAATAATTCCAGATCCCATCCATATATCCACCAACACTTGGCTGTATTGACTCTCTCTCTCTCTTTTTATATATATATGCATTTGATGTGTAGAGAATCTATGAATGGGAGCACATCACAGTGCACATAGAGAGTGGGGCAGACAAGATCCACTCAGGAATTACATCACAAGATTTAGCATTTGTTCCCTAGCTTTTCCACTACAGCAAGAGTCTATAGGAGGGCACCATGAAGAAATAACAAGTTTGATGACAAGAATTGTTAAGGAGAGTAAATTGTTTTAACCACTTGTTCATTGATTACTACATTTATTATTATTCATTAAAAAGCCATTTAAAGCTCGTTGAAACCCATTCAATGCCCATTAAAAAGCCACAGGAATTTATCAAGGGAATTCACAGGAATTTATAAAGGGAATACACAGGAATTTATAAAGGGAATTCCAAGTTGTCAAATTATTTTCACTCTCCTCTGCTTTGGTCCCATTTTCTTTGAATACAGTTCTGATGTATCTACTGATATAGACAAACGCATGTCCGAATGAGTGATCCAACACTTACAGCAACTATCTTCGTCGTCTGTTACGGGTGCAGGGGTGAAGTTGGGATCTCGGGACAGCACCTGTCGGGAGGGGGTCATTTCTGTGATGGTGATGGTCATCTGTCGGGGCTGCAGGTGAAGCAATGATGTCTTGTAGACAACCTGACCCAGGCAGGCCGGCAGGGAGGAGGCCACTCCTGTAATTTGGAACTTGGTGCCCCAGATATTGGAGGTTACCTCCACTAACCTGTTGGTCTGGGGATGAGAGAAATTGAAAATATTAACGAGACACATTTGCTGAGTTGAGCGGTACTAACTTACAAATTTGAACAACCATGAGGATCTACATCAAACCACACAACCTAGAGACAGAATATTCGGAAAGATAATGTGTTGGAAGACTATCAGAAAAGAGTTAACTCTTGTCACAAAGACTGAAATTCTACTTTCTATAGCACAGCCAAATAAATCTGTGTTAAATCTATCACCACAGCATTATTGATTAAGGAGGACCTTTCAGGTTCAGGTTTAAATTTCAAATAATAATTTATACTTATTCAAATGTTTTGTTTTTTGTACTGATGCAGGCATTTGCCCAAATGTTTGCATTTGTACTTCTTCTATATATTAAGGGCCCACGATCAATTTATTGATCATTTTGGCTCCTATGCATGTAGAGGGGATTTGCAATGTTTCTGTGCCTGGTGCTGATGAGGATATTTCAATGATTACAAGTGCTACTTTGTGAAGGAATCATGGAATGGGGGTTGGAACGCTTGAGGCAATAGACGCAAATGTGTCTAGTGTTGTCGCCTCAACTGTTTCTTTTGGAAGCTTGTTCCAGTCCCTGATTGTCTTGGGCAGGAATGAGCAGTTCTTATGCTGGCTTCTTGCTGGTATTAGCCGGGATTGCCTGTCATGGCCTCGTCGCTGTCTATGGGGGAGAGGGAGAAGTTTCTGTTTAATAGTGGAACAGTGGACCAGCCCATTATTTATTTTGTACATCATGGAGAGCCTGGATTGTCGTCGTCGTTCCTCCAATGGTGACCAGCCAAGTGTTTCTAGCATACTGCCAACACTAGAAGTATTCCTGTATCAGTTCAGGACAAAGCAAGCCGCCTGTCGCTGGAGCCCCTCCAACTTGTCAATGCTCTTCTGGGTAATTGGGTCCCAGACTGAAGATGCTTTATCTAAAACCGGACGGACAAAGGCTTTATATGCTCTTTCTTTTACACAGGAGTTGCCAATTTTTAAAATCATCATTAAAGGTGAACACATGTTTTATTTACATATTTTGTTTGTGTCTAATTAATCTAATTTAAAGCTTTATCACAGTCCAACACTCTTATAATTAGTTCATTTAAATTTCAAAAGTAACATCCTACATTCTTCAATTCCTAATAAAAAAACAAACCACAATGACATTTAAAACTTCTCAGACCTCTGGTAAGTTGTCGTCGTACATCAGTTCATCCAGAGTCCTGAACGTGATGCTCCTGTTGACCCTCTCTGCTCGGAACACTTTGTGGCGTCGACGTCTCTGCATGCGGGGAGAGCCGCAGCCATCGGTGTAGACATCAGTATCAGATTCCGAGCTGGTGTCACTCTCAATACCCCCTTGCTGGGTCTGCTCTGCTGAAATGTTTTTTTTTTCTAGTCACAGCATGGGACACATCACAAATTTCATGTGCTGTCATTCACAGTGTTAGGATACTACTTTTAGGAGATTTACTTTTGTGAAATTCACATAATACGAATTGAGGAATCCTTATGTTTCACAATGATGAAAACAGAAAAAAATTTGATACATGAGACTTAGATGAATTATGTTTTACTGGAAATTATTTCTTTTAAATTTTTCTGAAACCTGGTAACATAAATTTAACCTTTACCCATACGTGCCAACCTCTGCAGTTTACCAGTACTTTGTACATTTTAAAAATGTTTTCTGAGTTGTACGGCCGTACAGATTTTGGTAAGGTGTTGAAGAATTGATTAAGAAAAACCATGTTGCACATGATACAGGTTCTAAAATGGTGACGCAAGAAACTGTCTTCACCGGGCTTTACCCAAATATTATAGTTATTATCTGCCTTGGTACTTTACTTGAAAATGTATGTCGTGAGAGCACACCGTGAGGTAGAGCACACCGTGAGGTAGAGCACACCGTGAGGTAGAGCACACTGTGAGGTAGAGCGCACCATGCGGTATAGCACACAGCCAATATTTAAGCACCTAACAAGTTTTTTAGAGCTTGTGAATTTGAACTGAATTTTTCAACTAAGGTGTACTCCTGTCTAATATGAAGCTGCTTAATGCCACTTAGTGGGCCGATGACTCAATTCTATGAATATTCGCTCACAGCTAGCAATCCACCTCAAACAAATTCTAACAAACTACTTGTTGGTCATCAAGCAGATAATCCGCATTTGTGCCACAGTAAGTGTAAACCACCTGAAAAAAATGCACCACTCTGACTCACCTCTGCCTGAAGATTTGATCTTCGGGTCGTAGATAATGAAGTCTGGTCTCAGTTTACTGGCTCTCTTTCCCTTGAGCAGGGGCACCAGTCCCCCTAGGTACTCCAAGTAAAGGGTGTAATGTCCCCCTGAGGTCTCCTCCCCGTGACGGATCATTGTACAGAACAGTCTCTCACCCCCCGGAGGAGGAGAGCACACAAACTCCCTGAGCCTCAGAGGGTCTGGGATATAACTCTGGAAATAGATATGTTAAAAAATGTCAAACATTTAGTTAAGTTAAGCTTGAGAGAAACTGCCAATAATGTTGATGTTTTTTCTGATTCTAAAAACTCTGGACAGCCTTCAACTTAAAATCCAAAGTACACTTAAGTTTCATGAGGGTACGTTATTTTTTTGTAACAAACTGATGGATATCTCTTACAGTGATTTCCTTTGTTTTTTTATGTTACGTTATAGAAATTCATGTCAAATACCTGTACAACTTTTACTCTGATTATGCTAAGGAAACTGTAATTGCCTTAAAGGACTATTTTGATAGAGCATTGTACAGACGGTTCAACACATTTTTCTTTAACTTTGTGTCAAAAGCTTATGCTAAAGAAATTTGGGATTTTCTATTCTCGTTTCAAAAAAATATATTTTTTTAGGTAAATGGAATAATAGCATCTAGAGTCATTGGTGCATTTAGTTAAATAGTAAAACATTCCAGTGTCAGCAAACAACAAGAGTAAAAACTGAACATACTTTTATGGTAGGTGAGAACAGAGCCTTGACACCACAGCGCAACCTCTGGGGGATCGGCAGCTTCTCCACAGCTCTCTCCGTACGTACGGCATGATGCACAACCCTCTGGCAGAGGAACTGCAAGGGGGCCACCTGTTTACTGACCCAGGCAACGTACATGTGACAGCCGGCCGCCAGAAACAGTCGTTTGTCATTGTGTCCCCATGTCATGGCCGTCAAGGGTTTACCCTTGTTCCAGAAATAAAACAAATTTTGAAATAATGCACATGGCCAGAGCAAATTAAGGAGTATTAAAAAAAAAAGGAATCAGCATCTTTCAGATATATTAGCCCTAATTAAAAAAAAATGGGTATTTAAATGTGCAGAAAAACATATATCAACATTTTTGTGCAAAAAAAATGGTTTAAACATTACTAGAAGCATGTTTGGATTAAATGTTGATAACATAAACAGTGCAGAGTCAAAATAGTGTGGAATAATTACTAAGAAACATTATTTTAATTATAAATGTGACAGTTATGTCCCTTGCCAATCTACGTTAGTACTGGAATAATTTTAATTGCACTTACAACAAATTAATATATTATATTTTCAGACGACTGAAATATTGAAATAGATCTTCATATATCTTTTGTTGTTGGACCTTGACAGAGTCTTACAAAATCAATGCAGACAAATAAAATGACAACAGCCCCACGCCCCCTCAGGCAACTCTTTAAATAAAAAGTAAATAAAATCAAGTGCCTTAAACCTTCCTGTCAATCACCTGAGATGGTATGGTGACCCAATGAATGAGGCTGCCATCTTTAGAGTAGAAGTGAACCTCATTGCGACACTGGAGGTTTGGAAGACGCACAAAGCCACCGACAGCAAGATACTCCCCACAGTTTGACCAGTCGATCTTCACACCTATTCGGGGAAAACATTTACACATCATTAATTTTCAATGGTCAGAATTTATGTTACACACCCTAGTGCAGGGATTCTTAACCTGGTGACTTTGTACCCTCCAATGGAAATAATATCAGAATATTTCCCCTGTCCTTAATGTAAATATTAACATTCATGTATCACTAAACAGAAAAATATGATTAAAGTATCCTTTTTTTCTTATTAATGCTCTACTAAAAAAGTTATATTTAAAAACAATAATTCCAGAAACTAAATGATTTTTTCTTCTTTTTTAAATGACAAAAGTAAAAAAAAAAATAATCATAGCTTGACATGGACCCAGGCCTTTCTTTTCTCTCAGGATGGACATGGCAGGCTTCCATCAGAAACAAGGGAACATATTATGATATTCAATCACTCATTTCCTCCTTCTGTCATAAGCTGTCGGCAGTTACATAAAACTCTTTTCTTCATGGTTGGACCACTCATCCCCAATAGTAAAACGTGGGCCCATTGCTCTAGTGCAGATGTCGCCAATAGCCCATTTGATCTGCTGATTGCTGAAATTACCACAGCAATTTACCAGGCGAAAATCAGAATGGGTGATTGTCAGGGGAGATAATGACCTGACAGTTGTCCTATTATTCACACTGAATTACTGTAAGTAGTGCTTCTCAAAAAGATTTCCCGGAATGCATCCCATCAAGGGATTCAGAAATCGAGCTTTACAGCCAAGTGTCAAAGGTGTGAATGAAAGTGGGCCAAGATAATTTTTGTATTCATCTTATCAATGAATCAAGACAAAGTTATTGATTCTATTTTACCAGACCTGTTTACTCTTACGATTTTGGCGTACAATGTACGATTTTGAGGTGTATACATGATATATACAGTATGTTTATTTTTTTACAATGAAGTTAATGTGTTGAATGATTTTGTGATGATATTGTACGATTTTAAGAGTTTGAAGGTAAACTGGTCTGTTATACAAAGGCAAATCCTTATATCAAAGTTTAAAGTCTAGAACAGCGGATTTCGGAAGACCCAGTCAGACGTCTTCACCTGTGAGAGTGGTGTAGACCATGATAGGACAGACATCATCATAGCCGGACATAAGGAATATATCGCCATACTTAAAGCACACAGCCAGCACATGTGACTTGGGTACACCATCCGTACCTGGGAAAGAATTTGTGATTGTGAGGTTGAGTGAAGGCTCGTAACACGAAAATGACAACATCAGCATATGACATCAACAGCATCATGCATTAAATATTGAAATCAGATTTTTACTTAATTTAATGACTGGTCAAGAAATATGACTATTAAACCATTATCACTGCAATCCTGCAACTACACTGTTCTGTTTCTCCACCTCTGCTGGCCTCTAATCCAATGTCTGTCTGGTCCATTCCTACCTCCTCCACTATTCCACACCTCTATCTGGTCCATTCCTACTACCTCCCCCACAATTCCACACCTCTATCTGATCCATTCCTACTACCTCCCCCACAATTCCACACATCTATCTGGTCCATTCCTACTACCTCCCCCACTATTCCACACATCTATCTGGTCCATTTCTCGTAATCCCCCTCACCAATTCAACCCATCTATATGGTCGATTTCTCTAGCTCATCAACCCGCCTCCGACTGACCACCCCACCTCCCGCTAGCCTCTTTCTTGTCAATCCCTTCAACTCACCACCCCACCTCTGACTCACCACCTCACCTCTGAATCACCACCCCACCTCTGACTCAACACCCCACCTCTGTCTCACCACCCCACCTCTGACTCAACTCCCCATCGCTGTCTCACCACCCCACCTCTGGCTCACCACCCCACCTCTGTCTCACCACCCCACCTCTGTCTCACCACCCCACCTCTGACTCCACTCCCCACCCCTGTCTCCCCACCCCACCCCTGCCTCACCACCCCCCCCTTGCCTCCCCACCCCTGTCTCACCACCCCACCTCTGGCTCACCACCCCACCTCTGTCTCCCCACCCCACCTCTGTCTCACCACCCCACCTCTGACTCAACTCCCCATCGCTGTCTCACTACCCCACCTCTGACTCACCACCCCACCTTTGACTCCCCACCCCACCTCTGACTCACTACCCCACCTCTGACCCGACACCTTACCTCTGTCTGGTCCATCCCTCCCTGTCTCAGCTTCCTCCATGTTGAACCTCTCACAACTCCAGGCCATACTGGTGATCTCAAAACCTTCATGAACAGTCACCTGGGTAACCACCGCCCCAGTTGAACTCATGACGATGATCTGGCCGTCCAGTGTTCCAAACATGACCTGGTTACAAACATGAGATTGACGTACAACTGTTAGCAATAAGCAGCTAGGCTACCACAACAATGGGAATGACTTTTGTTGTGCTGAAAATGGTGAGATAGGAGAACAAATGGTTGTTGTTTTAGCTAAAATGCCGATGTGGACGGCTTGATCTCACCTGCTGATCATCGGGTGACCAAACTCCACATGTTATGCTGGTATTGTCCAGGTTCAGCATGGAAGACCAGTAGCGTTGCCCGGCAACACTGCCCACCAGGATGAAGCCATCTCTGTAGCAGATAAGAGCCATTCGTCCATCGTGCGACCAGGCGAAATCCGTAACCTGGTGAGAGTCAAAGAACAGCAACATTACATAACACATCAAAAGTAACGTGCCCTAGTGCTTTGTGCATGGTATCTGGCGCATGTTATCTGGTGCATGGTATCTGGTACTTGGTATTTGGTGCATGGTATCAGGTACTTGGTATCTGGTGCATGGTAGTTGGTGCATGGTGTCTGGTGCATGACGTCTGCAGCTTGGTGGCTGAAAGGCTTCAGAAAGGACACAATTTGCACTCGATGGTAAGGCTGGCTCTATGGAGTTGTGATTTGATCACCAATATCACCAACCCCGGATCGGCAAGTAAATGCCATAAGAAAAAACCCAACAACCACAATAATGAAATCTATTTTATTTACTTACTAAGAGATAATTGTTAGAATATATTTCTAACAACTTCCTACTTCAGATACAATTGACCACAGTATTGGTGTAGTGATTTAGTCGTACCGGTGCATCGCCTTGGATTTAAAAAAAATAGATCTAGGAGGCGCCCTCACTCACAAAAAAAAGAAGAAAATATTTCACTAAGAGATGAGCTTTATTTAACATTAAGGTTAAATATCTAATCACCTCATAGCTTAGCCAATGAAATCTATCACGATTCTTACAGTATGCTTTACTTTCATTTATGATGAAACAACTTTTAAAAAATCTCTAGAGAAAGCTAAATCTGGAGACCACTACGTCATATAGGAAAATCTCATTGCGACCCTGCTACTCGGGAGGGGTAACCTTTTTTGTCTTTCTTTTCTTATGAGGATATCTTTGGGGGTACCAAGGCATGAAATTACGAGTCTTCGCCCCTCTATTCTCCCTGGGCGAGTTATTGTCAGGACTTGAGGGGCCAAAATAATTTTTGCCCGACTTGAAATTTCGTAATCTGACCAAGCCGGGAGCTCTTAACCAGAGGTTCTCAACCAGGGATGGCGGCACCCTTGGGGGGGTAGGGGGGTGGTTGCGAGACGACACATACATTCGTAAAGCCAAACATAAAGAAACGGAAGGAAACAAAGCCGAAGAGAAAAAGAAATGAAACTGTTTTAAAATGAGAGCTGATGAGATTGTCAAATAGTTGAAGTGTCACATCTGCTTGATTTTAATTAGAGTTTAAATGTAAAATATGAACGTTCAGAAAATAAATACATTTCAAACATGATTGACTTCAAAACAACAATAACTCTCCTTTGTTATCTACAGGTTGGGTATTATTTATTTTATTTTTATTTGTTGGGAAACATTTGCTTACAATTTTTTTTTTTTTTAAAGTGTGTTTAGTGGGAGCGGACCTGGTACATTAAAATCCATTGGAAATTATCAAGGTTTTAGACGTTAGTTATGAATAAACCAGTACATAATGTCAACATCCCCTAGATACCTACCTAGATTATGTTTTAAAGACCATCTCCAAGGTAATGGTACTAAAATCACGGGAGTTGATTTAAATCACAACGCGAGCCGTTGAAACCTGCCCCAGGTTATAATTGTGTCTCCCGCACTTGCCCCACTTGCGGAAACTATATGCTGGACCACCACCACCACACCGCCGGGACAAGTGGTTCTTTGACCATATAACAATCGTGGACATTTAGCATACCGCCTTCACAGATAGCCACGGGCTATAAGGGTCGTTCAAGAAAACTATGCACGAAACGTAAATAGTGGACAACGATGCACACAGAGAGATGAAATGAAAGTGATCAGTGGTTTACAAGGAAATCGTGGATAACGCTGCACAGAGAGAGATAAAATGAACTAGTGATTCACAATTTAACCAAAATTTGAAGCTATAGCACCATTTAAAATCAACAATAAAAAAAACGTTTCTATATTCCGACTCTTCCTCACTCGCCCCCCCCCCCGTTCCCAGCACCTCGACTATGGCAACACCGTCCATTGTATCGCTGCACCCCACAACCCATAAACTGACTCGCCCATCTTCCACTTCTTCTAAGATCTTCCCCTTGCCGGTCGTTCCATGATTTACGCGACAGTTGAGATGAAGGCCACGTCGTTGACGCAATCCTGTAATTACACGGTTCTGTTCCTCAACTCCCGCGGTCGTCTACTCCAATATCTGTCTCCACGTAACCCCCCCCCCCCCGAAAATCTCGGCCCCCCCTGGCGGCTCAAGCCCC
>CAXITT010000094.1:727969-747730 GCA_964033795.1 Lymnaea stagnalis | reverse complement strand
CCCATGTCCACCTCCAATTTCTTTCGGGTCCACCCCAAACCCACAGTCCAATATCACCGCCTATTTCACATATGGGGAATAGGCTTATCCCCCCCCCCCCACCCAATATCGCCTGGTTTATGATCTGTTTGAGGCAGCAAACTCTAATAGGCTCATGCATCAAGTTGTCCGTGCGCCCGTCTCGTGTAAACCGTCTCCATCAGCCACCGCAGTCGTAAAACATGACATAGTCAAATTACTCAAATTCTTCTTATGTGTATGGCTAGGGGGGTGTATGTGTGTGTGGCGAGGGGTGTGTATAAGTGTGGCGAGGGGTGTGTATAAGTGAGGCGAGGGGTGTGTATAAGTGTGGCGAGGAGTGTGTATGTGTGTGGCGAGGTGTGTATGTGTGTGGCGAGGTGAGTATGTGTGTGGCGAGGGTGTGTGGTGAAAGATAGTAATGGGATTTTTGAAAAGAAGGCGGCTTAGAACAAACCAAAACAAAAAAAATAATAAATTCAGAACTGTCACCAGATGCAACGGGAACAATTCCTCCGTGTATTGTAGGCCAATGAGGGTGACCCAAGTGACATGTCATTCACGTCCACAGGTCTGGTTCATTTCCAATGTAAAAAAAAAAAATATGTTTTTAATTGATCTTTGCTCAGCGTATCCTGAAACGTTCGGGTTTCACAGCACCCTTATAATCATCCTCTTGCATTTTCAGAAGAGGCCTGGTTTGTACTGCTCAGTTGGTAATATTGATGTCATTTAATATAGACAAAACGCGTGGCAAATTCCCCCAAACCACTTACACGGGACGCTTTAAAGTAGATGTACACTTGTACATGGCCCAATTTCACTAAGTAAATGCTGCACTCTCCGGTTTTACAGAGTGGAAGGCCGACGAACTTTATTTTATGGTTAAACAAAGCCTATTTAAGAAATGGGTCACAATATGTCTTTGGAATGAGCCAATCATGTTACCAATTAGGCGTGGTTAAAAGACAAACTGAATGCGCCGCATCAACAGTTGAGAACCACTGATGTGGACACAATTTAAAAAAACACCAAAAAAAAGTCCCACATTCACGTGCGTGCAGTTCATCTAATCTGATTTATGCTTTGCTCGGCTGCTGTGATCAGAGCGATTGGATCATGTGGCAATCATGTGGTGATCTCCTTCAACTCTGTGCCACATTCATCCTCCCATACCTCACCACCTTATCCCAGGGAAAAAAACCTCTCATGTCCCTTCACTATCCTTTGGAAACAACCCCCTCATGTCCTTTCACTATCCTTGGGAAACAACCCCCTCATGTCCCTTCACTATCCTTGGGAAACAAGCCTCTCATGTCCTTTCACTATCCTTGGGAAACAACCCCCTCATGTCCCTTCACTATCCTTGGGAAACAACCCTCTCATGTCCTTTCACTATCCTTGGGAAACAACCCTCTCATGTCCCTTCACTATCCTTGGGAAACAACCCCCTCATGTCATGTCCTTTCACTATCCTTGGGAAACAACCCCCTCATGTCATGTCCTTTCACTATCCTTGGGAAACAAGCCTCTCATGTCCCTTCACTATCCTTGGGAAAAAACCATCTCATGTCCCTTCACTATCCTTGGGAAACAACCCTCTCATGTCCTTTCACTATCCTTGGGAAACAACCCCCTCATGTCATGTCCTTTCACTATCCTTGGGAAACAACCCCCTCATGTCCTTTCACTATCCTTGGGAAACAACCCCCTCATGTCCCTTCACTATCCTTGGGAAACAACCCTCTCATGTCACGTCACTTCTATCCTGTGGAAACAACCCTCGCCTGTCCTTTCACTATCCTTGGGAAACAACCCCCTCCTGTCATGTCCTTTCACTATCCTTGGGAAACAACCCCCTCATGTCCTTTCACTATCCTTGGGAAACAACCCCCTCATGTCCCTTCACTATCCTTGGGAAACAACCCCCTCATGTCATGTCCCTTCACTATCCTTGGGAAAAAACCCTCTCATGTCCCTTCACTATCCTTGGGAAACAACCCTCTCATGTCCTTTCACTATCCTTGGGAAAAAATCCTCTCATGTCCCTTCACTATCCTTGGGAAACAACCCTCTCATGTCCGTTAACTATTCTTGGGAAACTATCCTCTCATGCTTCGTCACTCTATCCCCGGGAAATGAACAATCAAATACAATTCACAAATATGAGGAAAATGGGAGGAGCGAGAAATCAAAATTAAAATTATGATTTTAAAAAAAAAAATCAACACAATATTTCTGCTGAATCAACGAATTGTGTCCGTCTGCCTAATCCCAAACGTTCTGGAGATTGTTCTCCTCTTTTATATTAACCAAACTTCAATTGATTTAGCTATAAGATTCGTCACTTCTTCAACTCCTCGTGTTTCTGAAGTTTCATCACTGAGGGCTCATACAAATTACGACTGGAGAGCCCAGGCATACAAAACTCATTTCCGTTTTGACGTCAGGCACGTGGTTTATATGTCGGAAAAAACAAAACGAGCTAGTGAATGCATGGGCGTCGTTAGGGTTAGTGCCGCCCGGGGTGGGCCTATATGTTTGCCGACCCCTTCGACGAAAAAAAAAATACTGCAGTTGGCCGAAAATGCCACCCCTCTCTATATATATAGAAAAAGCACCACCCAGGGCGCACCGCCCCATCTTCCCATGCAACTGAGCGAATGACGTCCTAAAAGTGAATTAATTTGTTTTCAAAGTAGAATGCGGTGAAATTAGGTTTAACTGTGAAATGGGGTCAAAACAAACAGCAACAAAGAAGACACCCAAATTCACGCTGACTGTAGATGTGATCCTTGACTTTATTTCCCGATGAAACTTCTTAATGACAAATACTTTTTTGTTCCTCAGGTATTAAAGGACAGGATAGAAAACAAAGCTAACATGAAAAAGGACATGCGATTATTTGGTAAGAACTGACTGTTTTTAATTTTTGTTGATCGCCTGACAGCTTTATTTATTTCAGTTGTTAAAATCCTCAGTTGTGTGTGTCAGTGTTCAAGGCAATGGCAGGACTGAGTATAGCTCTATACAAAACAGCTGCATTTAATATCAACACTCAGGTACTGGGGCCGTGCACAGTTTTGGGTTTAAAAATTTAGTACCTTGTCGTTTAAACGGTTATCTTCAAAATACCTTCAAAATGAAGCACCAAGAACTTTGGATTCGTTTAGTAGGATCATACCGATCTCCGGTTTGAGAACGTTTCAAGCGTACATTGATTTGTTCACCCCTGTAAAGGAAGATTTCATCTCGTATTCTGCTATAAACACAACAAAACAACCACCAGGGATTAGAACGGATGAATTGAGCTTACAACAAATCGTCAAATGGATTTGTTTTAGGTCCAAGGGAACCACTCGTGGGTCCCCAGATTACATTTAAATAAAGTTGACAGAAAAGAACAATTAGCTTTGTAGTTGGTGTGCAGTGTGCATTTCATGACTGCTTTGGACTGAGTTCGCTGTTGATTAAAGGTGAGCCCAACCTTTTGGTCTCAGGAACCCAAACTTTTGGTCTCAACGACCCAACCTTTTGGTCTCAAAGACCCAACCTTTTGGTTTCAAGAACCCAAACTTTTGGTCTCAAGAACCCAAACCTTGTTCTCAAAGACCCAACCGTTTGGTCTCAAGGGCGCAACCATTATCATTAGAGCGGCGGTGGTTAACATAAAAATCGTAATTTGCCTAACCCAATTCTAGGTAAAATTATACAACACGCCCGCACAGCCAACACATTTTTAAGAAAGTTATTTTACAGTGCCCGGTTCCATTGGCAGACAATAGTTGTACTGGGTGACCATCGTAAATACTGTAAGGCGCAGTGTTGCGAAACTTTTTCTTTATTATGACGTCGCCGATTCTGTCCTCTTTTGCCCCGTGTGTCTCATATAATCTGTTTTTTTTTTTGGTTTTTTTTGGTGCCGGCTAGTACTGTTTTTGATTTCCTGTCATTTGGATCGAATGAGAGCTTGAGGGACTCTCCTAAACCTGAGATCCCTTGACATTGTGTCCCGCTGTTCACTTTTTTTCCCTTCATTTGGCCCCAAAGAACTTATTTATTCTTTATAACAAGAGACGTCAGTGGCAGCTTCTAGTTGAAGTTCTTGATTTAGAATAGAGTACTACTTATTAACGCCTAGTGCCTTGTCTTGTTTCCTGCACTTTTAACATAGTTTCTTAAATTTGTTAGTTAGAGGGGAAATAAGGGCTGATTACGGAGAGGTAAAGGAGACAACTGTCAATCGAAAAAATGTTCCCTGGGGTTCAAGCCATTAAGCTCACAATGTGCTTGTTTTGTCAGTTCATAGCTACTGCTTGGCGAGGCGTCTCAAAGTATGCAACGGAACCTTTTCTTCCTCAGGCCACAGCACGGCTTGACAAGGCTTCTCAGAAAATTGAACGCAACTGTATCTTTGTCAGTTTTCATACCTACTGCTTGGTAAGGCTTCTCAAGTATTGTAAGGAACTATATCTTTGTCAATTCACATCACTGCTTGACAAGGTTTCTCAAATTATTGAACGGAACTATATCTTTGTCAATTCACAGCACTGCTTGGCGGGGACTCTTATAGTTTTGGACTTGTCATTGTTTTGCCGTGGAAAAGGTCAATAGGCATACACCGCGGTCGGTAAATGATCAAAACATAAAAGATAATTGGGAAATCAAATGAGCAGCGCCGCGTCATCACAAGGCACGACACAAAAATAGTTTCACGTAAAACACACGATTCATCAGTTGTAGCTATCCAACAGCAAGCCATCAGCTGTTTTCATACTGTTTGTGTTAAACGACTTAAGGGCCGTAATTTCAGGCTAGCCCAAATAAAAACAAGCTACAGTCTTAAACAAGATAACAAAATATACAAATACTTAAAGGTATATACTATGTGTTTTTTTTTAAAGTTACAATAAAACCACTGAAATGCATAAAGCATATCAAATAATAATAATAAAAGTGACCAGGTAACTTTTTTGTACAGCGCATTAAAACCTAGCAGAGATCAAATCAAGCTGAACATTCGGGTTCTGTGTTCTTGATATTAAAACGAACACGGGGTAGCAGCTCCTGACGGACCGACGGTAAGAATGTAATGGAACATGACCACCAGGGTTTCTCAAGCGGCATCCCGTTATCCCACACGTTTTTCAGTAAATAAAAAGACTTCACAGGATACCCCCCTCATCCCGGGTACAAACTTTTAGAACATAATTTTCTTGTTTTTTTTTGTGTGTTTTGGTTTAAAAGAGAAAAAAACAACTTTTTAGCAAGCCAGGCAGTGTCCCAGATGTTCGCTATAAGCCAGGACGTGTACAATCCAGATAACTGCGCTGAATCTTTACACGGGTTCACCAGCATTTTCAAGTATCGACCACAGTTGATACATTGAAAATATTGACTTTGGTAAATTCTAAGAAATTCGATCATATCACATACATTTTTATATAATATGCATATAATTATAATCAACGACACATTGAGTGCCACGAAGTTCTAAAATTGTGACTCAAACTTTAAGACCAAAAAAAAAAAAAAATATAATAATTAAAGGCTAGGAACCAGTGCTATACCATTAAGTGTCAAACTACCTTTGTATCATGTAGTGTTTTATAATAGCAAAATCAACATAGTAAGACATAAACATATAGATACAGGTACCAACATTGTATTATTATTATTATTATTCGAAACGAACCCCTTGTTATAAATATTTCTGTAAATATTTCGCGACGGATTTGAAATTAGAATTTGCGACTTGTAAATAATGCAAAACTCAAATAAAGTGCTCTTTTATTTTCAACAAGAAGTGATAGTCGGGCTATCGTTCAACTAGCATTTCATTAGTTTATCATCTTTTACTATATCTAGGTCTACGCAGGGAGGAAATAAAGCTACTATTGACAAGTGACTAACCTCTGAACTAATTATTAACATCGTTTCTAATTCATAAACGGAAAACAAATTTTGAGAAATCATAAATATATACATCCTGTACAAAGCAAACAGCTGGTTTACATGCTCTCAATGGATTTGAAGGTTGCTAGGTAGGCCCAGCAATTTCTAGGTGTCATGTTCGGGATCATAATGGCACTTGATGGTTTCCAATGTCAACTTGTAACGTAGTTTCTAAAAAAATTTCAACTAGTTTATTGACAACCCCCTCCCCACCTCCCGGTGAAATCTACTCCGTCCGACCCCAAGATTTTCATGGCTATAGTCTTGTACAAAGTTTTCCTAAAATTTAGTTGAATAATAGTAAATATACAACTTACACAACCTTACCTGACATTTAATACTTAACAAAATTTTTCAATGTGGTTCCACCGTAGCATACAAAAACCCTATACGGTTTGATTCCATTAAGTTGAAGGCAATAATTCTTAAATTAAAAGTAGTTTCCCTTTGGAGGTCGCCAATTTATTAACGGGCAGTGCATTCATCGAGCGTGGGCGAGATGCTAAGATGAGAGGTCAAGGCCTTGACACCTACAGATCATGTTTTTTTTTGTTTTGAAGAAAAGGTAAAGTAAAAAAATACAAGCATTGCATTGTTTCAAAACTATTCAATCTCCGTCCACCATCGGGTCATGTCTGGTCAGAAATAAGGAGATTTAGTGTCATAACAACTCGTTTGAGAAGCCCGACGTGCGTAACGATTTCAGACAGTCCGCCGTTCGTCAGAACACAATGGCCTTGATTGTCATTTCCTAGCAGCTCGCCCCGGACCCTAACGGCCTTGTTTTGTCAGTACTTGCTGGTCTTCCACTCTTCGAATCACTATTGATCAATACCTTGACATAGCTTTTTTTTTTTTTACTGTCTTCTGTGTGGGAGGTCCGCGAAAAGGGGTTGTGGGTGGGGGGGGAGTCGATGGAGTTACGTTTGCTTGACAAGATAATTTATTGGCGCGGACAATGACAAATCCTGGCCACTTTTGTTTCTCTTTTTGTGTTCAGTGTTAAATTACTTAGTTTTTTGTGTGGGAGGTCCGCGAAAAGGGGTTGTGGGTGGGGGGGGGAGTCGATGGAGTTACGTTTGCTTGACAAGATAATTTATTGGCGCGGACAATGACAAATCCTGGCCACTTTTGTTTCTCTTGACGGATTCATGGCTGTCTCTTGTCGTAGCTCTTAACTTCAAGTAAGTACCGGAGGCTCCCGGGAGATGAACAAATGTAGTATTCAACTGAAACAGCAAGTACATCGGGCTTGGCGAAGGTTTCCCTTCCCTGTCATGAAACAGCAAGTACATCGGGCTTGGCGAAGATTTCCCTTCCCTGTCATGAAACAGCAAGTACATCGGGCTTGGCGAAGATTTCCCTTCCCTGTCAGCGAGAAAAACTGTCGCCACGTTGGTGTATCACCGGGAGCCCTTTGACGAATACATATACAAACTGAACTATGGTTTTCGTTCAGATAAATCTGTTACATGTTTCCTGTGAAAAAAATTACTTCTTCTTCTTAATTAAAAAAAAAAAAATCATTATAATAAAAATGGGGTGGTTGAGGGTCCCTGGTCTAATGTTTTTTTACGCAAGTTTTACGTTTCTTTACGATCAAGTTCAGTTATCGACTTATGTTTTACTTTACCTATAAGAAGCTGTATTCTTTTTTCTTTTCTTTTGCATACATAAATATCGCTGGGTTATATTTTAAAATATGCAACCATACATATCACTGCATTATATTTTAATGTCCCCAAAAGCATTAAAATACAATGCCATCCAATAGACACCCTTTAAGAAAAATGCGAGGTTTTGGTTCCCATATAATTAAAATGTTTTGAAAACGTTTTAGCACAATTATAATTTATGCGAGCGCCAGCCTAGACTAACATAGTAAAGCTTTTGTTGTCAACAAGACAGCGATTTTAATGGCAAGCTTTTTTTTTTAATTTTAAGTTTCTATGAAAAGGTTTTTTTAATAGCGCGCAAAATAAAATTCCCAATAACTACACCAACTGCTGATGGCATCCGCCCGTCACAATGCGACGATGTTGTAGACTTTGCAGAACGAAGTCCACAAGGTCTGGGATTATTCTTTTTAGGATATAAGATGGTGCTCTACAAATCGCCTCTCTCCACGTCCCTTGATAACCCAAAGGGAACATCATACGTGGATGATTACAGCTTGGCACCAGTGGCGTCGCAGGAGTTGCCGGAATGTTTCATTGTGTCAGTGTTACTCGCCTACGGGACTCCATCTCCGGGTTTTGAAATCAGAATTTCTGACTAGTGAATGCACGCTAAATGAAACTACAAAACTAAAATACAATATGTCCCACGAGAATTTCAGAAATTTGAGTGGGTGGTGGTGGTATGCATGGTGAAAGTGCATTTTTCTTATTTGGAATTTTAATTTAAAATTTAAATATAATTGCATGGATCGGACTAGTTTCTTAATGTCATTACACTATGATTATACTACAGCTACCGGTACATAAAAAGGGGGTAAAAACTCACACAAAAAACTGTGCATCATTCGGTAGATGTCAGCCGCCAATTCAATAGGAATACTTTGGCAGATTCTTTTCATTTAGTTTAAATTATTTTTTATTTTATTTTTAGTATGTTTTCTTTCATGTTTATGAGACCTAGGCTCAAAAGCAAGCAGCTTCAATGCAAAACTATAACTAGGTCTAAGGTGTGTAAATTTATCAAGAACTTTTCTTGAGATTGACTTATAGTGTCCCACTTGAAGAGCCATCCAGCTTTCTTAGCACATATTTCCGCTTCCCTTCGACCCCGATCAAAATTACTGTAACAAAATCTTTAAAAAAAAACAGCAACAAAACAACACAACTCTAACACTTTTCCCTTTCTCAACACTTGCTTGTTAATTTCAATGTATAAGTCTGGTTGTGATTGTGACTTGGCAAATGTTATAAAGAGGTGGCGGAGCTAAAAAGGTTGAGAACCATCGGGTTAGGATTATTTTCTTATCCCATTAATGTTCTGAAGCCTTCAACTTGGATACCTTCGTGGTTGCAACTGGTTCTAAACATGCACTTTTCACTTCTCCCTATTGGGTGGAAAACATTAAAGAAAATGAGAAGATAACTATTTTTCCCCCCTCTAACTCACGGATTCGGACCCACTGCGTATTTTCTCAAAATACCCTGACCCCGTGTAAAAAGAACTGCGGCTTAACCCTACCTTGAAAGATAAGTAGTTATTTTTGTTCATTGCTGTTGAATAAATGGAAAGACGACAGAAGCATGAACGATTCAGGGCCGATCAAGGCGGACCTAAAAATAGTGTTTGCAATGTTTTGTTCACTTTCAGGCTATTTTTACAATTTTAGAATTAACAATTGTACGAGTAGCTAAATCAAAAGACAAATATTAGAAGGACTTAAAAATAGCATGCACGGTAATGTGAACATGTTTCTTACAATCAGAGCCGGGCGCCCCCCCCCCCGGTCTCCGTAGCGCCCCTAATTCTGGAGGAGTCTGGCCTTATCCCGACTAAATAGAGTTATTCGTCGTGGACAGTCAGTGGGCAGAATCACGGTAATGTGAACATGTTTCTTACAATCAGGGCCGGGCGCCCCCCCCCCGGTCTCCGTAGCGCCCCTAATTCTGGAGGAGTCTGGCCTTATCCCGACTAAATAGAGTTATTCGTCGTGGACAGTCAGTGGGCAGAAGAGATGTTCGCGGGCTAGAATGACTGGCTGGCAGTAGAGAGGCTAATTGACCAGTAAGACTAATGTAGTGCCGTGTTTATCCCCTGTAATAGCATTAGGACCTTCAAAACCAGGACACATGTCGGCTAATTGGGAATGTATCTACAGAGACACGCAGAATTAAGTTGGGGTACAGACGCTGTGTTAGTCTGAAAGGGTGGGAAACCATTTAGCGCATAAGGCCGCATGGAAACTATTTTTGCATGTGGCAGGCCGCATAAAATATTATGTTTTCTGTGGCGGGCCGCATGCCAATTTTCCTTACATGTCACCATCGGCTTAGAAAATTCATTCCCAGTTCAGTTCGCAAATAAGAAGTGGACTGATGTAAAATGTTTTGTGATCATTAACATTAGTGTGACAATTTTACAATGCGATTATTAATTTTTCAACACTCTGACAGATAATCATTCACACTGTATACACTTTTAAGAAAACATTACTCCAATTCTCAGAAGGGTTTACGGGCCGCTTTAAACATTTCAGCGAGACGCGTGCAGCCTGTGGACCGCTTTAAACATTTCAGCGGGCCGCAGGCTGCGCACAAACGAATTAGAGCATAAAGAGCAGTCATTCTAATTTTTTTAGGACTCACGTGACCAAGTGCAATACATGTGGCTTAACAGTGGAACACTACAATATATATGATTTATCAGTGGAACACTGGGGTATATGTGATTTAATGGCGGAACACCCCTTGATTCTGTGAACAAAATTGAAAGGAATGCCACTGCAATAAGGAGCACGTCGAGCGATAACAGATTTCTGTTCAATTTCAAAATATTGATCTTAGTCTGTCGGACCACCGGCTAGTGAGCTACCACTGGTGTAGACAGGTCCAATAGTCCGCGTGGTTACAGACATAGTTCATAACCCATATTCTTTCATGCGGTTGTTACAAATTAAGTAGGGGTTTCTAGCCTATAATACATTTTTAAACAATTGAAAATAAATTTTTAAAAGTCTTAAATTACATATATCACATAAGAGTTCCTTGTATCATTTCAAAGGACCCGAAGTAACGAGTCCGTGACCGCTGCATGCGTAGTTTCCTTGGTCCCATCGAGCATACAGCAACACTCATTACACAAAACATTTTCAAACCACTAAAGGCCGTGTCTCACGGTTATGTTGATCTATTCAGACAAAGAAACGCGTGTTTCATGAGACGAAAAGGTTGTTAAGGAAATCAGCTGGGTTCTGTTTCTATACAAGGGCGACAGCATCAGATAAACCGATACAAGATGTATTCGTTACCAAACAGTTGGCTACACAAACGGCTTCAGACGCTGTTGTTAAGAATGAGATATAACGTGAAACTCGCTCATCGTGGAAGCCCCACTTAGCAGCCACATCAATACACGCTATCGAGTCCCATACATTAAAGTAACTATGCCGCCATTGTACTAACGCCTGAAAGCACACGAAAAACTGGACGCCTCTTCAAATTGCGTTTTGTACTCGTGGGTAACCGCCCTATGTCTATATATATCTGTACATGAAGTAACTCCGTGTTGCCAACCCGCATTCCACACACGCACACACACACAACTTAAGCAGCGATCAACCGTAAACGAGATTTATGCCCCAATAAACAGAGGCTTAAATTGCGGCAGTATAATATTATTACGGTATAGGCTTTTTTGTTGTTGGTAGCGATCTCTCAAACTGCCACTGTTGTTTTATTCACTGTTGAATCATGTAAGCTTATTGGACGGCTGGACTGCGAGACCGAATCGAAAGTAATAAACCCCTGTAATCATGTGAGATTGTGCTTGAAATATTCTCGTGTCCTCGGGATTCGCGCGTCCTTTCAGCAGCCTTTCAACGAGGCCAGCTATTTTTGTCATTTCCAGTTTACTTCAAACATTATCCGACAATTGTTTTGACAACAATGACAATTTCTTTCAGCCCGGACGCACTGTCCACCATCGACAACAGAAACATAATCAATTGTATTTCATGAAGTGTTACATCGGGAACAAACGATGACACTTATGATTCGTAGTTTAATCAAAGAGACCCCCCCCCCCCCACCAAAAAAGAAAATAAAATAAAAAAAATGAAATAGTTAAAAAAATGAAATCTTGAAACTATTTGGCACTGAATAGACGTGTCAGATGGAGAGTGACAGAATCAAGTATTGTTGGGTTTCTTTGTCTCAGCGTTCGCTGAAAATTTAAAACATCTAAATTCATTTGGAGGACTGACGTACAGAGTTCTCTTAGTTTAGGAAAACTCAACACAACGATGGCCTAGGTACCAATAGTTTGCCAGTGGGGTTGTTTACATGGATCTAAATTAGACTATATTATTAGCCTTATATTAAAAAAAATTAAGCCTTTAAAGTTCTGATGATTTTGAAAACACAAATATGTAGACATACAACAGCACAAAACCCCCCACCCACAAACACAATTTTGTAATTTACAACTCCGGTTGCAAATGGAAACGTTATTGTTTAAACAAGATACAATTGTGCCAAGTTAGGTACACAACAAAACTTACTGCAAGTGTTATGTACTCTTTCACATTATTATGGACAAATCAACTCTAAACATACAACAACACATGGACAGTGTCAGTGCTTAACACTGAACGTAGTAGAATATAACGTTTTCCTGGATAAATTGATGCTGGACACATATTACAAAGATGCTAACACGCTAGATACTCAAGACTATACCTCCACCGGGTAATAAATATCACGCAAGTCCTAGTGGGCCACTTAGAATAAGACCTTTCCTTCTAGATTCCACTGATACATACTTCTGTCACGATAGTGCTGCGACGTTCTCGCGCCATTTATCATCTTCCCAGATAAAACAAAAAAACGATCACTGTCCCTTGTGATCAGGCCAACTGGTAACTGCAAGACAAATGGCAGAAATGCATTCACCACCATTGGGAGCTACGTGTTGAATTTTAAGTGCACGATTGCAAGTAAGGGTTTAGATTATTTTCCCAGACATTATACAGGGCACTTGTTCCCGTTAGTTTTGCAAGGGGTACAATGGTATGAAATAAAAATGGGTAAATGCAAATATTTCGTTTCGTCGAAAGCGCAAGGCTACGTGGCGATTTCACCGAGTTTTGAAAAGTGCAGCTATAAACGATATACATCTGGCCGGTGTCCTACAGCGCATACGAATCCTTAATAGGTTGCATCCCTTGCAGAGAATGGCAAATGAATGGTCTATAATATGACACGTACAGAAAACAAAAGACAAGAAATACATAGGAAATATTTTATCATATTGCAAAAGCAGATGAATTACAAGGTTAAAGAATCTCTTGAAATACAGATTAATTGTTGCTGGGCGGTTCATAACGTCCATATATTAACTAGAAACATTATATTACGTATCTGCAATGCTGGAGAAAAAGTGCTCATGATTAATGTCAGACTTGGCTACATTGGACAAGCGATAAAATGTAAGACAAGGGCCAAACAAGGTTGAATCCATTCATGTTTTATGTAGTTGATGGATTGGTGTTCTTCCGGGTAAGTTGTTTGAAATGTGTTGCGAGGTCGTTTTATTAAAGAGCACGTTGTGTTCTGAAAGGATCATATGGGTTAACACGATTTTGATATAAGAGGTAAAAAGAATCGTTTAAATGAACATTTTGAGTGGCATTTAAAGACTTATATAGAGTGGGATGGAAGAACGGTGGTACCAATAATATATGAATCATCTAATAATAGTTTTCTTGGACGTGGCCCATCAACGAAAACATAAGATACTTTTCTTACTATTTCAGTAATTTTTTTTAGAGAGCCGTGGGTAAAAAGGTTTACAAATCATGCTCTAAAAACTAATGCATCGGTTTTCAACCGGTGTGCCAAGACAAACTGGTGTGTCGTGAAAGTTTTATTGGTGTGTCGCTAGATTTTATATCAATAATATTAAAGGTCATTCGAGGAAATCTTGCTTAAAAATAATTTGTTTGAGAAGCCAACATTTTTCTTAATTTTTATATGTGTCAGAGAAGTTTAGCAATTTGCTCTAAGTGTGTCACAAGATAGAAAAAAAAAGAGTTGAACATCAAGGATCGCATGTCACATGTACAGCACACGAGGTACAAAGACGGTAAAACAAAGGTGTCAAAAAGTTATCTTGTATTTTCAGTGATTTTATAAATTACATTACAATAAATAATGTTTGTGAGTGGTGGTGTGTGGTGTGCGTGCATACAATTATTTGAATGAACTTCACAAGGTACGAATGTTAATGTTTTGCCTTAATATTAAAAGACGTCTTGTTTCGCTCTTGATACCTCCCAGACACAAGCCCTCAAGTAGAGACAACGGATCCATGTTGGGAAAGACACTAACCCTTAAGTAGATACAACGGAGCCATGTTTGGAAAGACATTAGCCCTCAAGCAGAGACAACGGAGCCCAAGTTGGGGAGCAGGGCCAAACCATCCAGTTTAAAAGCCATCCATTTCTCAACCACGCCTTCCTATAGAGGGCAAGTCTCAACACCTCAATGAGATACAACTACTAAGCAATATTAGAAATCCAGGCGGACACATCTCACACAATGAGGGTAAAGAGCATCACTTAAACATCCATAAATCAACACTACATGTCACCTTAATCATCATCGTCTCCACCAAAGCCCATCTCTACTTTTCCGGTACCGCTCACGCCCATAGACACTTCCCGCAACGCCCATGGGAAAGGGGATGTAATCGACTTCTCATACTCCCTCGGCCACCACACAGTGTGGTCTATATTTATTTCACGACACCAGGTTGATCGGCCACCCCGGCAGTGTGAGCTATACTTATTTCACAACACCATGTTGATCGGCCCCCCCGGCAGTGTGAGCTATACTTATTTCACAACACCATGTTGATCGGCCCCCCCGGCAGTGTGAGCTATACTTATTTCACAACACCATGTTGATCGGCCACCCCGGCAGTGTGAGCTATACTTATTTCACAACACCATGTTGATCGGCCACCCCGGTAGTGTGAGCTATACTTATTTCACAACACCATGTTGATCGGCCACCCCGGCAGTGTGAGCTATACTTATTTCACAACACCATGTTGATCGGCCACCCCGGCAGTGTGAGCTATACTTATTTCACAACACCATGTTGATCGGCCACCCCGGCAGTGTGAGCTATACTTATTTCACAACACCATGTTGATCGGCCACCCCGGCAGTGTGAGCTATACTTATTTCACAACACCATGTTGATCGGCCACCCCGGCAGTGTGAGCTATACTTATTTCACAACACCATGTTGATCGGCCACCCCGGCAGTGTGAGCTATACTTATTTCACAACACCATGTTGATCGGCCACCCCGGCAGTGTGAGCTATACTTATTTCACAACACCATGTTGATCGGCCACCCCGGCAGTGTGAGCTATACTTATTTCACAACACCATGTTGATCGGCCACCCCGGCAGTGTGAGCTATACTTATTTCACAACACCATGTTGATCGGCCAAGCGGAAGAAGACATTAGCGAGATGGGCGCGCGGGGTAAGAAGGGAGTCGCCATTGATTTTCCACGTCGAGATGGTCCATGGCTGGAATTTTACAACAGTCACAAGCTCACATCCATTTCTCTTGAAATGGACCAAACATTGCTTTGTCCTCAACAATCGTGCTTCGGTGGAGTCTGAAAAAAAAATCTTCTGGGAATCCATTGGCGACGTCTGTCTGATTGGATGGTGTTTTTGTAGTCTAAACTGGAGACTTCGGTCTCAGAGCGAAAGCACTGGGACAGATTGGGAAAAATTCAGTCAGAAAATCTAATGGTGCTTTATGGTTGCAAATTTGTATGTTTCAGTCGCGCTAGCTGTCAGCTAAGGAAAATTTACAGCGAGGATTGCACGCGTGGCGAGGCTAACACTGTCTTTGTTTCGTCCCGGAGAGGTCTGTGGTGTTTTCAACAATGCACTCACGGTTATATCTTGAACCATTGCTGAACGTTATTTTATGTCATTAGTCGCAGGCGCTCAAACGAACGAAGCCATCGTACAATTATGATGTTAACATGAGCCGTACAGACCAGTTATATCTTATAGTACCCATTGCCAGGATTTAACCAACTAAGGTCCACATTATGGCTCATCTTTACGGTACACCATCATCGATTCTATCGCACATCATTGACGAATCTAACGTGTGCGCTTCGGGGTGGTCCAAGCCTGGTGCATTTTGTGTCATTGTATATGGACAATTCAATTATATA
Organism: Lymnaea stagnalis; assembly: GCA_964033795.1. NCBI lineage: Eukaryota > Metazoa > Mollusca > Gastropoda > Lymnaeidae > Lymnaea > Lymnaea stagnalis. Next base: position 731,809 of record CAXITT010000094.1, on the reverse strand, counting down.
GTTTTAAATATAAGCAAAGGGAAAGGATTATTCTTATACGAAAGAGCCACTTCGGTAAAGCGTTATCTTTAAAAGTAAGTTTTTAAAAAAAAAAATTTTAAAAAAAAAAAAAAAAAAAAAAAAAAAAAAAAAAAAAAAAAAAACACAACAAATAAGCTTTCCAACAGATTATGTTTATTTCAATCTAACATAAATCGACTATCATACATCAAGAATTCTTAAATATATATATATATATATATTAAGCATTTATATATAAAGCCTTAGACTAATAACATATAACACTATTTTTTATTAGTACGAATTCTCCTCTTCTTTCTTCTATCACATAACACCATGCACTTTAAAACCACAGACGTTTTTCTTGATTGTGAAATGAATAATTCGCTTTGGCAGACTTTCACCCCCTCCCCCACCCCATCCTATGAGATGTTTCGGGCACATAGACACGTCGGCCACCAGTCTAACTCATAGACACATAGATAAAACGCAGTTAACATAATAATGACCGAGTATACTCCTAATAATGACCGAGTATACCCCAGGGCAATGTGGTCTGGATACTGTCATAAATGGGAAGTATTCCTTTTTCAAAGATATAGATCTTTTTACCAAGTTTTATACACCACAATATGCAGGGTGTTGACGCGTGGGAATTCCATAGTGTCATTTTGCTAACAGCCCGGGCTAAAAATACACGCAGCATTGTGTCCCAATAATGAAGATTTGAGTTAGCAATTTTTTTTACAGAACCTGTGAATAGTTTATTCTTTTCAACAGTCCCCCCCCCAACCCACCACCCAACCCACTTTCCTTTTATTGATTATCTGTTGTTTTATGCTTTACTTTGTCGAAAAAGGAGAGTCTCTGATGGGTCCCAGTGAATAGAGTTGTAATAATGTTTGGACGTCATCATTTTGGTATCAGTTTAGACAAGAGGGTCTAGAACGAGACAGAGGAAACAAAAAAGTCTATGTAAGAGAGTCGTGTGTGTATGTGTGTAGTATGACGGGTATAGAAAGTTCTTTCGCAGTATGGCTTGGCCGCTGCTCATATACTTTAACAATGAATGATATATTAACTGAGCATTATATTGATGTCTATTAATTTGATTGAGGCATATCGCAGTAAAAAAAAAAATCTTCTCATTACCTAATTTTGAAAGAATCTTATTTTAAGCACCTAGCATATACTGAAATGCTTCAGGGTCGAGTGAAAAGGAAGATTATAATTTTGTGCAGGGCATTCCTATTTCCAAGCACGAAGTATGCGAGCCAAAGTCCCTCAAGGACTTATGCCTTAGGCACAACGTAATCAATAAGCGTAGCACACTGTTTAGCCATCATAAGCCAGACGCAATAGAAAAAAAACCAATATTTAAATGTTCATTATTATCTGTGCATGATTTCTTATTTCAACATTGTGATAATATAAACGATAGCAGTGTGTCTCCCAGTCTGTGTCTCTCAGTCTGTGTCTCTCAGGCTGTGTCTCTCAGTTTGTGTCTCTCAATATGTGTCTCTCAGTCTGTGTCTTTCAGTCTTTTTGTTACAGACTATATGAGCGTGTGGTCATTTGATTACGTTTAGACTCCTTCATACACTCTTAATTAGGGGTCCTCAAACTTGTTTGTCGAGAGCCGGTTCACTCTCCCTAAGACTCTGTTGAGGGCCAAACCATAGTTTGAGGGTTCACTCTCCCTCAGACTCTGTTGAGGGCCAAACCATAGTTTGAGGGTTCACTCTACCCAAGACTCTGTTGAGGGCCAAACCATAGTTTGAGGGTTCACTCTCCCTCAGACTCTGTTGAGGGCCAAACGATAGTTTGAACAACAAAAAAAATAATGAAAGAATTCCTGTGCACATTGCAATATCTTGTTTTCTTTAGTCTACTTAAAAACAAAAGTAAGAGGGAAAACAAGACCATATTTAAAAAGGAGAGCAGTTTGAATAAACATAAAGTTATTAGTATTTAAATGGGAGGTGCCGGTCTGATATTGGAAAAAATAGATTGTTAATGTCCAGTTCTATATATGTCACTGATACTCAAGTACCCATGTGGCGGCCAGGCGTGGTGTGTTGAGGGCCCCTAAGTCTGAGGCGCGGGCCATAGTTTATGGACCCCGCTCTAAGTCAATAAAATGTCTACCCAATTTTGACCTTCGACTGATTCACTTATTTTATTTCGCAGGCACATGCAAACTAAGTGAATTACTAGATTGGTCGCATTTGTAGTTTCTTGAACTATGCAGTACATCGTAAAATGTACAATTAGTTGGTATGGCATAAATGCAAAAGTGGATAACTGTTAACTACTTCTCCAAGCACTTGTTTAGAAATGAAACAAAGAAAAAAAAAAGCGTTCATTATAACTCTGAGCAGGTGATGTCAAATCGATTAAACAAAGCATGTTTCCCCCCTCATATTTAACAAAGAAAAGAATCTCACGGTAACACAATTTTAGAACCCATGATCTGAGCCGTTTTACACACCAACCAACTCTTTTCTGCTCGAAAACATCGAACCTAATCCGTTTACCGCCAACTCATTTTGGGACCGTCCATCTATCTATCCTCAAACCCTGCCTATGCCCACGGTTATCTGCCAGTCGCAAAAGGCCCTTGATCATTCCAGGTCTCAAGCCAGAAATATCTGCCCTCATCAAAATCTGTATTGTCAAGTCTTCCGTCTCCACACGTTCACCCCCACCCCTAGGCTCCCCTATCTGCAAGCGCCCCCTCCCCCACCCCCCTCAGCGTGGATGCACACGAGTCAATCTGGCAGGGCTCACTTCAATCTTTAGGCCATTGCGTGACAAAAATTGAAAGCTCTCTAGATCATTTTCCTCCTAATTTTGCCATCAAACTTTCAGATTTCCCTCGGGTTGGATGCAATAAAAATAAAACGTGACATGGGGTGGAGGAAAGAGACGACGACAGAAATGAGCCACATTTAAGGAGGCGGACAGAGAAAGAGGCAGAGAAAAAAGAGTAAAGGCATACGGCCCTCCCAGAGAAAGATATATCAGAGGAGGAAAAGAGGAAACACGGTGATGGAGTCTGGGCGTTGTGGATTGAATAGTGAATGAAGCAGTGGCGGGGAATGATTGCAAGAGTGAATGAATGAGAAAGAAATGAGCGCAGGCAAAGGGAAGGCGAGTAAGAAAGACAAGGGGAAAAAAACACCAAAACAACAACGATAAAGTAATTGAGAGTAAGTGGTGAATTAATTAGGTTGAGGAAGCGAATTAGTAAATGGAGGAAGGATGAGTGATTTTGAGAAAAGTATGAATGATTGCCGACCTTAAAGACCGAAGGAGTAAAAAAAAAAGGGGGGGGGCGGGGCGCAGGAATCGAGCCTTGAAATAAAACCTGCACCGCTTGGGTTCGAACAGAGGTAAAAATGGACGGTAAACACGCCATTTATCTACCTCGCGCACGTGAGCCGTCTCAGACCTTTATTGTACAAATGACATCTTTTCGTGCGCTAAAACTTAAAACAAGGCAGTCCTAATAACACGAATAATCATGACATCTCGGCACACGTAAACCAAAGGGAACGAAACCAAACAGAACCCCCCCCCCCCCAAAGCGCACACACGGACAGAGAATCAAAGCAGAGACAACACCAAGAGCAGAACCGGATGTAACGTAATGGGATTCAACCTTTGATGAACTTTGGCACCAGGCAAAGGAATATATAAAAAAAAAACCCACCCACAGTTTTATTGGCTTCATAAAAAAAAAATAAATCACCCTCCCGTTTCCACGTTAAACCCCGGGAATTTTGAGGCAGCTCTTTCAAGCCCTAATTCAGATCGGCCTTCCCTTCCGCCGCCCCC
>CAXITT010000094.1:684370-727959 GCA_964033795.1 Lymnaea stagnalis | reverse complement strand
CTCCTCCCCCGCCCCCCCCCCCCCCCTTTCCCAAGCAATCAATGGCGTTCGAGATGTTCGAGTCTTTCGAACTGCTCCGTCCGCTGCCAAACGGGCGTAAGCCAAGCACAACTCCGGCGGTCACATTGCACATGACAACAACGGGTATGACAAGAACGCCTACCCCATGCCTTCCTTTGAGAAACGGCGAAGTTCACAGTTAATCTTCTGGGTTTACGTTCTCGTCGTTACTGGAAGGTGGAGAAAACTTTAGACAAAAACAACAACAACAAAACAACAACACCTTGCAGAAAAGATAAATAAGAAACGGGAACTAAAACAAAACATGATTTTGAAAAAAAAAGATTATATATATATATATATATATATATATCATATATTATATTGTATATATATATATAAATATATATATATATAAAAATATTTATATATAAAAGTGAAAATTTGTGGCGGTGTTTGTTGGTCTGTTTGTTCCACAAAGGCTTTTACATGGATGGATGGATCTTGATATAAGATAAATAACAAGGGTTATTCTTGTTTTGCAAAAAATCTTGGCTACTTCATTGAGACTTATTATGTTTATACAGCGGGCAAAGAATATCCTCGTATGCAGTGTACTTACTACATGATATTTTGATCCAAAAATATGTCAACGCGGTCAGGTAAATCATTAAATATAACAATCACGTTACTTACACGTAAATCTTCCAAATATTATGCCAAAATATAAAATTTCAGTGTTCACAACTTCGTTATTTTTCTATTTTCCCGAAACAAAAAGAAGAGCGCACAAAGGAGGTCAAAGGAAATCACCGATGATGTAAACCCCCCAATAGCTCGCATGCTGCTAGGTCATGTGGATACAAAATAAATAATATTAAATAAATCCACATATTTATTTATTATCCACGTATATAGCTGTACATCCCAACGAAAAAAAAAAAGAAAAAAAAAGAAAAGAAAAGAAGAAATTCCGATCGGAAACTCATTTGCTGCCTCGACAGCAGAAAAAACATAATCGGTTTTTTGCTGACTTCTTAACTTGCCCGCACAAGTTGACAGGGCTCGACTCTCAACTCCAAACAGGATAGAAATTGACAAAAGCTGTGGGTCAAGTTTGCCAACCCAGCCGCCATGTCAGGTGTCATGACTCAACTCCGGGGTCTAATCTCATCCCAGTATCATGTGTGACATGATAGTTTATAGATCACACATTTAAAAAAAAATTAAAATGAGAGCGCCTCAAGTAAGTATAGGGGATTGTTTAAAAATCCAGTGGTAACAAACTACAAGTTGAAAGCACGCGACAAGCAGCAGGAAGCCCGCAGTGGACTGGTATGTAAAAGCGTTTCTTTGCTCTGAGGTCCACGGTTCCTTCAAAGATCATGGATACAGGATTCGCAGGGTAATGGAAACGGAAAGAAATCACAAATAAATAATTCTCTAGGTACGTACCTATGGCTGTAACGCTGTGTTCAATAGTCGCGCAAATTAAAATTCCCAGAAGTTAGCACTAATGGGGAGGCTTGTAAAGTGTGTTACTTAGATGCTTGTCAGGACAAGTAACTTAAGTAGATGGAAAGTTCACGCACTGCCGCCACCAGTGTCTGGCGGATTATTTCTTGTTATTAAATTAAGATTCAAATTTAATTTCCTCGAACTCATGATTTAAGAATAAGGGATTATTGGATTGAAATTTATTACCAAAATAAATCAAATGAACTAATTATAAATACGGGGAAGGGGGGGGGGGGGGAAAAAAAACGACGACATGCAATGATGAGACTACCAACGGACCGCTAGGAACAAACAGTTTCAGAATTTTTAAATAAAAAATGGCGCTTAATATGGGAGTGCTTTCTTGTGTTCAGAGAACAGTTATTTGCATTTTAAATGCGTCAGAAAGATATGCAACGTTTTATGCTTTTATGGAGGGAGTGGGGTGTTAAATATTTAAATATTAAAGAAAATCAATTTTGTAGGATTGCGAACTGGAAGTCGGGAGGGTTTGCCTAGGCAATATGGCACCATATCAACTACAATAATGGACAGAAAGACTCCCTACAAAATATTTCCATCTCTAAAAACATGTCTATTATAAGGGGTAGGGACAAAATAAACATCTATGATAGCGGGCAATAAAGGCCATTTCAATAGACCTTCAGAATCTCCCCCGAAATAAACCGAAGCAACACATTGCCTGCGTCGTGAAGCCACTTCAAGCCAGCAAATCAGATCGCTGCCTTTTCTCTCCTTTTAGGTTAAAAATCCTTAAATCCCCAATTTCTCTCTCATCCCTCCCACCACAAGACTTTTTTTTGAGTTAAATCTACCCCCTCCCTCCCACCATAAGACTTTTTTTGTGTTAGATCTACCCCCTCCCTCCCACCACAAGACTTTTTTTTTGTGTTAAATCTACCCCCTCCCTCCCGAACAACCACTTTTCTAACACATTTTAAGGCAGAGCCGAACGTAGGCGCACAGGCATCACATGAATGGTGTAACAGGCGGGGTTCATGTCTGGGCCACAGGCATCACATGAATGGTGTAACAGACGGGGTTCATGCCTGGGCCACAGGCATCACGTGAATGGTGTAACCGGTGCGGTTCATGCCTGGGCCACAGGCATCACTTGAATGGTGTAACCGGTGCGGTTCATGCCTGCGCCCCTCCCCCCCCTTGTATCGGACATGCATCGAGTAATTCTTAACAAAAAATCACACAGAACAGCTGATAGCATTGTTTATAAATTGAGTTTTAAAGCAACCAAACACAAAAAAGACGTAATAGATTTTGAGGTAACTATCTAAAAATTACTTTTTATACAGACTTTAAACTTTACTTTCCCAATCTTGAAAGAGGTAAAAATGTCAATCACTTCCTCAAAAACAACATACTTCACCTTATCACTTTTATTAAAAAAAAAAAAAGCCTGGACTGTTCCATGGTAGATTCAGAAATAGTTCTTTGCAAGTGTTATGTTTTTAAAAGCTGGTCTCACATGGAGATTATTGAGACACGAACGATGCATCTAATTAAGACAATATACATAGAGCTTTAAGGATGAGGGTCTCTCACCAGATGCGGCCCGCACCGAGCGGGTGACGCTAATGCGTCAGCGTACAAAGTCCGTTCATCTGTGCGCATGTCCGCGTGGCACTCAGTGTATCCCATGTTTATTAAATTCAAGGTCACAAGCTAAAGTTGCGGATTTACATTTATGTGGCCAACACATCCATTTGTATTGGGAGATTTACATTTATGTGGCCAACACATCCATTTTTATTGGGAGATTTACATTTATGTGGCCAACTCATCGATTCGTATTGGGAGATTTACATTTATGTGGCCAACACATCCATTTTTATTGGGAGATTTACATTTATGTGGCAACAACATCCATTTTTATTGGGAGATTTACATTTATGTGGCCAACTCATCCATTTGTATTGGGAGATTTACTTTTATGTGGCCAAATCATCCATTTGTATTGGGAGATTTACATTGATGTGGCCAACTCATCCATTTGTATTGGGAGATTTACATTTATGTGGCCAACACATCCATTTTTATTGGGAGATTTACATTTATGTGGCCAACTCATCCATTTGTATTGGGAGATTTACATTTATGTGGCCAACTCATCCATTTGTATTGGGAGATTTACATTTATGTGGCCAACTCATCCATTTGTATTGGGAGATTTACATTTATGTGGCCAACTAATCCATTTGTATTGGGAGATTTACATTTATGTGGCCAACTCATCCATTTGTATTGGGAAATTTACATTTATGTGGCCAACTCATCCATTTGTATTGGGAGATTTACATTTATGTGGCCAACACACCCATTTTTATTGGGAGATTTACATTTACGTGGCCAACACATCCAATTTTATTGGGAGATTTACATTTATGTGGCCAACTCATCCATTTGTATTGGGAGATTAACATTTACGTGGCCATCTCATCCAGTTTTATTTCGAGAATTAAATTAATGTGGCCAATTCATCCATTTTTATTGGGAGATTTACATTTACGTGGCCAACACATCCATTTTTATTGGGATATTTACATTTATGTGGCCAACACATCCATTTGTATTGGGAGATTTACATTTATGTGGCCAAATCATCCATTTTTATTGGGAGATTTACATTTATGTGGCCAACTCATCCATTTTTATTGGGAGATTTACATTTATGCGGCCAACTCATCGATTCGTATTGGGAGATTTACATTTATGTGGCCAACTTATCCTTTTTTATTGGGAGATTTACATTGATGTGGCCAACTCATCCATTTTTATTGGGAGATTTACATTTATGTGGCCAACTCATCCATTTTTATTGGTGGATTTACATTTATGCGGCCAACTCACCCATTTGTATTGGGAGATTTACATTTACGTGGCCAACACATCCATTTTTATTGGGAGATTTACATTTATGTGGCCAACTTATCCCTTTTTATTGGGAGATTTACATTGATGTGGCCAACTCATCCATTTGTACTGAGAGATGTGGCCAACTCATCCATTTATTTTGGGAGATTTACATTTATATGGCCAACTCATTCATTTTTAATGAGAGATTTACATAATTTATGTGGCAACTCACCCATTTGTATTGGGAGATTTACATTCATGTGACAACTCATCCATTTGTTTTGGGAGACATACATTTATGTGGCAACTAATCCATTTGTAATGGAAGATTTACATTTATGTGGCCAACTCATCCATTTGTATTGGGAGATATGCATTTATGTGGCCAACACATCCATTTTTATTGGGAGATTTACATTTATGTGGCCAACTCATCTATTTGTATTGGGAGATTTACATTTATGTGGCCAATTCATCCATTTGTATTGGGAGATATGCATTTATGTGGCCCACTCATCCATTTGTAATGGAAGATTTACATTTATGTGGCCAACTCATCCATTTGTATTGGGAGATATGCATTTATGTGGCCAACTCATCCATTTGTATTGGGAGATATGCATTTATGTGGCCAACTCATCCATTTGTATTGGGAGATATGCATTTATGTGGCCAAATCATCCATTTGTAATGGAAGATTTACATTTATGTGGCCCACTCATCCATTTGTATTGGGAGATATGCATTTATGTGGCCAACTCATCCATTTGTATTGGGAGATATGCATTTATGTGGCCAACTCATCCATTTGTAATGGAAGATTTACATTTATGTGGCCAACTCATCCATTTGTAATGGAAGATTTAAATTTATGTGACAAATCATCCATTTGTAATGGAAGATTTACATTCATGTGACAACTCATCCATTTGTTTTGGGAGATATGCATTTATGTGGCCAACTCATCCATTTGTAATGGAAGATTTACATTTATGTGGCCAACTCATCCATTTGTATTGGGAGATATGCATTATGTGGCCAACTCATCCATTTGTATTGGGAGATATGCATTTATGTGGCCAACTCATCCATTTGTAATGGAAGATTTACATTTATGTGGCCAACTCATCCATTTGTAATGGAAGATTTAAATTTATGTGACAACTCATCCATTTGTAATGGAAGATTTACATTCATGTGACAACTCATCCATTTGTAATGGAAGATTTACATTTATGTGGCCAACTCATCCATTTGTTTTGGGAGATATGCATTTATGTGGCCAACTCATCCATTTGTAATGGAAGATTTACATTTATGTGGCCAACTCATCCATTTGTAATGGAAGATTTACATTCATGTGACAACTCATCCATTTGTAATGGAAGATTTACATTCATGTGACAACTCATCCATTTGTAATGGAAGATTTACATTTATGTGGCCAACTCATCCATTTGTAATGGAAGATCTACATTTATGTGGCCAACTCATCCATTTGTAATGGAAGATTTACATTTATGTGGCCAACTCATCCATTTGTAATGGAAGATTTACATTTATGTGGCCAACTCATTGTATTGGGAGATTTTTTTATATATAAAAAAAAATTAATATGCTTTAAAAAAAAAACAAAAAAAACTCCAACTCGAGACAGCTAGCTAATAATGTGAATCAAATTAAATTTGATCCCATGCCGATTTTGGACCAAGTTTTTTGGGGGGCTAAAGTGATGTTTTTAAATCCAGTGTGTTTTTTTTGTCTACACATCATGATAAAAACTGAAGATTAATCCAAGTGCAAAATGTAATTGGAACCGTGAATGGGATGAGTTTAGGGATACACTGTTTTAGACTATTCTTGTCCGACACGCACAGCGCCCGAATGAAGGACGCTAGAAAACATCTAAAATTTCAATTTTTGTTAGTACAGTAGTGGCATTTTTGCATTGCTAATCCATACCCCATACCGGTATTTCAAACAGCACTAATCTAATGATACCTATCAGCGCATGTTCATTGGGACAGTATTAATGCTAGTATTGAGGCATCCTGTGTTTTTTAAATTTCGTTCATCCGCCGTCAGTTGCTATCCCCTAGCGTTCTTATTATTAAAGATTTCCTCTCTAGCGCATGTCCGTCTTGTGGGGCACGTTATTTTTTTTTTGTTCACACAGGTGACATTTTAAGACCGAGTCTTTCTCGTGCAGTGTTCACCTGGAAGAGACTACTGGGTTAACGGAGGCGGGTCGACGCCGTCGATCAATTTACAGTGGCTGGTCGCGTCTGCTTCGCTGAGTGAACGGGTGGGTGCTTGAGGTCGGATATACTTTTTTAGTTTTATGTCTAAGCAAAGAGTAAAGTCACTTTAATGGGAATTTTGCAAGCATTCGATGTTTCAAAAAAGTAACTTGTTCTACTTTTGTCGATAGTTTAAAGATTACAATTTTAATACTAAAATTAACAAAATTAAATATTTTATAAAAAAAATTTAAAAAAAAAACAACAAAACAATTTTCTATCAAAGACTACTTTCACTGCACAAAATAAAAAGTAGAAAATAGTTTAACATTGCTTAAAATGCATTACGTAAAGAAAGTCTGTTGAGTAAATAATTTTTTTTAAAAATTCATAAAAATAAAACATATTTAAGGTTTGTCAAACTTCGTTTGGAAACATGTGGCTTCATAGAGTGATCATCTTCTCTGCTGCCGTCTTTCTTTGCTTAATGCATTTTAAGAAATTTTAAATTATTTTTTTTACTCGTCTTGATAAAAAGTTTTTAAAGAAAAGTTTTTAATTTTTTTTTGTTTTGTAATTTTGTCCGTGTTCCGCTTTTAACTGTGGTTATTTAATTATAGGCAGCAATTGAGTGCCCATGAACCTAACTGTGTATATTTTTTAAAGGTCTGTGGGCGACACATATCACATGCTATAGCCCCACTAGACCGAGTCGACCTGTCGGCACAATTGGTGTGCGAATGCAGATCTATAGGTGATGCGGCTTCCTGTTCTGCACGTGGTCCCGTGCCCCACAGCCCTTTTGAATCTCTCAGCTTACCTGGCTATTTCTGTCATTGATGAGTTCTATGGACCACCGTCCCTCGTGTTTTATCCACACAAATATCACGCCTCGACTGTCGCACGTGGCCAGTTTCTGATAAGGCTCGTTCCATCGGACTAACACCACCTGGAATATAAGACCGAGAAATTTAAAAACAAACGGAACACAAAGAAAACAATTAAAATAAAATAACACCTTTTAATATCACTATTTGTTAGAAATGCTTTCTTTCAATGGACGTAATGGTTTTGAAAATTGAATATTAAATAAACCAAACTAGCATCCATCAATTAAAATAGTTTTGAGTTTCACTGTTTAGCCAAGCAAAAACAAGTTAATATTCCAACTACATAGGGTTCGTTGTCGGTAAATCAAGAATCAGAAAAACTTTGCAAGATTGAAATGTGTCTGATAAACTACGCGAGATCACTGGAAAGTATAAAACAATTCAACGACTATAATTGGCTGATTAAAATCAGCATAAACAGGTGGCGTGTAAACCCAAGCATAGCTGCTCGGCGTTTAAAACGAAAAGTTAGTTAAAATATAGGGCAGATTTTAAGTCTTAAAGCATTCCAAAGTGCATGGGATAGTTCATCGTTGCCAATGTGGCGTGTGTATGTGTGTGCACCAGACGGGTAACTCTGTCGGAGTTAAGTTCAGCCAGTTTCCAATGTCATACATTTTATGACGTATTTAAAGTTTAAATTAATCTGAATTTTAAAAAAAATTTTTGTCTTCCATAAATACCATTAAAATATGTTTACAACTTGTTACTATTCCGGGAGCTATGTAACTCCGAGTGGTTTAGAGCAATTTTTACGCAGACTGACGATTTTTGAGAATCCGACGCCACGTTAGCTGCTGCTGGCTAACGACTTCGGTGCTTGGGGTTTCTTAACTCACTTCCTCGCCAAGATCGGCTCCCTTACTGGGCTGGCTAGGCGTTTCCGTGCTGTCATTTATCCTTAGTTTGTTTTTAACCCCACAACTGCGCTACATGAGATACTTAAAAATACCGCAAGTGCGTTTGGTGTGCAATAGCTTCTTTTGTTTGACGGAAATAATCTCAACTAAAATATGATGTAATAAATCTGCGGTATAAATGGAAGTGGAACATTAGAATATCAAATAGTTCAGAGGCGTGAAAATGGTGTGCGGTGGTCAACCTGGGGAGGGGGGAAAGCAGTATTTGGGATTCTTTAAAAGAGCGTTACTTGAATGTATGCTTTGTCAGGTAATTTTAGTTGATGGGCAGTTCACGGATTGCCGCACCGTTGTTTGGCGGGTTATACGCTCGTTTAAAATAAATATATTTTAGCACACATGAAGCGAGGATCCATCAAATTTAAAAAAAAAACAACAGCTATTGATAGGTGCTACATGATGTAGAATGTGTATCAACTTAATCTAGATAAATTATGAGCTTTTTATCAAGTCCATACCTTCAAAAGTTATTTTAAGGCAAATAGTCTTATAATATTTTAAATTCAAATTTCCACGACACAAAAATAAGTAGTTTAAGTTTATTTGTCCATGCATATTTATTTTCCTGGTCTTATGCCTATATTTCCTAACAACGGACAGGGAAGTGCTAAGACGGGTGCTTTAAAAGAGCGTAAGAAACCCCTGAGATTAGCTTGGGATTAAAATAAAATCTTATAAAACACAAATCTCCTTAAAGCTTCCCCGACATTGATGAAGCGAATCAAAAGATGGTAATGTGCAGAGACGTCGTCTTCACAGGCCGTCGTTGAAATTCCTGTTATAAAATAATAAACGGACACAAGAAGTGCATGTTTGTTCCATGACAGCAACAAGCAATATCATACATTTAAATGAGTCGTCTGGGCCGGTGGGCGAAAACAACAATAGTTACGTTGTACAAAACATCAAGGCGAAATCATGCCAAGAGCAATCACACTCAGACAAAGGGATCTAAGAAAGATGGACGCAAACTGGGCATCATGACGTATCTGATCTCAAGGAAATATCAGGGTCAGGCAAGGTCAACACCAATAAATGCTGATGGGGGGACCGAACGGTATCCGAGAATCGATGGCGGGTGATCACATTGGTGTTTGGGGTAACTACCGTGTCGGCATTCATTTGGTAAACGGTAGCCAGGAGATAGGTCCGACTTGTATTTAAATAGTTATAGGAACGAATCGCACTATAGAACCGCCAAGGCGGAGGCGAAATGTGACTCCCTTTTCGTAACATGACAGCGAGCACCCATGATGAGATGTATCTTTAAAACCGCACCACCAGATCAACGGGGTTTACAACTTGGCTGCGAAAACCTGACGGAGTCAAGTGATAATTTTGAGGTGATTGAATCATGCTGTATGGAAATGTAAAGTACACGCGATGGGAAAAGGCTATATAAGACGCGGAACAAAATGAACAGTACATAATAGAAAAGCCTCGTAGCTCTAGCTCAGAGAACGCAAAAGTCAAACTCATGAGGTAACCAGGAAGTAAGCATAAATGAAATGTTATTTTTAAAAAAGGCGTCGATCGCAGAAATAAAACGGATTTCATGTTTACTTCGGCAATATAAACAGGTCCCGAAATACAATCGGAATGGAGAGTTAATAAGGAAAAAAACAAAAAACACACGCGGCGTCATGAAATTGGCCACATGTTCATGCCACACTTAGGATTCATTACCATGTTAATTTGTTTTTTTTATCTCAGATCACTATGGACTATAATATAATATCAATGATATCAGGGAAACATGAAAAAATAGCTTTGAATATTTGCGAAGAAGGGAAGGCATTTAATTAATGGTGTTATTCAGTATTTCCCCAACCATTTATTAATGAGTAATTTTAAATTTTTTATTTTGTTTTAATGTCTACTTAAAAAATTCTCAAATTCTCATTCATGCCTCTTCTGACATTTTTCTTAATATTCTCTGCTTCAATCAAAATATTTAATTCCTCTTATCGAACTCAAATTTGAATTTTTTTTTAACCCGCCATTGATAGCAAACTTTGAATATTTTTCCCTCTCGCAGAGTCCGGTAAATATTTAGTTCCTTTGATGAAAGAAAAAGACAATAAAGGCATTGGAAAAGTTTTAAAAAAATTAAATACGACTCCCGAAACGTATATTTCCAATCCATTTAAACAAAAACTTTCAAGTAGAAAATGTGTGGCTATGGCAGCCATTTTGGTATTAAAACAAACAGGCATAACTTAATAACACAGCCCAAGCCTCCAGCTTCCTTCGTCTTCTTCTGACCACCAATCCAACTAGGCAACGTATCTCTCCGGTCATTTTCACTTAAAGAGAGAAACTCGCCGAAGCAAGACGGGGGGCTGTCTTATCACGCTCACAGGCAATTCATTTCACACCGACGCGGGCCGCGGACAGACGCGTCGAGACCGTATCGGACGCATAATTCTTGCTAGAGTACCCTGGCGCTAGCTGGGCACCGGACGTTAATTGTATACAGTTTACACAAATGTCTGGGGGGCCAGGCAGGTCAAATATAAATGGTCATCAGAACGAGTGCGAAATCAATAACTCCGAACGCAATCTCTGGTGCTCTTACGAAGACGGCTACGACCAGTGGCGAGCTATTGGCTTGGTGTGGCTAAATAAAAGCTGATCGGAAATGAAACGCCCGGCAGTCGACAGTTATCGAAGTGCAGAACTCGTACACAATCTTGGTGCTATTTTTAAGTTCAAATGTGCGTCTTCATTTTAAATGATATTTGTCTGAGTGGATGGCTCTATACCAGGAAACGCCATTAATTAAAAACCTAGCAATACCCAAAAAAACATTGAAATGGTGATTGGGAAACAATTGTTTCTCCATTAAAAATAGCGCAAAAAAAAACAAAACAACAACAACCAACAACAAACAAAAAAAACAACAAAAAACAACAACTACATTGTAACTCAAATTACAATAAGTAATTAAGCGGACTCTATCGAGTCATATGATACCGCTATCTACAGAAACTAAAAAGATCTCAATTTACTATATGTATACATAGTGATGAAAAACCAAGGCCAAATAGTGTAATTTCATAGCATATTTTCCAATAAATAATGTCCATGGTTATTCAAGCAGACCTCAGTTTGAACGCATCAAATGTCCCCATAAACTCAACCCATAAAACTCGTCTCCATATCATTTACGAAAATGATTTCCTCGTAATTTTTTAAAAATATTTTGTTTTGTTTCTCACAATCTCATTTTCTTAAAATTGGATGAACTAATAAAAAAAAAATGTAGAGGAGCTAACGTAAAGGAAGAAGAAATGTTGGCGCCAAATGATCCTTACAATGACAGCAGCAATTTCGAGGTCGGTTTGATGTTGAGAGACGGCGCCTTGCTAATATGGTACATTGCTGAAACTGCAACAGTCCCCAAGGTACATTTCCGAGACACAACGGGAAGCAAGTCAAAGTGATATCGTTCTGATGGCATATGGGTGTGAAAAGCGTGATTATGGCGTGGCTTTTCTGTTGCAAGGGAAAACAACGTTTTATACCATACGATGAGGGTGGGGGGGGGGAGAAAGTGAGGGAGGGAGAGGGAGGCAGGAAAAGAGAGAAAGAGAGTGTATAGCATTATTATCAGGAGCTGAGCTACAAATTAAATAAGAATACATTACTCATTAAATTAAAGAACTCGTACAAATAACCACCCAGTTGTTATCTTTCTCCAGCAACCCCTGTAGTTCTCTCTAGTGTTGCGGTAGCGCGCGTTGTCGCGATACACCTCCCTACAGCTTTCTCTCGGGCCACACACTTCGTGCCCACATGAGACTCGGGCGTCATCGGATGGCAATATATTGTTTACTTGCTCCGGCGATCAAATTGCATAGAGGGGCTGGTCAATTTCAGGATTAACTTTGCAGAAAGTTTGGCGCTTGATCGAACCAGGTGACCACTTCAAGCCTGATATGCCTCTAACAATTTGGTTGGTCATCGACTTCTCTTTTGTTTTTATTTTATTGAAAGTCTTATTCTAATAAAACAGTTAGCATGTTAGGATTGACTACAAGTTTGGGCCAAGCGTCACAAAACTTATCTTGGAATGATTTCCCAGCGAAGTTTGTGGAATCGGCAGTTGTTACAGCCAACGATGTTTACAATAACTCAGATTTGAAAAACGTTAATGGGAAACTTGTTTTAAAAGTAAAATAAAATCTATCTGTGTTAAAGATGGGGGACAAAAGTTAACGCTACTTTGATTACAACTCCCGTTTTCTAAACGTCACTGAATAGGAATCACTCGTTTCTACGGACACAATGCTATATAAATTTAGACCGTGTCAATTACTCATCAATGGCTGTGAGCGGTCCAGTAGCGGTGCCGCAGCCAACCCTCCCCCGGGAGATGCGTATAATGAAAAAAATGGGATGCTTAAGTTGATATATGGCTGTTTTTAATTATTATTATTTTCTATATGTCGATTTGCTTCTCATTTCAAACCATTGCGTCGCTTAATGCCATTATGCTTTAAGTGTTTTGCAATCGCGTACATGGTCAAAGCTGTGGGAACAACATTTTTAAAACAATGATTAACGTGAAGAAAAAACAAATTAAGGACATGATATTTATGTTAATTATACCGAAGAAAGAAACAGTTTTTAATGTAAATTTATTGACTTGAATAATGAACACTGGCTTAGCATTTTCAGGTCCTTCTCATTTTTCTTCTTATTTTTGCCGATGAAAATTACCTTGACAAAAGCAGGCCCTTGAAATAATTTGATGAACATGAACTGAGTCCATCTCATGGACGGGAACAACAAGATGATCGACTGACCCTGTGACCTAACGCGATTTTCCGTTTCCAGTTAATCACTGTAAATTGATGGACAAGACTGGGATACTTTGGTGTACAGAGGCTAATCATTGAAATCTTAATGTATATAAATCGGCCAGGTTTTGACAGTTTCAAATTATTTTTACGAATAATAACATGTCATTTTAAAGACTGAATTCTTGTTTTGCATAAAATTATTGGCATTTCTCTCATATTTTTTGGCATAACCTAACAATTAAAAACAAATTAATAAATCCATTTTTAATAAATTTAATTAAAAAATATAATTAGTTGTTTTTTTGTGTGTGTGTGTGCACAGTCCAAGCTGAATAGTTCATTCTTTGAATTAATTTAACATTTTGTAACGGAATCAAACATTGATGCATAAAAATCAGTGGCGTAGCTAGGGGAGGGGGGTCCAAATTCGAAAGTCCCACCGTGCCCCTACTTGAGGGGGGGCTCCCAAAGGAGTGTCCGAATTTTTTTTAAACATTAAATAATGTCGAATGTCAAAATGGAGTGGCCCCAAAACAGGCCAAGCCCCACCGGCCCCCAAATCCCTAGCTACGCCACTGATAAAAATACATCGTTCAAAAAGGAATCCATTCTTTTGTCCCCACACATGCATTAAAGTTAATCTTTTATGAATATACTAGCCCAGCTTCAAACACCTACCCGAACCTTGCCGCCACACCTTATATAGAATTATTGTTTTTCAAACACCGTCCAGCGATCGACTGCCATGTGGTATCATATTACAGAGAGACAGACGGATCCAGGAAGATGGACACATTATTCCTTAAACACTGTTTACGGAACAAAATGTGCTCGAAAATAGATTTCGTGCTAGTCAGCCGGGCAGAAGATTTAACTCAATAAAAGAACGAAACATTCTGTTATTGCGGCCGGAATCCAATAAACAAAGAATGTGGCAAACAATGTCTCAAGTTTAAATGCCGTTAGCGTTATTGAATATTTGGCATTGGCAATTTCATTAAGCAAATTTTTTAAAATCTTTTTATATGCAATCTCCTGTGGGTTGATGCGTGTGCGAACCTAGGAGAGAGAAGGAGGGTGTGTGAGTGTGTGTGTGAGAGAGAGAGAGAGAGAGAGAGAGAGAGAGAGAGAGAGAGAGAGAGAGAGGGGGGGGAGACGAGAGAGAAAAGAGAGAGAGAGAAATGGAAAACAGAAGGCGTGGTCAGGAGAGGGAAAGAAGAAAATGGAGAAAGCCGTAACAAGAGCGAGAGAGAGTGAGAGAGAGCGATATATATATATAATCTTTTTATATGCAATCTCCTGTGGGTTGATGCGTGTGCGAACCTAGGAGAGAGAGGGAGGGTGTGTGAGTGTGTGTGTGAGAGAGAGAGAGAGAGAGAGAGAGAGAGAGAGAGAGAGAGAGAGAGAGAGGGGGGGAAGACGAGACAGAAAAGAGAAAGAAAGAAATGGAAAACAGAAGGCGTAGTCAGGAGAGGGAAAGAAGAAAATGGAGAAAGCCGTAACAAGAGCGAGAGAAAGTGAGTGAGAGCGATATATATATATATATATATATAGAGAGAGAGACACAGTGAGAGAGTGAGACACAGTGAGAGAGTGAGACACAGTGAGAGAGTGAGACACAGTGAGAGAGTGAGACACAGTGAGAGAGTGAGACACAGTGAGAGAGAGGGACAGAGAGAGAGAACGAGGGAGACGGTGAGAGAGAGTTAAAGAAAGAGAGAAACAGAGATAGCGAGAGAGATGATTCTTTTGGGGATCCTAATTGATGGAAGTGTGTTTTGATAACAACGTAAATATTCATTTTAAGCGTATTGACAAGGATGCTGATTAAGAAATCAATTTTTAAACCAAAACAATCTAAAACCCAAGACATCTTAAGTATTTCTCAGGCGCTAAAATAATCAGCCATCATGTATCATAAAACCTCACTTCCTTAATGGCAATATTGACATGAAGACTGATTATATGATTTTATAACATCGCAGGAAGCACGCTGGTAAATTCTGACAGATTTGGAAACACATAGAATGGGAGAGGGTGAAAGACTGATCAATAAACAGAAATAATGTGAGACAAAGTGAAAGAGAGAGGGAGAGAGGGGAGAAAGAGAGCGAGAGCAAGAGATCGAGAGCAAGAGATCGAGAGAGAGAAGCAAAGAAATGTTTGGAGTTACGTATGTCGGGACACGTGCGGAGAAGCAAAGGCGTTTGAAAAATATTTTAAAAATGTCATAAGACAAAATTTTAGAGAAAATACAAAACAGAACCGGGGCAATAGAAGGATTTAAAAAAAACTAATAACTTTTAAAAAAAAGTTTTTAAAAAAAATTTAAAAGAAATAAAAAATTATAGAATTTACGATTTCTTAAAATGCATTAAGCAAAGAAAGACTGCACAGAAGTCCAGATTAGCACTCTATGCAACCAAAGGATTTGTATTGAATCTAGACGAAACATCATTATATTTTAATTTAAAAAAAAAAATATAATGAAAACCTTTTCAGCCCAGACATTCTTTGGGTAAAGTATTTTTAAAACAAAATAAAATCATTTTCTACTTTTAAATTCGTTTCAACTCCTCTTTGATAGAACATTAAAAAAGAAAAATTATTTTCTAATTTTTAGTATTAAATCAGTGGTTCTCAACCTTTCTAGTGCCGCGACCCCTTAATACTGTTTCTCGTGTCGTGACAAGCCACACAATTATTTTCGTTGTTACTTCATAGCTGTAAGGATACATGTTTTCAGATGGTCTTAGGCGACCCCTGGAAAAGGGTCCCGCGACCCCTGGAAAAGGGTCGCGACCCACAGGTTGAGAACCGCTGTATTAAATAGTCTAGTAATATTTAAATTATGGACAACATTAGAATTATTTACTTTAAAAAAACAACACTGAATGCTGCTAAAACCAAATCCCCGTAAAAGTGACAACTCTTTACCTGGACATAAACTGAAAAAAAAAAGAAAGATCTTAGCAGATCCATCCACCCGTTCACTCAACCACGAAGCAGACGATGTCAACCAGGAGAATTTGAGCGACAGTGTCGACCCGCCTCTGACGAGCCAGGAGTAGACGCGATGTTGACACACCTCAGTTGCACCTTTGAGGTGACCACCTCACGAGAAAATATCAACAGAGTGAAAATTCACGCGTGTAAACAAAATAAATGAACCCCCCATCCACACCTTCACACACAAGAATGAAATGCAAGTAGAAAGAAAGTCTATAATGAACTGAAGAGGAGAAATATACTTAAACGATAAAAAAAAAATATGAAAAAATAAAGGAAATTGTTGAGGGCCTTTGTGTGAGAAAGGAAGAGTAAGAAAGAAGGAGTAGGTAACAATGAGAGAGAGGAAGAGGGTATCAAAATATTCCTAATGTTTTAGGTTGTACTTACTAAAGTGCTACCTTTTGTGCAATGTCTGATTTAAGTTAGATTGACAAGACTCTTAAATAAACAGAATCAAAATTATGAAGAATATGCCAGATACCATTTTGGAAATACAAGGCGTTTCTTAACAGCTTTCTGCAGTGCAGGATTATGACTTTTCTTATGGAGCCAAATATCTCTAGCTCTATTCTTTAAACGTTGGCTTTTAACGCAATGCAACTTTTAAGCTGAACTAGCTCTTCGTCCAAATTGTCCACTGTTGCCAATTGATTGAATTATCAAAAAAAGCTCATAAATCGTTCTTGGGAAAAAAACAACAACAACGAGAACTCCGTTCAAACAAAAAAGGCCAAGACTGTTCAAAACTACAAGTCACACTCAGAAACTTAATAGTTGTTCATCCCGCACAATCATTCGACGAATGTCTTGCTACAGACTAATTTTAAAAAAGCAACAACGAAAAACTCAAACAAGGATTTCGAAGACTGAACACAATAATTGCGATGAATAAAAACAACAAATTTATATTTAGTCGGATCAATAAAAGTATCTTATCTTATATGGTCACAAGATAATTGCAGATAACCATTTTGTAACCCAATTTCTTTTAGCTCAGATGGGCTCGGCAATGGACACCTACTTCTCATGAAACGAACAATTTAACAATGAAGAACGTGTTTTTCTGTGATCTTTTTCTGAATCTCCCAGTCTCGCACCTCACGCATGTACATTAACGATGATATATACACTGGGTCTTGTTGTTCGTCCTTTTCAAGCGAAGATGTGTAAACAAGTCGACTAGGTTAGACACACGATTGCAAAAGACGCACCAAAAAATAAAATAAATAAAATAAAATAATTTTTTTATAAAAAACGTGAGGATAAAAAAATAGAATTTTACGGGGCTCGGGTGCAATAGATCAGAATTAGAAAAAAACAACAAACATTGCACGCAGAACACCAATGTATTGAGATTACCGCACCGGAGCTCATGCTGCACAACGTCTCTATACATCTCACGTCAATAAACAAATGGCGAGGCAAAAAGAGGAGACCCGGTCACGGAAATCTGCTAACGTGTTGGAAGACTAAATCAACATCTCTGGAAATACTAGGTTGAAAAGAAAAATAGAAAAGAAATGTCCGGTTTCATCGCAAAGACAGGGGGGATCAGAATAATAAAAAGATGCAGTGCGTAATAAGACTTGATGTACGGTTCCCAAAAACAGTGGCGGCGAATGACGTTACAAGTGGGAAAAAAAAGGAAAGAAATACGGCGTCAAATAATCGAATAACACTTAAAACATTTTGAGTTGGAATTTTAATATATTTAAATCCCTATTACAACTGGATTCTGGCTTAAAGAGTCCAGGCAGAGATACCTTAAGGATCCAGTACGGTTTTTCAACCGACCAAATCCAATTACCGGACCACAACTGCAGATATAGTGTACCAGGCATGTGGATCGTGATACGAGTCTTACACCCCGGCTACTAATTTCATTCGCGACTACGAGTCTTTATTCCGACTACGAGTCTTAATTTACGACTATGAGTCTTCATTTACGGCAACGAGTCTTCACCTTCAGCAGTTACCAACTCCAACGACAAGCCTTCGTCTTTAGCTATAAGGGCGTTCTCTCCCGGCTTCGAGTTTTCATCTCCGGCTAGCAGTCTTCACCTTCAGATACAAGTCTGCACCCCCAGCTACCAGCCGTCATGTCCAACTACACGGCTTCAACTCCAGTTACAAGACTTAATCTTTTGCTATAGGAACTTCTTTCCCGGCTACGAGTTTTCATCTCCGGCGAGCAGTCTTCACCTTCAGATACAAGTCTGCACCCCCAGCTACCAGCCGTCATGTCCAGCTACACGCCTTCAACTCCAGTTACAAGACTTAATCTTTTGCTATAGGAACTTCTTTCCCGGCTACGAGTTTTTATCTCCGGGTACGTGTCTTTAAATCTGAAATTGTCCGGTCGCCCTCACGTTTGAACTATTTCAGAGTCGAGTCTAATTCAGAGAGGGTAACTAGTTTGTAAGCTCAGAGTTTGGGGAACCGTGAACGATTTTTTTTTTAAGTTAAGGATTTAGCATGCAATTATATATATATATTGAACAATCTAACAACTGAACATCAAATGCATACATTTAAAAAAAATAAATAAATAAAATAAAAAAATGTATTATGCATGTAACAAAAGAAATGCGAACATCGCTGTCATGGTGGTTGTAAAGGTTTTACATAATATTAATAAATATCTGGCAAAAAAATAATTAATGTCAATAAATTCAACAGAAATCACAGCAATGATTTTTAAAATAATTAATAAACTTAAAAAAAAAGTAGTGTTAAGAAGTAAACAAAACCTCCTTTATACTCCATGAATACGCCCATGACATCAAATACTTGTCCCGGTTGATTACACCGGCGTCCTCCATTTTACTGGGGGAAAAATCAACTCTTTTATGTGGTTGGTTTCCAAGTAAATTCGATTGCGTCCACATCCAACTTTTCACTTGGGCTGGCATCTATTTTCTGGGAGGCCCCGACTTGTCTCTGGTTTCAAGCCAATTTCGCCCCTTGTTCAGATGTCATATCTCTTACATGCATCTACGTTTCTATCGATTCGTTTGCCGTCGTTCCATATCAAAAGGCCCAGTGGTTTTCTTCATGTAAATGGAAAAAGCCCATGAATAAGGCTGAACTGTCAGCCGAGACGTCAGAATTAGACTGCAATCGTCCATCTTTGTTTTCTTCAACATAAAAGCGACATTATTTTCTTGTTTCCAAGCTGAATTTAAATAAAACAACAACAACATACCCATTTTTTTTCTTAACCGCCCGTTAATTTCTCAACCGTAATCTGAGAACTGAGTTTTAAACCCGATAGACGTTTCCAAACGCCATTTCAATATGAATGGACAATGTTACAGAGATTGAGGTCAAGATCACCGCTTAAGTACATTCAATTTCAAAACTAAACAACACTAAGCTTTAGACACCAACACCGTTTCACTCATGAAACTTGCTGATCATACCACCATAGATGGCTTAAGATCTGAAGAGGAAAGCTTGTAACGTAATTTAGTTAAAGCTTTATCAGTGGGGGCGATGAAATTTTTCTTCAGTTGAATGTCTTAAAAAAAAAACCACCAAAAAAACGAAAGACATTTTTGGCGATATTTAGAGGGAGAATCACCAAATTGCAGAGGGAGAATCACCAAACTGCAGATCTCACTATAAATAATCATATTATAAAGAGAGAGCTAAAAGTACCCAGGTGTCATCATTAATAATAAGCTGACATGGCATGAACACGGCCAAATTATGAATAAAAAAGTAAATCAAAGACTTTTCTATCTTAAAAAATTGTACAATGTCGGCATAAACAAAAAAAGTTATTAACTTATTCTACAGTGCAACACTAGGAAAACCTACTAAATTTCAGTATTACCTGCTGTTGTGGGAATTCATCCTCTGACACCAAAAACCGAATAAAGCTAGTAATATCACAAACAAACAAAACATCTAAACTTAGGAACTATTTGAAGAAAAATGCTGTTGTAAAACTAAAAATAGTTTGGATGATACCTCCACTCACTTCATCACAGATACCTAAGATCAGCTCGATGAGGACGAATTCTTTCTGTTAAAGTTAGGAGTGACAGATATACACATTATATTGTTCCCGAGTCTGTTCGAAATGCCCAGCGTGCTCCCCCAGCAGTTACCAAATCTAAACGATCACTAAGTCATCATTAATTCATTATTGTCACTAAGGAGTTCATTGAGGACTGATTTCTACGCTATAGAGAAATACTTTAGATGTCTTGTGTTAAACTTGTCAAATGTTGTCTTGGTTTAAATACGTATTGATGAATATGTGCTCAGAATGCACATTATGTCGTTAAAAAAAACATGCCCATTATTTTGGATCAATAAAGAATATTATCTTATCTTAACTTAGAAGCAAACCGATGGTTCACAAAGTCGTGGGATTGGGCCCAATTCAAAAACGTCAACTTATGTACGAATGCTTAAACTACAGATACATAAATAAGCAATCAATAAATTAAATCATACAAAGGGTAAGGGCACGTTTTCTTTTAATGTCATCTTATATTTGCTTGAAGTTTACAAGACAGTTGAAGTCGTATATATTTCAATGCACAGACATTCAGTAAGATTGGCACTCTTGTGAAATTCTGTTTAAAATGTAACGCAAGCGGTAGGCTAAGGTAGAGGTCACTAAGAATATAATTCCTTGGCTATACACTGACAGCACAGCTAATCAGAGTAAACAGGTCTAAAGTGTACCTACAGACGGGAACAATCGACCATTGTAAACAGAAATCTCCACGGGGAGAAGATCTCACTGTTGGAGATCGAACAATTATAAATAAATATTGAGAATAAGAACATAAACTTAAGCAATCAAAATACCATTAAGAGAATCAATGTAATGAAAATCATATATACATTTTACATATATGTATAAGAACTAGCTTCCCATTCAGAGCACTTGCTGTCTAGAATTATTGCCCATTTCCTCCTACTTCTTATAGCTCACTTCATTCCAGAGGCGTAGCTAGAGTGTTTGGAGCTGGGGAACATGATTCATTTTTTAAGACAACCACACCCCCCTTTTTTTTCTTCATCTTCCTTTAAACTCTGAAACCCATTATTTTCATCAATAAAATACCATTAAAGCCCATTTTGAAGCCTCTAACTGCTCCGGCTCCTTGTGACATCTGCCTCCCCCACCCTACTTTGCTACGCCACTGATTCTTTCATTTACATATACTCTAACTCATCTTTTCTGTGACAGGCAAGCGGTTACAAGACAACTACACGACGAAGTTAATCCAGCGTTCACAAGACAAATACAAAGCGAAGTTAGTCCAGCGTTCACAAGACAACTATACAGTGTAGTTAAACCCGCATTCACAATATACTTACTGACTTAGCGGGTGTGGTTACTCGACTTGCCTAAAGCAGTGGTCATTTTGGTATTCCAACTTCAATTTATAGTCTAAATGTAAAAAAG
Organism: Lymnaea stagnalis; assembly: GCA_964033795.1. NCBI lineage: Eukaryota > Metazoa > Mollusca > Gastropoda > Lymnaeidae > Lymnaea > Lymnaea stagnalis. The sequence continues at coordinate 706,269 of CAXITT010000094.1, read as the reverse complement.
CAATTTAAAGGCGAAAAAACGATTTTTTTGTAAACATTAGACTACAGGTTGCACTTTTAGGTTTACAAAAAAATTGAAATGAAACAAAGTGTAACATTATTTCAGTTTGGCTGTTGGCGTATGCAGGCAGAGGAAACTCAAATAGATGATGCCTGATAGTTAAATAGACCCGAAGTGGTACCACTCACTAAGCGTTTACAAAGATATAGACAAACCACAGCAGGGCTGCTGCCATTGTATTTATGAATGGAAACAACTTCATCCATGCTATTTTGTTTTTTATTATGTTATCCGTGTATAGGAGACGTGTCACAAAAAAAAAAAAAAATAATATTTTGAAAAAAATGACACCAGATTGCTATTAAGTGTAATTAATTTAATGTCTGAATGATAATAAATATTTCAGGAAGATATCTAACCATGGTAAAACTGATAGCTTGTAAAGGATTTCACCACAGAATAAAAAAAAAAAAATCTTTCATAAAACGATGCAGGAGTCTGAAAAGCAACCCCAAACACTGGAAATCGAATCGTGGACTCTGACAATGGTTCCAAAAAGTGCAGTAGACCGGCAAAGGAAATGGTCAACCAGAAGAAGAATGTGAATAAATCTTTCGGATATTGTCTGACGTTATACTCATGAAATCAAATACATTATCATAATTAAAGTGAGTAGAAAATGACAGTGGGAAAATGATAATTTTAGTACCTTTGAAAATGAGAATGGGAAAGTTAGAAGACTTACATTTTTAAACATGAAAACGAGAATTTTTTTATTCTTTTTAAAATTGTTTGAATCAAGAACAGAGTGAGGCGATGAGGTATTCAAGTAACCCGTGGGGGAAAACAGCTCAATGGTCACTAAATCCAAATAATTGATGGGAGATCAAGCAAAGCTTCACTTTAAATCTTAGCCAGGTTTAACTTGACTGCGGCCCACAGAGCGAACCTCTCCGCGATTGAAATTGGTTGGGTTGGAGGAGAGACTGAACAATGAAGTCCTGGTAAATGTAACACTAATTATACCACAACACCTAGGCTTGGCAGAAGTAGTAGAGGGTTTATGATATTCTCCGTTAAAAACTTATTCGAAAATACATACCCCAAATGTCCTTCTATGCAAGTTTTATGTGTGTGCGTTTGTGTATGTGAGAGTGAAAGATCAGCTATAATACCAAAAGCATTTCGACAGAAATCAGAGGTTCGACTTAAAATAGATACCCTACCTACTGTAGATGGAATTTATATATTTCAATTTTTTAAAAGTAAAATTAAAGACGATCCCATGTTTTTCCAACAGTTTCGCCAATCAATTTAAAAGTCTTTTATAGCTCATAGAGTGCCGAGGGATGAAGGTTGAATTTTAAAAAAATAAAAAATTTTACGATTGGGGCATGTGTTTCTTTCACGGCTTTTTTTTAAAAGGAAGATGGCTGTAGGGGGAAACAAATCTTTATCCGCAGTTGACGTGTTCAAGGAATGTCAGCAAACAAAATGACAGTAAATAAAGAGAAGTCAGTCAGATCCGTTTGAAACCAAACCATTTCCACTTTAGTTTACCCATTATACGTATTCTCAAAAAAATGACAGCAACCACTCACATTTTATCTAAAGCCCAGGGCCACTCAATGCACCTGCCTCATTGCTTTTTTTTTTCAAATGGCTTTTCTGACGAGTCATTATCCCTCACTCGGTAGAATTAGTTGCGGTTTTCATTCTCGTAAAGCTCCCATAGGTTTTTAAAGCACCGAATTCCACTCTCATCTGTTCCACCGTGTTTTTCAATCGATACCTTCAACTCCCTCACGTCATGAGTGCGATGCCATCTATGTAATAACCAGGAGGACATTTTTTCCGAACACAAAAAGGAATTATATCTCTATCCATATATATATTTTGGTAGCCCATGCAAAAGTTATATTTCTGACGGCTGGCTACTAGTTAAACTCCATGAATTTCGAATTTGACATCGGCAGTAGACAAGAAGTAGGATCTTTTAGTAAGGCGTTGCCAAATGCATTCCCTGGCTAGGGACTAGTTATCTTTCATTTGTTGCAGCCGTGAATATTCCTCCTACACCAGTTTTGGCAAAAAAGACACCAATTTATCATGCTGTTAACCAGTACATGTTATTAAAGAAAAACACATTACATGTATATACTTCATTAAGCATGATCTTGTAACGATGGCGAAATGAATCGTAACATGAATTAACCATGGGGAGATGGAAGAATTAGCTTGCAATTATTGGAAACGTTGTGAATATGTGAACTGAGGCAGAACAAACGGATTCAACAAGAACATTGGCGCTTTGTCTCTTAGATCTCCGGGTGCTGAAATGAGAGATACTGGACAAAATTATTTTTTTTTGTGAGCAACACGCATACAATTTTTAGACATGCAAGATGATATTGCAAAATTCATTCTCCATAACAGGAGGCTACTAGCCTATTCATACGCGAGACGTGTTCGTGATTAGTCACTAAGAGGTGCTGTGTGCACAAAAACCAAGTTCAGTGCAACAGTTCGACGTGTTTCCACACTATAACTAATCATGCCTTTTTAAAAACATTGGGGGGGGGGGTTCTTTTAAATTTCTCGTGTCTTAAAGCCCTTTAGCAGTACGGTTGGGCCACATCTGAGTTTGATTTGAGATTAATAAAGATTGAATCTGTGTTTTGTAAGGTCATCTAACTTCACACACCAACAGACAAGGGTACACGGGGCAAGCTTGAGACTTATTTAAGGTTTGCCAACCGGTTCTCAGGGGCGAATTATTAGTCATAGCTTTTTCCAAGTGTCAAGAGAACTAAAGATAGAAACTCTTTTGAAATAATCAATTCGGCCTCAAAACATATACCAGAGAACATCGTAAAAGTCAGTGCTTCAGCAATTTATTATTTACCAATGCCGCGACTACACCACCAAAGCCATTTTTTTTTTATGTTAACACCAACCACTCCAATATGGACAGGACGACAATTTTGAATTACTTTACTATTTTCAGACGCACCCTCCCTGAACACTTTTGGTTAAAGCGTGGATGCGTTGAAATCCTATTGTCCCTGGGAGACAATTATCATAACCAATATATTGCATATTCCCTTGTGGGTGCTAGAAGTCACTTTTTAGAAAGCCAGACATATATTTGATTCCTACAGCCACCGTCCACACAAAGTCATCTATATTCATTATAATCTTTATTCATCTGGACCCGTCTTTGCGTTTTGGTACTATCACTTTTGCAGAGTAAGTCTTTAATTTTTTTTTAACACGCCATATGTGCTTTGCAGTTAAAGAATTCTCTTAGCTATCTGGCGAGAAGAATAAGACGTAATGAATTTTTGGTCCGTCCACTAAAAGTGATAAATATAATAACACAACGACCGTAATCACTTGGTCTAGACCAGTGGTTCTCAAAGTGGGATGGCCCAGGGGGCGCTGAAAGATTATGGGAGGCATGGAACTCTCACGCGGGCACTGAGGATTTTTAAATCAGAACCACGCTTTTTCATTACAATTGAATTTTTTTAAAAAGGATGATTAACTGTTGTGATTATCGGCATAAATTTAGAATCGATGATAAACAGACTGATGTAAAAAAAAAAAAAAAATTCTGACACAACACGGAGAGATAATAGTTCTTTAATTTAACTTTCAAGCAGAAGTACCAGCGGTCATTAACAACAGTTCATATTTGAATAGCTCTCGAGCCTGTGAGCTGACAACACTTGCTAGGTGGCTGTTACACATACTAGTCTTTGCAGCTTAGCGGTATACTCCCAAGCATGCTCATCAAAACATCCTTGGCTTGCGTGCGTCACACGATATGACATGGTATCCCTGATTTCTAAATCGTGAGCTCATCAAACAATTCAGTGAAGAACCTATCCTACAATGGCAAGAATATTGTCAAGATTATTGGAGCAGCGTATACCAGAAATCAACAGAGTTTTGAATATAACTGGATGAGCCGACTTTCCAGAAAAATGAAGCTTTTTTTTTTTTTTTTTTCCCCCCGTCTCCCCGGAAGTTTGGATCAGGGGTTGTCATTTTCAAGACGGCTAAAAACAGAAACGACGGGGTTGTCACAGTATTTTTGTTGTTGAGCAGTCGTTCAACGACAAGGAAGTTACGCTTGGTGCTATCGCAGCGGATGGATCGCCATCAGTGAAAGGTTTCAACCGTGTTTTTTTTTGTGTTACTGCTTATTATTGAAAACAATGGCGCTTTAAGTACTAATCAATCTTTGTGTCATAAGTCGCAAATAATGTGCCTGATAAAAACTCAGTTATCGCCTGAATAAACATCGTCATTGCGGTGAACTAAATTTAATCCCACGCCCCCATGCACTCACTGTTCACTCTTTAAGAACAAAGAACATTTTCCGGGCTATATGCATCATACTTTAGTTTACTGCTATTCAAGCTGTTGGACAATGCTGTCGATATTTTTGAAGACACAAATACTTATAATTATGGGGTACTCAAAGATATCAGGCAAGACACAAATACTTAACTTTGTGCTGCAATCAGAGATATCAGGCAATGCACAATATATTTATCTGTATGCTGTACTCAAGGATAAGAGACACGACACAACTACGTATCTCTGTGCTGCACTCAAAGATATCAGACCATACTGTTATGTAGGACGTGTTTACGTCTTTCCCCCGTGCTGAGATCCCTAACAGACGCTGCGTTCGTATTGGGCGTGGCTTATTTCTTTTGATCTTGTATACCACAAATTAAGCTATCCGCATGTTTTGGTTGAGTCAAAGGCTTAAAAAATTATAGTGAATTTTGGAATGTTCTAGTTACTAGTACAATCCGGAATACGCCTCGAAATTTCGGTAGAACGGACTATAAAAGCAAAGAGAGCAATATTGAGGGAATGAGATTTTGATTTCACGAGACACGAGTGTGTTTTTTTTGTGTTTACTTACATGTGTTAATTCATATTCATCATTTTACCTTATTTTTTGGCTACATTGTACTAACTTTGTACCGGTACAAGATCTACCATACTCTGTAAGTTGATGATTTTTAATAATTTCTTTTATTTTTAATTTTTTAGATAAGTAAATAAATCGTATTAATTGTAACTAGTATTGTTTTGAGTGTCGTATTTTTGTTATTGTATTCCTCATATTGTATCGTCCTTTGTTATGCTCTGTTTAGAACGAGCCATAACTTAAAATTAGAGATTAATTTCTCACTATAGACAGCAGTGCCTAACAAGAGACAAATACTTAACTTTGTTCTGTACTTAAAGATATAAGACACGACACAAATACGTATCTCTGTGATGTACTCAAAGATATCAGACAAGACACGAATACTAATCTTTGTGCTGGACTCAGAAGATATCAGACAAGACACAAATACTTATCTTTCTGCTGGACTCAAAGATATCGCACACGACGTTATTGGCTTATTATTTTAAATTAGAAATAATTTCTTAACGCAATAAAAATGAAGTCGCTATCAAAAGAGACATGAATATCTTAAATGAGTAATACACATGAATATCATGATTGAGTAATACATGAATATCATAATTGAATAATACATTAATATCATGACTGAGTGCAATATGAATATCATAATTGGCTGATACATGAATATCATAACTTACTTATACATGAATATCATAACTGAATGAAACATGAATATCATCATTAAGTGATACATGAATATCATAACTGATTGATGAATGAATATCATGATTGAGGCAGTTGGTGATGTCAGGAAGGGCTAATTCAGATAAATTAATATTTAGCGTATGCTAAAGTCAAGAGTTTTAGCTACAGATTAGAGGGAAGTTAAGATCCCTATAATCCACAGAGATATTTGTTTAAGGATTTCCTTATTGAATCCTATCATTCTTTTTGTTGGAAAGTGATCTTAGTGACAGCGCCTAACTTTTCTCCAAGCAAAGTGTCACCATAAAATATTGACACAGTGAATTACGTTTCTGCCATTAAAATTCACACCAGGCAATGACAAACTGCTACCACTGTACCAAGCCCGTACATCACTTTATAATACTTGACCACTCAAGACGGTAGATACCCAACAACAGCTTAGGCATCGCTTAATCAAATTAATAAGCTTAATATCGATTTTATTCATGTAAAATATTTTTTTTATTCTTTAATGCAATAACATTTTTAAAAAATCGATTTTATTGATGTAAAATATTTTTTTTATTCTTTAATGCAATAACATTTTAAAAAAATCGATTTTATTAATGTAAACTATTTTTTTATTCTTTAACGCAATAAAATTTTTAAAAAATCGATTTTATTCATGTAAAATATTTTTTTAAATTCTTTAATGCAATAGCATTTTAAAAAAAAATCGATTTTATTAATGTAAAATATTTTTTTATTCTTTAATGCAATACCATTTAAAAAAAATCGATTTTATTAATGTAAAATATTTTTTTATTCTTTAATGCAATAGCATTTTTAAAAAATCGATTTTATTAATGAAAAATATTTTTTTATTCTTTAATGCAATAACATTTTTAAAATTCGATTTTATTAATGTAAAATATTTTTTTATTCTTTAATGCAATACCATTTTTAAAAAATCGATTTTATTAATGTAAAATATTTTTTTATTCTTTAATGCAATACCATTAAAAAAAAATAAATATGTGACACTGACCCATTTAATTGCGTAAATATCTTACCGAGAGGATCGTGTCAACTATCGTTCTGAGAATTTAAAAAAATAAGGTAAGACGGGAGGGGGGGGGGGCGATGGGTGGTCAGGATAAGTTTATGGCCCGAATGGTAGGAAAAAGTTATAGAGCCACTGGTCTAGACTATCACATACAATTGCGTTAGAAAAGGGAATTATTCATACAGGTTAAAAGCACTAAAATCGTTTTTTTTTTTTTTTTTTTTTTTTTATACTACTTCCGGGAACAACAAAGGTTATATTTAAATTTTTTAATTGTCTTTGTTTATTGTTGTATTTTGATTTCTCCTTTTTGGGGGGGGGGGGGGGTCATTTTTATCACAGAATTAACTTGCAAACAGACTGCGATCTCTTATATGTCAAAATAAATAATTCTTCATTGTAGATGTTTACGAAATAATATCCTGGGAATCATCTACAGCAGCGTTTCCCGAATTCCGGGTCGCGACCAGGAACCGGGCCACGAAAGCTAAATTATCAGGTCACCGAAAGAAGAAAAAAGAACCGGTTTTCGGGTCACAAAAGAACAAAGTTTGGGAAACGCTGATCTTCAATAATGACGCAAACGCCTTAAGACATATTGAGCTTTGCTAAACCCCTCAACAATTGATGTCGCTATAAGTGGAAGCAACTATCGCCCCAAAAGATTTGTAAGGAGGCATTTAGGAAAGATCTTTCAAATTTGGACAGAACTCTGTATATGAGGCGATTGTATATGATCCGACTACCTATGAGGCGACTGTATATGATACGACTGTATATGATGCGACTGTATATGATACGACTGTATATGATGCGACTGTATATGATGCAACTATAAAGGAGACGATAATATATGTGACTTCATAAGAGGCGATTGTATATGATGCGAAAATATATGAGGCGACTGTATTTTAGGCGACGATATAAAAGTCACTGTATATGAGGCGACAGAACCCTTAGGAAAATTGGAATTCTTACTTGTCCACTGCAGCAAATTATGCAATAGGGAATACGAAATTATGTCTAAGAAACTCGGTTACGTAGAAATGAAAAATGCGTCAGGGCAGTTTATGAAAGCATTTTTAAAAATAAATTTAAAATAAACAAATAAAAAAAACAACAACAAAGTTATAACTACATTACTTAAAAAGCTTTATTATTGGATCACGACAGCGAGGCTATGTCTTCCCCTTTGTCAGCTGACGTTCTGTAGCGTTATACCGGTGGATATTTCTTAATATTCAACCTCAGGGAAGCTGACAGCACATCGACGACGGGCACAAAGAAATCCCCGATGATGCAAGGCCTTCATGACAGGAGATACATCCTCCTCTACACCCTCGGTAAGCCGTGGGGTTTACATACCGTCAGAGGGTGCCGCCCCCATGGTAAGCCACAGATTTCACATGCTGTCACATGGCGTTGTCCGACCGTGCATATAAACGATGTAGGAATTACCTTAGGACACTTTCATTAGGAGAATCCATCTCACACTCTGGACTCGGTGCCGGTGTTACGTTTATTTGACGGGAAAAAATTCAACTGATTCTAGTTTTAGCATCAAATGTATGAAGTGAACATTGATGTTGTGCGTTTTATCCCCTTTCATTAGTATGCAGCTAGTTTTATAAAACTGTTAGATAATAAAATCCTATGAAATAGAGCGCTAAACTCACTAATTCAATCAATCCATACTTCCTGTCGACAACGAATGATTTTTTAAAAAAAAGTTATTAAAAAATAAGAACTTTTAATCACATTTGACCATTCAAAATGTATTGATCCAAACAGTGTAGTCGGACAAGCCTTTATTTATCCACCAACACACCGCTGCCAACAATAACCTCTATAAAAACACACTCCACGATCCGACTGGTCGTGGTGATCACTCCCAGTCGAATGCTTCCAGTGCTGTTGGTAATTCCCCGGATGCCTCAAGTGACACGACAGTGAAAAGAGAAACATCGTTTAATTTGTTATCGGGCCAACAATTAACCCATGAACCCACAACCCCGTGGCAGCCGTACGGAATCCTGAGGAGAATCCGACCAAGGTCGTGAGAATGGTTAATTGCTCGACAAATTAACAGAGCACTTTGGAGTCATCTTGCGTCACGTTGAATGTAGCCAATACTGGAATGATCACCGAGTTTGTATATGTGACATACTTCGGAAGTAGTATATTTTCGCCGTGAAGTCATGAATTCATTCAAATATCACAATGAAACAGAAAGGCTTGGGGACAGCGTCCTATGCTTTAGTATATTCTCTGTGTTGGGTTGTCACACCATCCCGTGTGTTTGGGACAAACTCGCTCTCTGTACTGGGTTGTCACACCATCCCGTGTGTTTGGGACAAACTCGCTCTCTGTACTGGGTTGTCACACCATCCCGTGTGTTTGGGTCAAACTCGCTCTCTGTACTGGGTTGTCACACCATCCCGTGTGTTTGGGGCAAACTCGCGCTATTACGTTTTCACAGTTGACGTGTATTAATATTTAAACCGCCTGACCCATTAGCCTTTAGCTCCCCGGAGCAGCCGCGCCAAAGTTCTCCTATTCGGTTTTCTAGGCACGTTAGAGTGTTGTCGCTTTGGCATCAAACATTCTTAATTGTTGTTATAGTTGCCACTGCCACAGAATGGATCCATAACTTGTAGATGTATAAGTTATTTTTCAATTATTATTTTTATTAGTAAAACCTTAAACGCGGTGGTAAAGATTCCGAGAACAAATACTTGGTATGTCATAATGACGCGACCAGAAGACAGTAGCGATGATCATATCGCTTTAAAAAAAAAACCAACAAATATTACCGGTCATATTATAGCGTTAAGTCTAAGATGAAAAATGAAGGCAGTGTAGAAATAAATGTTATCAGTCCTTTCTCATGTAAAGCTAATCAGAGCTACCAACGCCGATAGGTAGCATGTCGGAAAGAACAACCGATCCAGAAATAGTCCCAAGACAATCGACTCGTTTTTGTAACGTGGTAGCATTTGGAGTCGTTGTATGATTGGTGCTGATTACAATACGTGAAAATGGCAGTGAAACCCATAGTAATCCTGACTTGTGAAGCAGAACGTCATTTTTTTAGGGCGAACAGTTTAAATTAAGTACCGGTATCCGTCGTTGGGGAATATATATATATATATATATATATATATATATATATATATATATATATATATATATATATATATATATATATATATATATATATATAAAAANGGAAGTTTGAAATCTTTTAATGGAAACGTGAAATGATGTATAATAATTTTTGAAATGTGTACCAACTTCCAACAACTTAGTTATTTTTTGGCTGGATTACTTTGGTTCTTTCAATAATCATTTTTTTGTGTTCTTTGTGATTTTTAAATGTTTGTAATATTTTTTTAAAAAAATATATTATCATTTGTTAGTTATATCCACAGAGCTATAAATATATATATATATATAACAAAACCAGGTGCATCTTTATTTTTTTTAAAAGGAATTAGGGAGTACCGAAGGATGCTCTTTTATACATTAACGTAAATTTAACATTTAAATGACTTCGGCTATCGGCAACGTTCAAATAGCTTTGACTACTTTCACTGTTGAAATTACTTGGACAACTGGCAATGTTCACAAATGACTTCGACTGATGCAAATGCCATGTCACGTGTCACCATGTCAGGTGGGTATGTGCATGACCGTGTCAGACCTGGTTACCCTTAAACTCTCATAATCGTACAATATCATTACAAAATCGTTCAATACATTTTCTTAATAGAAAGAAAAAAACATTCAGTATATATAATGTATACACCTCAAAATCGTACATTGTACGCCAAAATCGTAAGAGTAAACAGGTCTGCCGTGTGTGACTGTATCGTTAACATGACAATTTCAGAAATCACGTTCAAACACTTTTTTTTTTAATATACTGACAAGATGATGCACAGAAATCGTTCCCGCTCGACCAGTTGATTCAGTAATCCATCAATTTTAACAACTCGAAAACTCGAAACTCCTTTTAACAAAACAAAGATTACTAAAACGAAAAAATGATTCTTCTCAATAAAATGATGGAAACAACAAAGCATCACGTTTGATTAAAGCCAGTGCTAATAATGAACACTGGGTTGACAAGGGATTTGCGTGCTGTTGTTTTTTTTTTTTTTAATGACGCGTGTGTTTAATGAAAGAAATCAAGAATAACAAATGGCATCACGCTTGAAAACAATTCAAGAGCTGGCTAATTACAAGTGAAGTTTAAAAAATGAATTGTAAGTTTAAATTTACATTAAGAGTATTAATAAGGATTAAAAACTCACAAAACACACACCACGCACAAATTTTTTTTTTTTTTTTAAATCCCACACAACAATAAACCACACACACAATTACTAAATATTTTGCCTTTTTTTTTCCTTTTTTTTACCGCCGTGAAAGGCTAAAATTTATTTGACTAAACTTGCGTACAATTTTCTTTTGATATGTCAACCCTCAATTCTTAAGACATCATTTAGGAATAACTTTTTAAGAAAAGGAAATATCCAGCTGGTCAGAAATCACAATAAGTCGCAATTACGCAATCGGAAATTAGAGCTCGAATTACCCGCCATTGCGGCTCCCCAATCAATCGATATTGTGTTATTAGCGTCTGGGGAAGAAACGTCTTCGTTGGATCACCTTTCACATTTCAACAAACAGGTAACCGCAGAGACCCCCCCCCCCTTTCCCCCCACCCCACCCCAACCCGAATGAAAGAAATCGGCTATCAAGTAGTTAGTGGTTACGATTATTCGCCCGTCCGCTCCAGAACGGAAAATGATTTCTCGTGGTTTTGTCCTTGGTTTCAGATGGTGGTTTGCGAGACAAAAGAATTTCTAAAAATATTTCCCCCGTGCTGCATTCATTAAGTAAAAGAAGTATTATCAAAGATTTAAAAAAAAAAAAAAATTATAATTGATATTAAGGTGAAGAGTCTAGAAAAAGTTTCATGATCCCGATTCGGAATCAACGCTTCCACATCTGGCATATGAGAGAAGCTCGTGGATTGGTCCCTGTTGGGATTTAAAAAAAAATATTGACACATATTTACTAGTCTTATTTATAGGAAGAGTAAGGTCTAAGCTGTCCTGGTTTTATTGACCGTGATTTCACTCCAACAACTGGTCGATTCTATCCAAATAAGAGTGGAGCCTTTATTCTCTTTTTTTTATCTTAGAAAATGTAAAGAAAATTCAAATATTAACGATTGCGATAGCTCATGTGTTAGCGAATACGACAATTCACACTATAACGAATACGATAATTCACAGAACGAATACGATAATTTGATGACTTTTGTCGGGTGCCCGATTGGGAGAAATTACTTTTATAAATTATGAAAATTGCTATAATATGGGAGATGTACTACCGTGACAAAGAATTTCTCACGCAGTGCGTATCTACGACAGGACGGGAGATCAACTGTGGCCATATACCGTACAATTATGTAAGTGTCAATATTAGAATTTCAGACACGATAACTAATCGTTCTTCGGGCGCCAAAATATATTGCAAATACATACATATGGCAGTGATAAAAAAAATCTCGATCCAAGCAACAGCCACTCAATGTCATTTGTTCCGATTTCACAGAAGCACGAATGGGACCTTTGACTCCGATGACAAGTAATAACTTCCCAAAGCCCTCCTTGTCAAATAATGACGTCAGATACAGTGGGAACAATCCGATCTAGGCCAAGAATCAACTTTAAAAAAAAAACACAAAAAAACTAAACAGAAAACAAACAAAAACAACGGATGATAGCTTTTCTCAATCATGGGACGCGAGACTCTCGGAAAGAGACGGTGGGGTGAGGGGGGGGGGGTGTTCACCAGACAATATAACAGGGGACGCTTGAAATTTCAGGTATCTTAGTTTAATTTAAAAATGCTTCTTTTTAATATTAATTAATATTTTTATGTACAATTTATACCACTTTTTAAAAATGTCAATACAATACACAGTGATTGGGATGGTTTCTGAATGTTTTCACTGTTCATTTCACACTAAATATTTACAAGAAAACAATTCATTCTAATGCAAATTTTAAAAATGATTAACAAATGAATGCCGCCTCCACCACCAAAATACAAAAAAATAAATAAAATATCCAAAATTGCTTTGTTGTGAATGATTGCGCGTTAAGTTTTAAGTGAAAAATTCGTGAAAAGCATTACAAGATTAATGTAAAAATTATTTAAAAATTGATCTGCAAATTACAAGAACTACACGCCTCTATAGCTCTTCTCGACACCAATTTCTCAACTTCTAAAATATAATACTGGATGTTGGTCGTGACAACGTAACAGATGTTATCAAGAGGTCATGAAAAGAAAAAAAGTTGAGAACCGCAGATCTATAAACACCTTGACTGCCACCTCACAGATCTGCTCTTAACGACAATAACAACAAATACTAAAAGACTTGTGTGATACATTCATGAACGCTATAACCAAAATGGGTTGGTGGATACCATTTCTGCTTTCATATCATTTTTTGTTGTCATGGATTCGCTGAGTAAACATGGATCGGATGACGTCACCGTGAATTGATAGGGAATGAATTATTCAGAGTAAAAGTATACATTTTATTTTTAAAAAAAACTATATTATGGGGTCTGTTTTAATTACCCTACTTAACTTACTGGAATCGAGTTTAGAAACAACAAGCATGATTTCGAAACCAGCCCAAATTGGTAAAAGTAGGCGTCAACCACGGACAATTTACTCTGTTTTATAAAAATTTGAACGTACCCCAATGGGCGCTATTAGTTAAATAGAGGCGTGCTTTGTGGGAAATTTAATACAATTACGTTTCTTCAATAGACTTTATCCTCTGTGATGGATATTCCCAAAGTGCACGAAATAGTTCGATCCTGCACAATAATGGATCCAAAACCGACCCAGAGAAAATTGCCTTCTTCAAATGTAATCCGCGTACCGTTGCCTTGATACAGTGGTGGGTGTTAGATACATTTTGACGGAGCTGCATAGCAATGAAAAAAGGAACGCCCATTAAGAAAAGATCCTTTATCTTTTATGTATAATTTTATACGTCTCGATCCCCACCATTGAATACATCGCTGTCAAGGAATATTTATTAGCTGTGCACTCTTTAAAAGGGGGAGCGTAATGACTTGGCCAACGCCGAGCCCCGTGAACAGGTCACGGCTGGGTTGAATAAGTTTGCTCCGCAAGTGTTAAGAAAACTTGATGGCGTGTACACGTTGGGCGATCCCTTGCGGCATAAAAAAACCCAAAGACAACCTTCCAACTGGATTATTGGGAAACTTATTAGGTTCCTGTGTTTAAGTAACCTTTTCCGAGGGGGGGGGGTGGCCCCACAACCCGAAACAGATCCGGTACATTGCAGGCAGCTAAGCGGGAATGGAACAAGATGCGTCTGGAGTAAGGTTGAGGTGAAACTTAACTATCGAATGATCTGCTTTCAATGTCTGAAGGGCATAATTAATGCACACCGTGGATCCTGGTACGTGATAGAAATGAAGCGGGACAGTGTATCCTTCGTTCAAACTAATGCTCAAAACGCAAACTGTATCAAATTGTGATACCGTGTAGAATAATGAAACTGACTCCAGTGGAGGTACATGGTGGTCATCGCTTTCAGTGTGTAACAAACAATTTGTGTCAATAAAACAATATATTATTTTAAGCTTTAATTATGATTAGACAAAATACAAACGTTTCGGCTAATGCCTTCATCGATTAAAAAAGAATCTTTTAAATATATATATGTACCGTATATTTTTAAAAAATATATGTATCTGGAGGGTCGCTGCATATTAAAACTTCCTTTCGACAAAAATTAAGTTGTGTAAGGTATAACACGTTTGGATAGTAACTAAAAACATCATAATTTAAATCTTAATTATTTGAACAGACTTTGTAATTTGATATTTTCTATTATATTCATGTCACACACCACCCCATAGCAGCAGCGTGGAATTTACTGAGGACAAAATGTATTTTCCATTCCTCAAGAGATATCACGAGTTTGGGCAATTGATATTCCCGAAATTTCACAGTACAATGAATGCGATGAGACGTACAGAATGATAATATATAGTGGCGCGTTTCTTTGTCACAGCAGCGGGTCTAACGATGGGCTGACGAAACGCAATTCATTTTGATCAAGCGGGCCTCCCTAAGCGACTGGGTGCTACATCTTCAATACACGTCAGCCGCAGACTAATGGCTGGTGAGAAAGACAAAACGGAACAGTCAACTATGGACTAGATGCCAGGGGAATAGGAAAGAATGAAATGACCAGATATAGACTAGTTCTTAGGGGGATAGGATAGAATGAGATTAACCATACATAGACTAGTTTTTAGGGGGATAGGATTAGAATGAAATGATCATATAGACTAGTTCTTAGGGGGATAGAATATAATGAAATGACCACATGTAGACTAGAACTTAGGGGAATAGGATAGAATGAAAGAAACATTAGAATATGTCTTTTGGGGAATGATGAATGAGAGAGAGAGAGAGAAAGAGAGGGAGAGAGAGAGAGGGAGAGAGAGAGAGAGAGAGAAAGAGAGAGAGAGTGAAATGAACATATATAGACTAGGTCTTTTGGGATAAAGATGGAATGATGTAACCCTATAAGGACTAGGTCTTGGGGAATAGGATATAATGAAATGACCATATATAAACTAGGTCTTAGGGGATACAGATGGAATGCAATGACCATATATGGACTCTTGGGGGATTAGGATATAATGAAATAAAAAAGGAGGACCTGGGCGAGGAGGTGGAAGGTAGTTAGTGGCGTAGAGAGGGGGCAGAGGGGGCGGTCGGCACCGGGTGGGACTTTTTCCCTTTATATGTGCAGGGCGGCATTATCGGCCGACAGCGCAGTTGCTTTCGTGGAAGGGGGCGGCTAAAATGTGAGCAGGTCCCGGGCGGCACTTGCTAATGTTTACACCACTGTTGGTAACCATAGCTGAGTGGCTTACATATGGTTGGTTGATTCCGTGATAAATACTGAACAAAATTGAAGTTCGTGAAATAAGCATGTTCGCTGAGACAATGCAGGTTTAAATCATTGATAAATCGACTCAAATATTTTTGACCTTTAGTTCAAACTTAGTAGCCTCATGAATGAGAGGCATATTTAAATCATCAGTACATTTCCAGCCACGTTGTTTTTTCGATCAAAAGCAGACTAGAAATCGCCGATGGGTTTAGAAAAGTATTCAAACATTAATGGATGGGCGGCCACCCACGTACACCCTCCTGCTCAAGGCAAGGGAAAAGTACTCTAACATTCATGGAAACTTCACAAAGAACTCAGCAGGTGTATCTTTTTTTTTTTTAAAGAGATGATTGTCGCGAAGCGTTTCTTCTGTATGGTCAAGTCTTTCACTGCACTCCGTTCAGCAGCACACCATACACAAACAGTCACCAATGCAACAAACAGCAACCGGTTTGTTGTAAACGAAAGTTTATTTATCACTACTCGATGAACAAGACTTGATGTATAATTTCAGAATTTGATAATAAATCACTCCAACCAAATATTAATCAACATACCAATCCAAACACTTCTGCCAGTATATTCCCCATCAATTCTCTCAGCACAACAATTAACAGTATTCAATCCACAACAGTCAATGTAGCACATCCGCCATCACTCTTCTCTAACCACAACGAAAACTAACGCGTCACTTCCCATTACACAATTACGTCACAACACTCTCACACAAACGATACGGCTGCACATACAATCTCTAACGAACATCTTTTCCCTATCAAACATGACAACAACGCTCTACACATAACAACAGTGATTCTCATACCCTCGACATATCCCCCCTCTTCCGCTAGATTCTACTCCACGAGTAGAATCTTCCAAAATGAAAAGTCAGGGTATGGAATCACTGTTAGGTCATATTGACTCATACAGTAAGTAACAATCTCAAGCAAGTAATCCTATAAGTATTATACTGTTTACAATTATTAATCTAATGACATAGATTATACACGCATAAACAACAACAAAAAATCATGGGTTATTTATATCATATCTAAGTAATTACTGCATGTTCATAATAAATCAACGAAGAAAATCCTTACAATAGCATGATGATTTTAAAACAACTAATCATCTGTAACATAAAAAATATAAAAAAAAATTAAAAATCGTTATCTTCACCTCCCAACTCATGGACTTGAAAATTCACCTCCTCCACAAACATTTTTTTTTCTCACTATTGTCGAGATAAAAAATCTGCAATAGTGTTTTCTTCTCCCTTGATATATTCAATGTCAAAATTGAATTCCTGTAAAATTAATGCCCATCTGGTGACTCTCGAATTACAGAATTTAGCGGTATTTAAATATTTTAATGCTTGGTGATCACATTGAAGAATAAATCTCGCACCCATAAGATAATAAGCCAATTTTTGAATGCCCCATATTATGGCCAAGCATTCCCTTTCTATTGTTGAATAGCGCGTTTCCCTATCCATTAGTTTACGACTTATGTACTTAATGGGATGAAGGATGTTGTTTCTGTTCTGTAAAAGACATGCCCCCATTCCCTTGGTTGAAGCGTCAGTTCTAATTGTAAAGGTTTTGCTATAGTCTGGTAACATTAAAATAGGTTTACTAGTTAAATACATTTGTATTGTGTCTAATGCCTGTTGGCATTCGCCCGTCCAAATGATATTATTCGGTTTACCTTTTTGTGTCAGGTCCGTCAAAGGTGCCGTAAGTGTAGAAAAGTTAGGTATGAACTTATTGTAATAAGAAATGAGACCCACCAAACTTCTAACTTGTTTCTTGGTCCTTGGATTCTCTATTGTCAACACTTTATTTAAATTGTTGTTGTCCGGTTTTAGTAATCCACCTCCTACCGTGTGTCCCAAAAAATTAATAGACTTTTTCCCTAGCTCCAACTTACTTGGTTTAACGGTAAATCCTGATTCCTTCAGGATAGTGAAGACCTGCCTTAGGACCTTAATATGGGTTTCCCAGTCCTCTGTATGTATGCAAATGTCATCAAAATATGTCACTACGTGATCTAACTGCCCGAAGAGTTTCCTTATTATCCTGTTAAATGTTGCCGGGGCGGTAGCTAATCCGAACGGCATATATTTAAATTGATAAAGTCCCTCTGGCCCCTGAAAAGCAGTATATTCTTTACTAGCATCGTGTATTGGTATCTGCCAGTAGCCCTTAGTTAAATCTAATTTACTAAAAAACAATGCTTTTGCCATGTGAGCCAGTGTGACATCCTGATTTGGAATAACTTCAGCAACCGTTCTAGTTACAGCATTAAGTCTCCTATAGTCGACACAAGTTCTTAACGAGCCATCTTTCTTCTTTATTAACACTAAAGGTGAAGAATATGGTGAGTTTGATTCTTCTATGATTCCCAGGTCTAACATCACTTTAATTTCTTCCCTTAGCTTTCCCATCATATGAGCTGGGATAATGTAGGGTTTTAATGTTATCGGTTTTTTATCTAACAGTTCAATTTTATGTTCTCCTATTGATGATTTTCCCGGAATATCAGAAATTACTCCTTGGAATTCATGTAAAATCTTCTTTATTTCTTCCATCTGTTTATCATTTAATTCCTTATTAATGTCTACCTCCGTGGATTCAGCTACATTTATTGTCGGTACATTCAGTTCTTCCTCGCCTGTGTTTGTGCTGTCCTCCGCTATCACCACGGCCACCCCACCATGGATAACGTTAATTTTGTTCTCCTCTTTATTAATAGTTGATCCCTCTCTGTCAAAATACTTGACAATCCTATTAAGATGATAAACTTTCTTCTTCTGTCCTCTTTTAACCTCAACATTAAATTTTGATAAAATTCTAGTTATCTCATACGGTCCCTCTGAATTCAATGTCAACTTGTTTCCTTTCCTTGGCTTCAGCACTAATACTTTCTCGCCTATGTCTTTGACAGCTGCATTGCGGTCATAATACAATTATGTTTTGCTGTCTTAGCTTTTGTGTTGGCTTGGGCCTCCTCCAAACCGGTTTTCAATCTATTCCTCAGATCAATAATGTATTCATATATGGTTTTATTTTCTTCCTCAATATTTTCCTTTGTAAATAACGTTTTTAGAATGGACATAGGGCCTCTTACTTTTCTACCAAACATCAATTCATATGGTGAAATCAACGTGGTCTCATTGGGAACTTCCCTGTAGGCAAACAGTATGGCCGGTAAAACGATATCCCAGTTTTCGGGTTCATTTTTAGCTACTTTTCTTAACATGTTTTTTAAAGTGCCATTTAACCTCTCCACCATTCCGTTCGATTGTGGATGGTATATTGACGAATGATTGGTGCTAATATTAAGGAGTTCACACACCTGCCCGTATAACTCCGACGAAAATTGAGGCCCATTATCTGACAAGATTACCTCAGGAAAACCCATTCTTGTAAAGATAGTAACTAGTGCTTCACATACGTCTTTTGTTGTCACATTTTTCAATGGAACTGCCTCGGGCCACCGGGTTGCCATATCAATTAATGTAAGTATATATCTATTTTTCTTAGTGCTCGTTTGTAGGGGTCCAACAATATCTATTGCAACTTTTTGGAAAGGTACCCCAATGATTTGCATCCGTCCTAACTCAATGGGTTTAAATCTACCTGGAGGTCGAGCTTTCTGGCATATGGGACATGTTTTAACATAGTTGGTGATTTCTTTGTTCATGTTCGGCCAAAAAAATTCGGAACAGATACGGTATTTTGTCCTCCTGACGGACATGTGTCCAGCCAAAGCCGACTCGTGAGCAGTTTTTAACACTATCGGCCTGCATTTTAGTGGAACAACTAATTTTCTGTCAACTTTACTACTAGTCCTGTTGGTAAATACCCTATACAGATACCCATTTATATTTTGAAACGTGATGACTCCCTGTCTTGTATGCTCCACGCTATTAGTTTTTGCTTTATCCCAATAGTTATTTAATTTCAGGTCTTTTATTTGTTCCTCTTTCATGTTCATATTTTCTGGGAACCCAGGTACTGGTCCTTCTCCGATGATACTTTCTGTTGTCCTATCCTTCTCCCTTTCTCTTGTACTCTGTGCTCTCGTCACAACATTTCCATATTGATATAATGCTATCCGTGTTTCTTCTCCTACATTCCCTACAATTAGATCGGCAACTGGGTTCTCGAACAGGGCGGCCAAAAATGTGCCCTTCAAATACTTAGTATCTATGTCTACATAAGCAGTTTTGTAACTCTTTATTGTCCCATCTATAAGTCTCAAATCATAATTTACATTCGTAAACTGCTGCCTAGGAACTAACCCTTTTCTGCACCCAACTATTGTGCATCCTGTATCCCTGAGTATGGAAACCTCGTTCCCAAATAATTTCCCTTTTTCTAAAAATAATCTCCCTGTTGAAGTCCCTTGTGTGTCTTCTGCCATGCCAACTGAATGCGTTTGTCCTAACAACGGTTTAGGCGTATTTCTATCTCGATTATACCGTTGTTTTCTTCGTGGCATACCCTGACTGTGCAGTCAGCTAGTCTCATATCTCTGCATGGGGGGAGAGTGTCTATAGTCTTCTCTCTGGTTGTAGTTTCTACCTGCCGGTCTTCCCCTGTTTTCCCTTGTCCTGTTCTGTGTCCACCCTCTATGTTCCTGTCGCCGAGGGCAATTATTCTTCCAGTGACCCTCCCGTCCACACAAAAAACAGACTCCTTTAACTCCCGTTAATCTCCCTTCCGCCGATCTTCTTCGTTCGGCTCCACGTTGACCTTCCCAGTGTTCGGCACTCCCTGCCGCAAAAGTTGATTTGTTACCCTTAGCTATTTTGTCATTCCCTGCTGCTTTAATGTTATCTATGTGGCGCAATACGTCCTCGCATTTGGTCGGGTTTTGTACTAAAACACTTTTAACTGTTTCCCCATTCATGTTAACCAATAATTTATTTTAGCTATTTTGTCATTCCCTGCTGCTTTAATGTTATCTATGTGGCGCAATACGTCCTCGCATTTGGTCGGGTTTTGTACTAAAACACTTTTAACTGTTTCCCCATTCATGTTAACCAATAATTTATTACGACACAATAAATCCTTTAGCCCTTCAAAAGTTTTTTTCTGTTTTCGAGCTATCCACCCAATTATCTAAGCTCCGTACTAAGTTAGAATGAAACTCCCTAAAGTTATCATTCAGAGGTGTCAGCTCGTTCCATTTCCCCCTGTACTTTTCCTCATTGTATCCTCCATGTTTCAGAAGTAACAGTTTTACTGTCTCGTAATCGTCTAACCTTTTCCTTATGTCCTCAGTCATTAGAAATGACTGTAGATCCCCCGTCAACCTCACCTGTAATTCCGTGATCCATTCCTGTTTTGGTACCCCGTTTTGTCTTGCAATGTGTTCAAAGTTTACAATGTATTCGTCCAGTTCCTTGTCGCTGTCGTATTTAGGGAGGCATTTGAGTAAGTGATAGTTTTTGCTGGGTCTTTTTTCGTCACTATTATAATGTTGTGCTGCTCCATTTTTTATTTTGGCCAATTCAATTTCTTTATCTAATTTCTTAAGTTCCTGTTCCCTCTCTTCTACTCTGATCTTTTCTTCTCGCTCTTCCCTTCTTATATTTTCTTCTCGCTCTTCCCTTCTACTTTTTTCTTCTCGCTCTTCTTCTTCCCTTCTTCTCTCCCCTTCTTGTATTTTCCCCCATTGGTCCCTTACATATGTATCTAACTCCTGTCCCGTAAATCTGAGGTCCTTTTCTCCCACCTCCCGAATTTCGGCTATTATTTCCGATATGGTTCTCTTAGCTTTGCTTCTTGTTTCCATTTATAATTATTTACCCCTCCAAATTTATATGTTCAAATACTGTACAGCTTTCTCAATATAAGATAAATATTATAATCTTAAATAACTATAATAATAATACTTATGTACTTAACATGTTACTTAACTGTGCTTGACTTGGCCTGTATCGAAAACACACAATATAAGAATGTCACAGTTTTAGGTAATAGTGTCTAATTGGGCCTACTTTGTTGACCCGGTGGCATGCACTGGTAGTAGATGCATAGGCGCTCCGGTTGTAGGTGCATAGGCGCTCCGGTTGTAGGTGCATAGGCGCTCCGGTTGTAGGTGCATAGGCGCTCCGGTTGTAGGTGCATAGGCGCTCCGGTTGTAGGTGCATAGGCGCT
>CAXITT010000094.1:654810-683687 GCA_964033795.1 Lymnaea stagnalis | reverse complement strand
CAGTATTCAATCCACAACAGTCAATGTAGCACATCCGCCATCACTCTTCTCTAACCACAACGAAAACTAACGCGTCACTTCCCATTACACAATTACGTCACAACACTCTCACACAAACGATACGGCTGCACATACAATCTCTAACGAACATCTTTTCCCTATCAAACATGACAACAACGCTCTACACATAACAACAGTGATTCTCATACCCTCGACACAAGTACAATGAAACGCTTCAAAACATGTCCACGAGTCAAGCCATCTAACTTCAGTGTGATATAGAATTTGAGTTCACCATACTCAGAGTCCATATGTGAAAGAAACGATGTGTACTGCCTGTGATTCAAGGCGCCCTCCCCCCTCCCCTAGAACGTAATAAAGTTGATAGTTTCAACTAGTGCATCAATCACTGTTTTCATGTGTAGACTTTGACTACAAGGGTCTTCTTGATCCAGAAAACAAAGTATACGAGTGAAGTTGTCTCCAGCTGTTTCAAGGCTTGAGACCCCGGTCATGCATGGTGAATGAAGTGATGTGTTTGGAGTGTGCTGTTAGGCAGGTCCACGCTAAAGGGGGGGGGGGCGGGTGGAAGGTCACCCGCCCCAGGCGCCAATCACCAAGGCGCCTCAGTAGACGTTTTGGAAAGGGCGAAGTTTTTTTGCCCCACCAAGACCAAGTTTTTTTGTAATCTATTTTGCAGCCTTGTGTACTGTAACACACAATCAATACTATGAATACATTGGCCAACACAACAGTCAATTTACACCTACACATAAAACCCAACACAAAACAACATAAAAAACAAAACAACATACATGTCACAATAGCACATGTCTTTTCATGGTAGACTTATCACAGGCAGCCATCGCTAACACCAACTGGCTTTACCACATTCCCCCCCCCCCCACCAAAAAAAAGGGGCGGGCACAGGATAAAAATCTCTTTGTATGTATGTGTGTATGTATGGATGGCTGTAACGCTGTGTTTAATAGACGCACCTCATGAGAGTCCAAATCAGTGCTAACTGCTCAGAATTGTATTTTGCGCGCCGCTTTAATGCAAGCTTTGTTAATAGACTTTTAGTAGATGGGAAGTTCACGCATCGGCGCCCCCCCCCCCCAACAAAAAATGTCTCGCGGGTTATTTCTGGTAGTGAATCGTGACAACGTCGACATTTTGTTGGCGCAAAGTTATAAAGATAATGTTTCATGGGCGTAACTTTTACTTTCAATCACAACGCATCGTTTTACCAGAGGCGTTTCAATCTCCCATTAATATACTCTCCCCCCCCACACACCCTTTTTTCCCCCCAGGGACACAATGAAAGAATGACTATATCCAAACCCAAGTGGGGAATCATGCGACTTCCCAATATGTAAATGTCCTGACATTCCAGCAAACTGAACACCCACGAACAATCTCCTATTCGGCATGTCGCAACTTCCCTCACAAAAAAAAATCCACAAATTATTGCGCAACACCCTACAGTAAACGCCCTACAGTAAAAGCCCTACAGTAAACACCCTACAGTAAACACCCTACAGTAAACGCCCTACAGTAAACGCCCTACAGTAAACGCCCTACAGTAAACACCCTCCAGTAAACGCCCTACAGAAAACGCCCTACAGTAAATCGCCCTACAGTAAACGCCCTACAGTAAACGCCCTACAGTAAACGCCCTACAGTAAACGCCCTACAGTAAACGCCCTACAGTAAACGCCCTACAGTAAACGCCCTACAGTAAACGCCCTACAGTAAACACCCTACAGTAAACGCCCTACAGTAAACACCCTACAGTAAACGACCTACAGTAAACACCCTACAGTAAACGCCCTACAGTAAACGCCCTACAGTAAACGCCCTACAGTAAACGCCCTACAGTAAACACCCTACAGTAAACGCCCTACACAGAGCAATGGTCAAATCTAAATAAAAGTGGCCGCAAGCGTTTGACGAGAGAGGGGGGGGAAGGGAAGATGGGGTTGAAGGGGGCTTCCAACAGCAGGGGGGCCCAAAAGTCGTCTTAAGATCTGACCTTAACAGTGACGATAGACGATAAAATATCGCATGTACTTTGCAAAGACTAATTCGACTTATTCTTCTCCACCCCGGGTGGAATTTTTTTTGTTTCTTTTTATATTAAGGGGCGTCGTGTTCAGACTTCGCCCTGGGTGCCACTTTTTCCTCGGCGCGGCCCTGAGTAATTGTATAAATGATTTTTTATTCCTTAGATTTATGTATCCATAAATATTTTGGTCCGTTGAGATTCTCCACCTACATTTTCGCAGCACCAACATTTATATCTTTTCACTTCCTGTAATCCTACCTCCGGCCAAAGAAGATACAATCTCAAATTTTTTTTTTTTACTGTGCTCTGTTACATGTCTTAGTTGTATTTGTCGTGTATGCTGAAGCAGGCTCTAAGCCAAAACGTCCAGATCTTTTTTGTCCTGTCTATTAATTTCAAGTTTAGCATACCTTGATCTTATATCTCCTTTACACAACTTGAATGCAGTCAATCAAAATTATTATCAAATCAAGAAAGGCGTTTTGTCACTCTAAAAGTATTGCCGGTGACATGATGGCATTAGTTTTTTTGCGTTAAATTTAGTTATGGGATACTGTTTATGGTATGACAGAAACTTTCAATTTTACACTCGGCTTTACGATACAGTTAGCTGCATTATATATAATTTGTTGGACACTTTGGTAGTACGATGAAATTTATTTTATAATATAATTGTATGATATTATTTTTTCGTATATTTTGGTATGACATATTTAGCTGTATGAGTATGATAAAATCGATTGTATGACAAAACTCATTGTATGATAGACTTGCTTGTATGATAAATTGATTGTATGATAAAATTGACTGTGCGACACCCTTGATTGGATGATATACTTAACTGTAAAATAAATTTGATTGCATGATAAAATTAATTGTACGATACTCTTGATTGTATGATAGACTTGATTGTATGACACGTCATCGTTTTCCCACAATCATTGTGCTAGATTCGTGAAGGTGAGCGAGTGCAGCACCACAGGCAAATGGAGAGGCGCCCGCTACACGAAAGGTGGGGACGAAGCGGTGGTTCTTTTGTTTGACGTCAATGGCTACATCGCCGGCATCCAGACGGGGGTCAGGAAGGGTCTGCCCAACGGATACCCCTCCCAGTCGTTACGACCCCCATTCATTGAAGACAGCAACAGCTACTACATTACTGCCTACTTTGTCGACCCCGGTAAGTACGGGCGCACTACAGCCACTACTTTACTGCCTACATTTTATCGGCTCATCTAAGTAATGGCGCTGTTGTAGCCACTAAATTACTGCCTACATTTTATCGGCTCATCTATGTAGTGGCGCTGTTGTATCCACTACATTACTGCCTACATTTTATCGGCTCATCTAAGCAATGGCGCTGTTGTAGCCACTACATTACTGCCTACATTATATCGGCTCATCTAAGTAATGGCGCTATTATAGCCACTACATTACTGTCGATCTCGCCAACCCTTTGTGTGTCATGGCACTTTAGGGTCTACAATTCGGATAATCTTGCCCATTATGATGTAACCCCTGACTGGTGAAAGAACCCCCTCCATGTAAAACCACCATTGTTGACCTTATGTTTCCTATCCCACAGCAATCATCTGCAGGAGAGGGCGGTCCGATGCAGAGTTCCAAGAACAAGGAACCGGGACCGACCTGTACATACAGAACGGCACCGTG
Organism: Lymnaea stagnalis; assembly: GCA_964033795.1. NCBI lineage: Eukaryota > Metazoa > Mollusca > Gastropoda > Lymnaeidae > Lymnaea > Lymnaea stagnalis. The sequence continues at coordinate 679,948 of CAXITT010000094.1, read as the reverse complement.
CCTGAGAACAGCCTACTGATGCCCCGATCCCAGTCTGACCTTGTCAACACGAAGTGGGTCGAGGGGATGTGTTTCTACACAATGGGTGGGTCATTTTGGTTACGTTTTAGCTTCTACACTGTGGGTGGGTCATGTTGGTAACATAACAACTACACAATGGGTGGGTCATTTTGGTAACTTTATAGCTTAGACGCAGTCAGAATTATGTCTTTGTTCCATTCATTATCTTGACCCGTTAACTGTAAACGAACGGACGTTGGAGCAGTCTTTCATTATATTCGAATTTTAATGCATTATCTTCTCATCTAAAAGTCAAATTTGTTAGTAACGATATTTTTTTCAAATTATTTTTCCGAATCACTTTTTATCTGATAACTTATCACTTTTTATCTGATAACTTATCACTTTTTATCTGATATCTTATCACTTTTTATATGATATCTTATCACTTTTTATCTGATATCACTTTTTATATGATATCTTATCAATTTTTATATGATATCTTATCACTTTTTATCTGATATCTTATCACTTTTTATCTGATATCTTATTACTTTTTATATGATATCTTATCACTTTTTATATGATATCTTATCACTTTTTATCGTCAATCTTACCTGAGCCTCCGCCCTATATGAGCCCATCTACCATCAGTAGGTAGAACATTAGAGCAGTGGTTCTCAGCCTTCCTAATGCCACGACCCATTAATACGGTACCTCATGTTGTGGCGACCCCCAACCATAAAATTATTTTCGTCGCCACCTCATAAATATGAGTTTTCCGATGTTCTTAGGCGATCCCTGTGTAATAGTCGTCCGATCCCCAAATGGGTTGCAACCCACAGGGTGAGAACCGCTGCACTATGAGGTTAGTTTATCGCCACTGGAAATATTCCCAAAGCAATTTTGAAGTAAAATTGTGACTGCCTACCACCTTCCTGTATATATTTATATTGTCCTTATTTGTCCATGCCCTTTCCTTTGCTTGACTAGAAATCCCAATCGGGACCATGACATTATAAATATTGGAATTTAAGGTAAATACAAGTTATTAAAGTAAGAATATTCGTGTATTCGCTCGCTGGCAGCTAGGATAACCCAGCTCGTGCAAAGGAGTAGGAGAGATGGGCTCATAGGCTCCGGGCATAACAGAAGGCGTCACGAGAGTCAACAGAGAAAAGCCATAAATCATATGAGATTCAATTTTGAATCGGGCACAGTTTATCATGCGCACGGCTCTTGTAACCTATCTCAATTAAGATCCGGGACGTCATACTACCACACATTAAACACAAAAATCTCCATTGGTAATTAGAATTAAAAGTACTTAAGTGGCATCTTTGTCAAAATCAATCTAAACTGTGACCGTCTCGTATCCATTTTGGCCAAGGATACTGTAGAAATTTCAACACATCAAAATGCGTCCAAGTCACTTAATTAAACAAGACAAAATATGATCGTAGTTAATATAGACGAACAGAATATTTGAACTTGATGATCTCAAAATGTGTTTTTTTGTTTGTTTTTTTGTGTGTGACTTAAACACATTTAGCACTCAAAGGTCTTCCTTCCATAACATAGGATTTGTTTTAATTTCTCGGACAGGAAAACACTACTGGTACGACATCTCCGTCAACATGAACTGCAGCAGCTACTTCCCCGTGTTCCTGATGTACAACGGCGGGAAGCTCAACTCCTTCGGCTGGGCGTTCCAGGCCGACCTGCCGTCCCCGAGGTACGAGCACCCGACCCAGGCCGTGTTCGGGCGCTTCATCAAGACCGTCCCCACGTGCCTGGCGACCGCAGGGCCACTGTCCACGCTTCACATTTACATGACGGACAGTGTCCTCGCCAACAGATGCTGAGCTCGAGAGAGCGTTAACCATGGGGATGCTGTTATGATGTTAAAAGCTTCCTAGTCCAAAATAAAATTTTGCGGGATTATAGGTTTCAAATTATCCACCCCCCCTCAACCCCACACCCAGGAGCAAAAACCCCACCGCCCCGCCCAAACCCCCCCCCCCCCCAAAAAAAAAAATAAAAAAATTATGTTTTGAGTGTTATTTTATTGATTTGAGTTTATTATATGTTATGAACTGATTTGACTTTAGTGTAATAAGAACCTTATTGGTGCAGACCTAAATTCAACGGTTTAAAAATAAACCCAACAAAAACACAAAAACTAAAACTGTTTTAAAAATGTATGTAATACAAATAAATCCAAGAAATACCCTTGTTAGGGAGTTGGGGGCGCCCAGACAAAATAACGCACTGAGGCCCCTAATTCCTCTCTTAACCTATTCCAGTAATGTTGGGAAAAACGATATGGGTACCAGGTTGGCCCATGCGTTATAAACAGTGTTTCTTTCAGAGAACGTAAATAAAAGTGTGCGTTTGTGTGTGTGTGTGTGGGAGGGGGGCAGAGGATCTTTTATCATTAAAATTACTTGATCACATTTCCCCCCACCCCAACCCACTCACCAACCCCAATACAAAATTTGATTTTAAATTGACGATATTTTTCTAGAAACTCTTGCACAAAGAGGAAAATAAAATTTATTTGAAGGTCAGGGACGATCTTGTTGGATAAAAACCCCTGGGGACAGCTGCTTCTTACTAGTCTTTTAAAGAACATTAAACGGCCTAAAGATCTTTCAATATCAATTAAGGACATGGGGATGGGGATGTTGATATGCCCAGAACAGTGAGGCCCCCCCCTCCCCTAAACGTGCGAGGCCTTGGGCAACTGCACAGTGTGCCCGTCCCTTAGTCGACACTGCCCAGTTTTCCCGTGCTTTTAGGAACCATTGATCTCTCCTTGACTGTTAATGCTCAAAGTCAGAACCCCGACCAACCCTACCCCCTCCCACCCTCATGCCCGCCCTTTGTTTGAGGGGGAGGGGGGCATTATATCCCCGTTCTTAGAAAACATTCTTCTCAATGATATTATTTTAAGTGTACATTAAATGTCCATTTTTTTTCGTTTCTTCTTTGTGTTGTAAAACAATTTGAATTTGATGAGATGAGTTCTAATAAACAAACTCCAGAATTTTCAATCAGCCGTGTTTCTTCTGTTGCTTCGAGTGACGATGTTCAATGTTCATATGAAGGAACCACTTCAAATGCACACGCGTTTCCCCCATGGGAAAGGGAGTCTCACAATGTCAGGGAAGTTGCCTCTCCCTCAATTTCTTTTGCTCAATCGGGTCAGTCCTATTTAATATTGCCCTTGATACCAGCTTTTCTTCTTCCTCTTTCTTTTTTTTTCTAACCTTTTTCCCGTTGTTTATTTTTCTGTTCATTTGTCTAACGATTTTGTCAGCTTTGACCTTAAAATTCACCTTCAACCTCTCACCCACACACAGATTAGTCTTCGATTGACCTTTGCCAAAATACATGTAATGATCAAAATGAAAAAAAAAATGGAAAAGGCGACAAGTAGCGAAACTAAGAAAAAAACAAAACATTTTTGGACATTTAAATTATCTTATCTGCATTAACTAAAAAAAAACAAAAAAAAAAAACAACGAATTTTTATGACATGAAATTTTTACGAAGTGGGCATGTCCCTCACCATTCAAAACTAAAAAAAAAACAAAACATTTTTGGACATTTAAATTATCTTATCTGCATTAACTAAAAAAAAACAAAAAAAAAAAACAACGAATTTTTATGACATGAAATTTTTACGAAGTGGGCATGTCCCTCACCATTTCGTAAAATTTGGAAATTTTTAACAACCCCCCACCCACATACGCGCGCGCGCACACCCACACACACGCTCACACGCATGCACATACACGTTCACACACATGCACACCCACACACATTCACACACACACACGTTCACACACACACCCACGCACGCACCCGCGTAAAATAAAACAATCAAAACCAGCGTTCAAACAGAAATGGACAAGAAGTGTAACACAGAGACTCGTGCAGATTTGGCTGATCCTTTATTTTAAAGGCAAATAATTCACTGGCGAATGTGAATAATTCACTGGAAAATGTGAATAATTCACAGGAAAATGTGAATAATTCACTTGCATTGGTGGCTGTCAAAGAAATCTAACTCTTTAAGGCATGTGGTTAAAAATATACACATGGTTTTAGGCCGTAGCCTGTAATGAAGTTTCGATTTTATTCAAGAACCACCCCCTTATGCAAATATTGCAATTGGAGTTGATAGGAAAAGGAAAAAAAAAACAAATAATGACCACAAAAAATAAATAAATAAATATAATAAAATCATTATTGCTACAAAATTCGCTAATTTTTACGTAACCTCCCTACGACGCAATCTAATGGGGAAATTATTATGTTCAAGAGTCCCGTTTTCAAATCTACTAAATTTTTTAATTTCCACATCTGCAACAATCAGTTGTTTATGATTCTACATTATTTATCTATAGATCACAAAAATATGAACTAGAGATTTGGTATTTAGATTTGACAGGTACATTTGAAATAAAAAATGTACAAGTAAATTTCACAAGTTGATTTGACATGTACATTTGACATGTACATTTGGCATGTAGCTATGGCATAATGTAGACTTGTCGTGTATATTTAACATGCACATTGAAATGTAGATTTGACATGTACATTTGACATGTACATTTGGCATGTCGCTATGGCATAATGTAGACTTGGCGTGTAGATTTAACATGCACATTGAAATGTAGATTTGACATGCTGATTTGACATGCAGATTTGGCATGTAGATTTGACATGCAGATTTAACATGCAGATTTGACATGTAGATTTAGCATGCAGATTTAGCATGCAGATTTGACATGAAGATTTGGCATGTAGATTTGACACATTGATTTTGACATGTATGTTACGATCCCCCATGATTGTCTCCCTTACGTTCCAGTTAATGCATATTGGCTGTGTTGCTTAGGGTTGAAATGGCTAGAAAGACTTTGACATTGTATGCTTGTAATTAGTTTTTGTAGTGTTGCGTTTGTTTTAAATGTGGTAAATTATAGATTTGTTTTTTGTTGACTTTGTACCGCGCTTCGAGCCTTTGGGGATGAAGCGTGTTTTTGAAATAAACTTTATTATTATTATTAAATTTGCAGGATTCCGAAAAGCCAACCCCTAATAGATAAATAAATGATACATAATAATAAAAAAAATTCAATAAAAGTTTGGTCTATCTTTTCATTAAAAGCTTTGACCGTGTGATATTTGATACGAATTAACAAAGCCAGGATGGGATTTTGATATTTGATAAGAATTAACACGGCCAGAATGGGATTTTGATATTTGATAAGAATTAACAAAGCCAGGATGGGATTTTGATATTTGATAAGAATTAACAAAGCCAGGATGGGATTTTGATATTTGATAATAATTAACACAACCAGGATGGGATTTTGATATTTGATAGAATTAACACAGCCAGGATGAGATTTTGATATTTGATAAGAATTAACAAAGCCAGGATGGTATTTTGATATTTGATAATAATTAACACAACCAGGATGGGATTTTGATATTTGATAAGAATTAACACAGCCAGGATGGGATTTTGATATTTGATAAGAATTAACAAAGCCAGGATGGGATTTCGATATTTGATAAGAATTAACAAAGCCAGGATGGGATTTTTATATTTGATAAGAATTAACAAAGGCAGGAGGGGATTTTGATATTTGATAAGAATTAACACAGCCAAGATGGGATTTTGATATTTGATAAGAATTAACACAGCCAGGATGGGATTTTGATATTTGATAAGAATTAACACAGCCAGGATGGGATTTTGATATTTGATAAGAATTAACACAGCCAGGATGGGATTTCGATATTTGATAAGAATTAACATAGCCAGGATGGGATTTTGATATTTGATAAGAATTAAGAACTCCAGCAGGGGATTTTGATATTTGATAAGAATTAACACAGCCAGGATGGTATTTTGATATTTGATAAGAATTAACACAGCCACGATGGGATTTTGATATTTGATAAGAATTAAGAACTCCAGCAGGGGATTTTGATATTTGATAAGAATTAAGAACTCCAGCAGGGGATTTTGATATTTGATAAGAATTAAGAACTCCAGCAGGGGATTTTGATATTTGATAAGAAATAACTCCAAAAGGGGTATTGAAATATTAAAATAACAAAAGGATGGGATTGTGCTATTTGATAAGAAATAACAACAGGGTGGGATCGTGCCAGACACGAACTTAACTTGAGATGGCTGCTAGGACCAGGAGAATCAACATGAGTGTCACCCGACTGTGCCAGGATACCACACTGTTTGCAGCCGTCACAGCGAGTTTAGGAAGTTCTGCTTCAGCTAGAGAGAGGAAAAGACAGAGTGAGTGAGAGATAGAGATAAAGAGAGAGAAAGAGAGAGAGATGAGTGAGAGAGAGTTAGTTAGTGAGTGAGTGAGTGAGAGGGATAGAGAGTGAGTGAGAGAGAGTGTGAGTGAGACAGAGATTGTGAGTGAGAGACAGAGTGAGTGAGTGTGAGATAGTGAGAGAGTAAGTGAGTGAGTGTGAGTGATGGTGAGTGAGAAAGAGAGTGAGTGAGAGAGAGTGTGAGTGTTACAGAGAGTGATTGAGAGAGTGAGAGTGTACGTGAGAGAGAGAGAGTGAATGGGTGAGTGTGAGTGAGAGAGAGTGAGTGATAGAGAGTGTGTGAGTGAGAGATAGAGAGAGTGAATGAGTGATTGAGAGAGACTGTGAATGAAAAAGAGTGAGTGAGAGAGAGCGAGTGAGTGAGAGGGAGAAAGAGAGGGAGTGAGAGAGATATATATATAGATAGAGAGTGTGAGTGAGTTAGAGAGAGAGAGAGTGTGAGTGAGAGAGAGATGGAGAGAGAGAGAGGGAATGAGAGAGATATATAGATGTAGAGTGTGAGTGAGTTAGAGAGAGAGTGTGAGTGAGAGAGAGAAGGAGAGAGAGAGTGGGATTGAGTGAGAGAAAGGGAGGTAGTGAGAGAAATATGTAGATAGAGAGCGTGAGTGAGTTAGAGAGAGAGAGTGTGAGTGAGAGAGAGAAAGAGAGAGAGAGAGTGGGATTGAGTGAGAGAGAGAGTGTGTGAGTGAGAGAAAGAGAGAGAAAGAGAGTGAGTGGTTACGTGTAGGAATGTTTATTTGTTGAGTGTGCCAAAAATATATGGAGTCATAATTAGCGAGGCGTGGGTGCTGAAAGGATTTGGAGTCATAATTAGCGAGTTGGGGGTGCTAGCATAATATTGAGTCATAAACAGCGAGGGCAGGATGCTAAAATGATGTGGAGTCATAATTGGCGAGGAGTAGATGCTAAAATTTTGTGGAGTCATAATTAGAGAAGTGTGGGTGTTAAAATGATGTGGAGTCATAATTAATGAGGTTTGAGTACTTAAATGATGTGGGCTTAAAAATCATCTTACTGGATTTAGTCATTCATTTACGTATTACTTGATTTAGCCGTGGTAGGCATGACATGCTGAGTGGAGCCATTACTGACTGGTTGAAGCTATTGTTGACTGAGTGGAGCCATTACTGGATGAAACGATCCATGAGTGGCCAGAGCCATCAATGGACTGAGCTATTAATGACTAGCTGCAGCCATTAATTAGTGGGTCTAGCCATGAACTACTTACTCATTAATCATCACTGGGTTGGGCCATTACTAAGTGGGAGGAGCCATTATTTCCACTGTGAACGCTTTACATACCAGGTTTGTGTTTTTTCTCCACGTACACTACTTTGTTTAGGAATTCCTCGCTCAGTCTGGGGCAACTGTTTTGTACCATGCATGATTTCAAAACTTGTAACTGTTTGCTGTAAGAGTTCATGAGAAATTTGCTTTACTTTTACGCAATTTGCAGCCAATTGAAACTCATGTTAACAATGTGTTCTTTCAATATATTGTCTAGGGCAGTGGTAGGCAAAATACGGCCCACTTATTACTATTAATGTCGTTTTATAGAGCGCAGCAACGCAGCATAGGGCTAGGCTCGCTGCGCTTCACATAAAAATTAGCAGTTACAGAAACGAAATACATTTTAAAAACAACAATTTGTAAAAAGCTTGACCTCACCCACCCAAGTACTACCACCCTTATCTAGCCATAGACAGCACCCAGCAGCATCGAACATTGTTTTTCAGTTAGAGGGGGGTGAGAATGGGTCGGTATAGTTGAGTTGGAAGAGATGGGTCTCGCGGGCAGTTTGGAGGCTGGGATGGTCGGTATATTGCGGATGTGTAATGGGGGAGAACAGAAAGAATACGTGTGTCTGCGGAGGAACGAAGCCTTTGAAGGGGGTGAATAGAAAGAAAGAAGTTCAGTTAGATAGGAAGGGCAGAAACCAGAGAAAAAGTTGTGGCAGAGAACAGACAGCTTGTAATCAATGCGTGCCTGTATAGGGAGCCAATAAAGTGAGTGAAGTAGTGGAGTGACGTGATCACGTTTCTTTGCCTTTAGAACTATCCTAGCGGCTGAGTTTTGAACTTTCTGCAGATTTTCTATGAAATCTTTTGGTGAACCTGCCAGAAAAGTGTTGCAGTAGTCAAGACGGGAGAGAACAAGAGCACATATAAAGTATTCGTACGAAATCTTGTTTTTTTTAAAGAGTTATCCGATATGTGCGCCAGTGAAACACTATGAGAGTATGTTACAACCAATCAATCAATGAGCTACTAGCTAAACTTAAAATGCAAGCGATCGCTGTGCAACACAATCATATAAGCACTATCTATATAAATGGATGCTTTGTACACTGATCTAATGAGTACCAACCTACTGGTGTGGGAAGGGGGTGGAGGTTAGGGGGCGTTCGGCCCCGGGTGGCAGTTTCGGCCAACTGCAGAGTCCATTTTTTGTGGGAGAGGGGCAGCATAAATCTTAACCAATCCCGATGGCATTTGCCCCGGATGGCATTTACTCCGGATGGCATTTACCCCTTGCTACGCCAATACACCACTCAATCAATTTCGGCAATAGAGAGTACCAACCTAGACCTTCAATTCCAGGACATCATGTTAGAAAAATGGCCAGAGTACGTTTCATTAATGTGAAACAAGCGATTAGGGCATTCGGATCTTTACCAGAATCCTTATGTCCAATTTGCAGGATCAATTAAATTATTGTAACCTGCTGTTACATTTCAACAAGTGGCAAAAGTGTGTCTTACATATTTTAAATAATTGTTTCCATGGAATGAAAATTATTTGGTTATTTATTCTGATGGTTGAGCCGATCCATCCGGCCTCCGGTACCCGAAGTGATCTCCTTAACAGTCTCTAAGTCAAGAACTTGCCTGCATCCGTGTCTGTCTCTAAGTCAAGGCATTGCCTGCATCCATGTCTGTCTCTAAGTCAAAATTTTGACAGCATCCACCTCTGTCTCTAAGTCAAGACATTGCCTGGTACCATGTCTTTCTCTTAAGGGTTCGCAATAAATCATGACACAAGATAGAATAATAGTCTAACTACGACCCGTAGACCGGATCAAAATACTCTACTATATGAGGAAAAAACAACTTACATCACATAAAGACATATTTTGTTATGACATTATGCATTCGGTCTCACAACCGTGTGATGTACTTTCCGTACCCATGAGCTTATCGCAGTGGTTGGCAAATCGCGGCACGCGAACCGCATGCGGCTCTTTAGCGACCTGATTGCGTTTTGGCCAGTCGGGCAAAAATCGGATTTGACTCCGAAAAAATAGTTCTTGACAGGTTCTTGAAAAGAAATTGGGCTCTCAAATTTTTAAATGGCCCTGCTGCTGATATTTGGCCACTGAGCTGGTGCGTTTCATTTCGAGACGTGTATCCCTAGAACGCAACTCACCTGGGGTCATCGGTATAGTTGGTCTTTGCCTTGCAGCCCGACAGGTACCTCATGCACGCCTCCTCGAGTGGCATGGGGACGACATCCGGGAACGTGGGGATGTCACCCAAGTCCAAGGCCTGGGCCCGCAATGCTGGAAAATGTTGAAATTGACACGTCAGCTAAATCAGACTAATCTGCATATGCCACATTCTATATGTATAGGTTATCTGCTGTATGTATACATCGTCTTATATATGTTTACCCCACCTGCCTTATGTACACCTCAATGTCTATATGAATACATCACCTTCTATGTGTAAAACTACACCTTTTACCTCTAATGTGCATACCTCACCTTCTACATCCTTACCTCCACCCTGTTAAATTAGCGTTTCAAACACCACCCACTGTGCCCCAAAAACACGGAAAAAAATTGTTTGGGTCTGCTTGGTCTTCGTCACATGAGCCCAGCGCCAAGACCTCATGAGGACAACACCAGAACCTCATGAGCCCAGCGCCAAGACCTCATGAGCCCAGCGCCAAGACCTCATGAGCCCAGCGCCAAGACCTCATGAGGACAGCACCAGAACCTCATGAGCTCAGCGCCAAGACCTCATGAGCCCAGCGCCAAGACCTCATGAGGACAGCACCAGGACCTCATGAGCACAGCGCCAGGACCTCATGAGCACAGCGCCAAGCGCTCACGAGGACATAAAACGCGTTTAAAGAATCTGAGAGAAGAAATGATTCATGGAATAACCAACCGCACGTGAAAATAATGACAACGAGGTAACAGCAAACTGTCAGATTCGTGTCCATGACGCCAGTCAGATCTGAATCAGCGATTCCTTTTCTTGTCAACAGCGATTTTTAGATTTTCTGGAGAAGAAAAATAAAATTGAATCTGGCGTTTTAATGTCAATATGAAAACTGCAGTTTTATAACAAAAAAAACAAACAAACAACATTTACCAAACATTGAATACGATCTGCATGTTGCAGGGTCACCACAGTTTTTTAATTAAATATTAATAATCCATCAAATTTATAAAAATAAAATATACATATATTTGAGTACGAGCTGCAGTGTATCTCGCATGTCCTCAAGCACGTACCTCACCCCACAGAAGCCGGGTATAGACTAATCAGAGCAAAACGCCCACTGAACAAGGACTTCACCATTGACCATTACACCAGAAACAATAGCAAATGCTTCAAAGGGCCTCAGAGCAACACAGTGCAGTATCAACAATCTTTCTTACCACGCACAATAATAGCATGGAACCACCTGGACGATGCCACTGTGAACTCGACATCGGCTGAAAGCTTCAAGGCTGCCCTGGCATCAGCTAGGGGCTGTTAGAATAGCAACATCATACCCCCAACCGTTGCAAAGATGCCAGTACATGGATGCAGCTACGAAAACATTACCAGAACCAGAACCAGAACCAGAGCCGTGTTAGTTTTCACCTCCAGGTCAGCAAGAGTGTGGTGAAATACGAACTGTAAAGGATAATCGTTCAATGCATGTACAAAAAAAAAACAACAACAGCAACAACCCAATAGCAGGGGTAATACAGCACGCTGAGTGAGCGCGCGTGGCGTCCTCAGAAAGTTAGTTGAGCATTCGCAACCTTTAAACTCAAAGTGGTGTGAGATGGTATCCTGAGACTAAATAAACAGGTACGTCGCCATGGCGGACGACGTAGCTACAATGGGAATAAAAATGTTTAGTGCGCGTGACGCAATCACAATGACAATAAAGTTGTTTGTGACAACATATTGAGGCATCGGGGGGATGAGGAAGTCTATGAAGAACGGTTTGGGAAAGCTGCACAACTGGAGTGGTTTGCTTGGTGAGCTCTGCATCATATTGAACACATACACAGAGATAGACACACACAGACAGACACGCAAAAACCAGACACACACATACAGACAGACACACACACAGATAGACACACATTTATACATGCACACATACACACATACACACACACAAACGACAATGGCCTTGATTTGGAAATGCTTTTAAAATATGAGTTTTAATTATTTGATGCCTAATTAGTAACTAACTAACGCACTGATTTGTGGCGTCCTGAAGTGAAGCATCCAACACAGCATTAGCCAGGGGTCATTCCAAATATGAAGTATGAACCACACGTTCACTGTAAGCTAGAATTTTTGTCAAATTGTATATCTGAAATAACAGTTAGATTTAAGCGATGGCTAACGCTTGGATGCAATACCTTTTGTTTACTTTAGATTACTGGGATTCAATACCTTTATTCTACTTTAGATTAATGGGATTCAATACTTTAGTCTACTTTAGATTACTGGAATCCAATACCTTTAGCATACGTTAGATTACTGGGATCCAATACATTTAGTCTACTTTAGATTAATGTGATCCAATACCTTTATTCTACTTCAGATTACTGGAATCCAATACCTTTAGCCTACGTTAGATTATTGTGATCTAATACCTTTAGTCTACTTTAGATTACTGTGATCTAATACCTTTAGTCTACTTCAGATTACTGTGGATCTGTACTTAGTCCAACAAAATCATCTTGGTTTTTCAATTTCTTTCCTAACATGGTCGGCATCCTTTAAATTGTTTTATACCCACAAAGAGCGCATCAAAACAAATGGATGGGGACCAAATTATTCTTGACAAGATGGTTTAAACAAACACAAATAAAACGGAAGGGACGTATTGTGCAAAGATGGCGCAATCAGCGTTTACATTTGGATTTTAGAGTTTCTAGTTTGTGTCATATTCCAAGCACAATATGTGAGGGCTATTGATATGTGTGGGCTCTTGATATGCGTGGGCTCTTGATATGTGTGGGCTCTTGATATGTGTGGGCTCTTGATATATGTGGGCTCTTGATATGTGTGGGATCTTGATATGTGTGGGCTCTTGATATGTGTGGGCTCTTGATATGTGTGGGCTCTTGATATGTGTGGACTCTTGATATGCAAAACAAAAGAAAACATGGGCGTTTCAGCCAAACGCCTTCCCTCGCAATCCAAACAATGCTTATAATAGTAATTCTGTATTTTCAATCAGATTTTTTTTTTGGTTGGCTTTGCCTTTCATGTTGATAACATTTGTAGTTGAAGGTGGAAAGAATTGATCACTGTTTGTATTAGCTTTGCAAGCATAATTTGATTCTGCATTTACTTCAATTCTTCTTCTTCTTTCCACTCCTAGCAGAGAGGCGTCGCGGGCTGGGGAGATACTGTAAGCGGTTAGGTACAGTTGCCGGTTAGGTACAGTGGGCGGTTAATAACAGTGAATGGTTAGGTACAGTGGACGGTTAGATACAGTGAATGATTAGGTACAATGAATGGTTAGGTACAGTGGACTGTTAGGTACAGTTAATGATTATGAACAGTCGACGGTTAGGTACAATGAATGGTCTGGTACAGTGGACGGTTAGATACAGTGAATGGTTAGGTACAGTGAATGGTTAGGTACAGTGAATGGTTACGTTCATATTACGGTTAGGTACAGTGAACGGTTAGGTACAGTGGACTGTTAGGTACAGTTGGCGATCTGCTTGAAAGTGTGATGCCTGCTGGAGTTTCATTTTTAAAAAAAATACTTTGAGGGTGTCCTTAACAGAGTCGATCCCCCACGCGCATGATCTTCCTTTAGCACTGAAACCCGATAGACTGCTATTTTAGTTTTACAATGCAGTTTGGTTGACAGACAGTTCTGACCAGGGTGCCCAAATCAATTTATTAGCTGTTGGGCCATATACTGGATTCAGCCCGCCAGATACGGCCCGCCAGCACCCACTTAGCGGCCCGCGAGGTAACGAAATATTCTTTATTCTTCAAATTTTTTTAATAGCTTTCCCCGCTGTTCTATTTTCCTTTGGCCCGCACAAGTCCTGTCCTATTTTCCTTTGGCCCGCACAAGTCCTGTCCTATGATCTTTTGGCCCGCACACGTTTTTCATAAAGTATTACGGCCCGCATTCAATTTTGATTTGTGCAGGCCTGCACTAGATGATGTGTTTGTTACCAGCCACTTGCAGTTTAATACTGCACAAATGGAAAGAAACATATTAAAATGACAATAAAATAGTGCACAAGCAACAAGCAACAAGCAGCAGTGTCACCAGGATGAGTACCATCAGTTAGGTTACCATTGCTCGTGATGTTGAGTGGGTACATTGGATGAAGTTGAATATGCGTCTGCGATGCAGCTGTGTAAGTTAACGAAGTTAAATGTGTACAGTTAATGAAGATTGAATGTGTACCATTGATGAATCTGATTTTGCTTATGAATACGTTGACCTCCTAATTTAGGAGGCTGCTAGAGGTATAGAGTAAACTTCAAAACCCGCAGGCCGTATTTGCCTGCTGTCATGTTTGCCTGTTGTCATATTTGCGCGCTGTCATGTTTTCTGTCACGTTTGCCTGCTGTTATATTTGCCTGCTGTCATATTTGCTGTCATATTTGCCTGCTGTCATATTTGTCTAATGTCATGCTTGTCTAATGTCATGTTTGTCTTCTGTCATATTTGCCTGCTGTCATGTTTGCCTGCTGTCATGTTTTCCTGCTGTCATATTTGCCTGCCGTCATGTTTTCCTGAGTACAGGTAAGTGAAATTAAAATTTTAATCAACCATTGTTTTCGTATCTTTTTCAAATCTGAAAAGAAATAAAATTATATAGAAACTAATACAAAGCTGACGATATCATCAACAGCAACAACACAAGTAGCAATAGTTCAGTATCAGTTCAAGTACTTTATTCATCAGTCATCAATGCATTCTAAAACCAAAAATTACGTATAACATTACATGGCTACAGTGGCGTAGCTAGGGTAAGTGCCACCAGGGGCGGGCGACAATTTTTGCCACCCTCCTTCCAAGAAAAAAAAACACCCTACCTATGTGTTGGGCCGCAAATGACACCTTTCTATATAAAGACCACGCGCCCCCATACGCACCCCCTTCCTAAGCCACCGCTTGGTGATCGGCTGTGTTACAAATTACACAAAGAGGGGATGTAAGAGAGTATGTAAGTTAATCGTGCCCGAGTATAAATTGATTTAAATAGGTCATGACCAGGCTCTGTGACAACAATCTTTCATGTAGCGATGGATGCATTACGTCAAAGCAAAATTTAAATCTTACTCTGACTGAAAAATAATAAATCCTATTCGTTAAAAAAAATGCTTGTTGGTTGTCTACAATTATTCGACGAATTTCTTTAAACTTGATAATTTTAAGGAACACTGAAAAACTCAAACTAGGATTTTCCAGACTGAAAAGAAATATTGTGTACGATGAATGAAAAAAAAAAAATTAAATCCATTTATTTGGATCAATAAAAATATATAATCTTATCTTATCTTTTCTTATGTTTTCTTATCATTTCTCATGAGTCATACGTAGTACACACGCGGAATAAAACCATCAACAGCTGTCCTATCTAAGCATCCACTTTGTATATTGGATCTGAGAGTTCGGCTTATAAGCATTCAATATCACAGTAAGTGTTTGAAATAGGTAAAAATCGAGGAATGTTGGGATCCCGGCCGTGGATTTTATGGCTTGGTTCACAACCGTAGGACATTTTTTAATATGCCTTTTGTCCGCCATCTGGTTTCCTCTCTCACCCCCCCCCCCCCCCCCCCCCCCCCTGTAACAGCATTTATTTCGTATCAATGATTTACAAAATCACAATAGATGGATCAGGGCCGCCTCGTGGCGAGATTCGATGGCATTGACCTTGACCTCTCCGATTCCAAGAAAGGCAGCAAGACTTTAAGGAAAATGGCGTTTCAGGGATTCTAATCAGCGAATCTTATGAAACATCAACTCCAGCATTTGATAAGAGAAGATGTGTATTGAATTTCAGCAGCTCTGTAAGATTCCGTGAACCAAAGTCATGAGCAATGAATAGACTTACCCGAACCAAATTGTATTAAACAAATCACATATATGCAAATTACTTTAATTAAATACATATTTGAAAAAAAGAACTAACTAATTAAATTGCCTGCAAATCAGTGAGATGTTTCTTCAAGACTCCCCAGATTCCTAAACATGCCTACAATATTTTCTTGATTCATCCCTTCAGCTAGAGATATGGGGGATTCCCCTAATTTATCAGCTATAGTTACGCTAGCTCCACGGGAAAGGAGAAGCCGTATTGCTTCCGGACTGGATGATCTGACGGCTTTGTGTAAAGCTGTCTCGCCGTTCACGTTTGTCTTGTTCACGTCCGCTCCGGCGTCAATAATATCCTGTAGTAGCTCCGTATTGTTCATTTCGCAGGCCAGGCCAAGGGCTGTATCGCCGTCTTTGTCCTCGACATTGATATCAAACCCGGCCTCCAAAAGCATAGCGGCAATCTCAACATGACAATTTCTTAGCGCCCCCAACAACAGTGCCTGGTTGTTAGTGTCCATGATTGTTTGATCCCGCCTGCGCCCAAGTAAAAATTGAACCGTCCCCAGGTTACCAAGGTCACAGGCTACACCCAACAGCGTTTTCCCAGATCCGTCAGCACCGTTGATGTCTGCCCCGGCGTCCAGTAAGAGCTCAGCGATGTTGCAATTCCCGTTGTGGCAAGCCAGATGAAGCGCAGATTCGCCTTTATTATTTTTAGCATTGACCTCAACACCGGCCGATACAAGACTTCGAACAATCGCTGCTTGTGCTGTCTTCGTGGCTTCATACGGCACTGTTTCCAGATCTCGGTTTATCAGATCGACTTGAGCGTCCGCCCCGAACACCGTCTTGTCGTCAGTGTCCACGTGCCCATATCCCGCGGCGAGAATCAACGGGGTATTTCCGGAGCCGTCCCGCGCGTTAACGTCCGCCTTGGTTTCAAGGAGAAGTCTGACGAGTTCCGCATTCTTCGAGTGGACCGCCAGCGTTAGCGCCGTGTCCCCGTTGACGTTCGCTTGCTTCACGTCGGCACCAGCGAGCAACAGCTCGGTGACCACGTCGAGGTTGCCGTGTCTCGACGCGAGGAGAAGGGCGGAGTCGCCCTGGCTGTCCACCTTGTTGACGTTGACGTCGGCCTGAATGAGGAGGCTGGTCATGCTGAACGAGTCCGCCGCCTTCATGAGAGCCGTTTCTCCTTTCTTGTTCGCGGTGTTGAGCAGAGCGTTATATTTAAGTAGCCGAGCAACGACCTCAGCGTCCCCTCTCTCGGTGGCCAGGATGAGCGCGGTGGAGCCATCGTGGTCTCTGTGATTTACGCTCGCCTCGTGGTCTATGAAATAGTTCAATAACTCCGTGTCTGATAATCTCACCGCTTTGAAGAGAGCAATCTCCCCCTGGGGATCGGTCGCGTCGAACGAAAATCCAGAGCGGTAGAAACACGTCAGGATTTGGTACCGCTTCGACTCCACGGCTGCGAAGAACGCCTTTCTGATTGAAGACTCGTCGACCGGTAACTCAGCACCGGCTTCAAGGAGACAGTGCACGATATCTAAGTGTACTTGTTCACACGCAATAACCAAGGCTGATTGGCCGATCGTATTTCTTAAATTCACGTCAGCTTTAGCTCCTATGAGACCGATCACTGCATCCAATAGGTTGAATCGGACAGCTGTAATGAGGACAGGCTCTGGGAGTGTCCAAATGGTCAGTTTGGGTTCAGCTCTGACGATATTTGATCGCGCTGACCTCGACGTCTCCGCCTCCAAAAAAGCCAGCAAGACTTTACGAAAGGGTGTCCCGAGAATTCTAATCAACGAATCTTGGGAAAACTCAACGCCAGCATTCAAAAGGAGAAGGACGCAACCAACATGCCAATTGTCCACAGCGGTCAACAACATCGATTCATCGAACGTCGATCCCAAATCGATCAGATTGGAGGCCGCGAAGTCATCACCGCATTCAACCGCCGCGGCGAGGGCGCTGACCCCAGCGTCGTCCCTCAGGTTGATCTGGACATCCAGTGGTACGTCTTCGCACGCTTTGGAGATGAGGGTTCCGGAACTGGCTTCGTCATAGAGTTGACCTATCTGCCTCGTGACCTCGCTGGGGGAACTCTTCAGTGCTAAGACTTTAGCCTCTCTGTCCCTGAAAAAAAAATTATCTCTGATTATTTTTTGATGTCATTGTGACTATAGCCAAAGTAAAAAAAAACAACAACAAATGTTTGATGATAATTGAATACGCCCTCTTTATTTGAATGTTAATGCTCTGTTAGGGAACATGGAACGCCTTGTTAGGTTGAATGTAATCATCTATTCAAGGGGGGCATATGAAGTCTTCCAATCGTCACTATGCACAGGAAATGTTCCAGCAGACTGGAGAACAGCGCATGTCACTCCAATTTACAAGAAAGGAGAGCATTCCGACCCTGCCAACTATCGTCCGATATCCCTCACTAGCGTCGTCTGCAAACTGTTGGAGCACATAATCGTAAGCTCTGTCATGAAGCATCTTGAAAGCCAAAATATACTCAATGACTGTCAACATGGCTTCCGAGTCAATAGGTCATGTGAGACCCAGCTTCTCGAATTTGTAGAAGACCTGATGACCAATCTGGAGAACCACAAGCAGACTGACGTGCTAGTAATGGACTTCGCAAAAGCATTTGACCGGGTGAATCATAGTTTGCTTCTACACAAACTCCAGATATATGGGATTCAAGGCACCACTAAAACATGGATCTCTAGCTTCCTCAGCCACCGACGCCAAGCAGTAGTGGTGGGCGGTACAAGCTCCTCCTTTGTCAATGTGAAGTCAGGGGTCCCCCAGGGATCAGTCCTGGGCCCCTGTTTGTTCCTAGCATACATTAATGACCTACCGGAGAAACTGACATCACAGGCAAGACTGTTTGCAGATGACACAGCAGTGTATAGGACGATCGCCAACAGATCTGACCAGGACCAGCTACAACAGGATCTCAATCTGTTAGCTGAGTGGGAGATGAGCTGGGACATGGAATTTCACCCTGCCAAGTGCCAGACACTATCAATCTCTAGAAGTTGTACTCCTCTACACTACCAATACAAACTGCACGGCCATATTCTTGAGCAAGTTTCCTCCGTAAAGTACCTGGGTGTTACCATTCAAAGAGAGGTCCGATGGGATGAACATATTAACAATGTATGTAACCAAGCAAACAAGACCCTAGGGTTCTTAAGGCGAAATCTAAAGATTGGCAACTCCTGTGTGAAAGAAAGAGCATATAAAGCCTTTATCCGTCCGATTTTAGATTATGCATCTTCAGTCTGGGACCCATTTACCCAGAAGAGCATTGACAGGTTGGAGGCGGTCCAGCGACGAGCAGCACGCTTTGTCCTAAACCGCTACAGGAATACCTCAAGTGTTGGCAGCATGCTAGAAACACTAGGCTGGTCACCATTGGAGAAACGACGACGACAATCCAGGCTCTCCATGATGTACAAGATAAATAATGGGCTGGTCCACTGTTCCAGTATTAAACAGAAACTCGTACCTCTCCCCCATAGACAGCGACGAGGCCATGACAGGCAATTCAGGCTCATACCAGCAAGAAGCCAGTATAGGAGCTGCTCATTCCTGCCCAAGACAATCAGGGACTGGAACAATCTTTCAAAAGGAACGGTTGAGGCGACAACACTAGACACATTTGTGTCTATTGCCTCAAGCCTTCAAACCCCCAGTGCATGATTCCCTCACAAAGTGGCACTGGAAATCTGTGAAATTTCCTCATCAACACCAGGAACAGAAACATTGCAAATCCCATCTACATGCATAGGAGCCAAAATGATCAATAAATTGATCGTGGGCCCTTAAGATATAGAAGAAGAAGAAGTCCTGTAGGGGGCATGTGAACACCCTGTCAAAGGGCATGTGAACACCCTCTAAGGAGGCATGTAAATGCCCTGTTAGGGGGGCATGTCAACACCTGTTAAAGGTGGACGTGAGCGCCCTGTTCAAGGTAAACATGACCGTCCTCTGTGGGTAGCACCTCCAGTGATGTGATGTCAACATGTTCTTTAAGACAAACTATGGAGACTACACTATGATTAGGTGAATGAAAAACAAAGAACGACCGTCGAGAAGGGCACACATTAAATTTCATTTGTATTTCTTCAGGAGCAAATGCCATTACAGAAAAGTTGAACTCTACAATCGTCTTGTTAAGCTTTGGTGAGAAATACATATTTTTATAGTTTTGTTTCTATACATGTTGAAAAATATGAAGCCAACAGTAATCGATCTAATTGTGAGAGACATGGCTGAGGTGTGACATGGCTGAGGTGTGTCATGGCTGAGGTGTGACATGGCTGAGGTGTGTCATGGCTGAGGTGTGTCATGGCTGAGGTGTGACATGGCTGAGGTGTGTCATGGCTGAGGTGTGTCATTTAGACACTTCTGATTTTTTATGTGTTGTTGTGTAAAATAATATTACTGTATGTATTGCCATGTTACTGTAAGTGATACGTATTACTGTATGTAATGCCATTTTACTCCATGTAATACCATATTACTGTATGTCATGCCATATTACTGTATGTCATGCCATATTACTGTATGAGATGACATATTACTGTATGTGATGTTATATTACTGTATGTGATGCCATATTACTGTATGTGATGCCACATTACTGTATGTGATGCCACATTACTTTATGTGATGACATATTACTGTATATGATGACATATTACTGTATGTGATGTCATATTACTGTCTTAACAGAAATTAACAACGAATAGGGTATATTTGGATGTGTGTGAATGTGTGTGTTTATGTTCATTTGATTGTGTGTGTGTATGTGTATGTTTATGTGTGTTTGGGTGATCACTAAACTTACATAATACATTCACTAAAATAACATAATTTATGCACTAAGCTACATCAATTATCAACTAGACCAACCTCATGTATACACTCAACAAAAAAGGCGTTTATTCTTTAAAAAAATGCATTCATGCACTAGACCTACATCATTTATTCACTACGCTAACATCAAGTAGGAACTGAATTATCATAATTCGACACCGAATTACATTTATTCACTAAACTGAATAATTCAGTCACAAGACCTACATCGTTTATTCACTAATCTAGCATCATTAATTCACTTCACTATCATAGTCTCTAGACCAGTGGTTCTCACCCTTCCTAAATCCGAGACCCCTTATTACAGTTCCTCATGTTGTGATGAACCCCCCCCCTCCCACCCCCTCAAGCATAAAATTATTTTCGTTGCTACTTTATAAATATGTATTTTCCGATGGTCTTAAGCCACAATTTTTTTAAGGGTCGTCGACCCCCAAAGGTGTCCCGAGCCACAGGTTGAGAGCCGCTGCACTGGGCTATTGTCATTTAATGGCCCCGTGAAATGCCGTATGATGAAATGAACCGCTTACCTGGTCACGTCGTACACTGCCCCACCGTTAACAAGCGTGCAGTAGGCGCGCCTGCTTCCGATCTTCTTCGCCAACATCAGCGGGGTATTTCCCTGACTGTCCACGAGGTTAATGTCAAGGTCATCAACGTGACCCAGGCATCCCGCCGAAACGACTTTTTGAAAAATCATCAAGTCTATTGTTGCAGCTTCGTCCATGTTTTTCTGCTCCTTTAAGAAACAGCCAGCGTATTGGAAAAGTCAGCTTCTTTGAAATGTCAGCTTCTTTGAAAAGTCGCCTTTTGACAAGTCACATTTTGAAAAGACGGCTGTTTGAAAGTCAGCTTGTCTGGTAATTCTGAAAGAAAGAAGAAAAAAAAAATATACAGTTTACTTTATTCATCTCTCTGACACAAACTTATGGCTAACAACTTAAGAGTTTTCACGGAGTTCTTTAACAGTGTTAGAACCATTTTGAATCTTCGGTTTAAGACAATAGAATGTTCAATAACAGTGTTAGAACCAATTTGAATCATCGGTTTAAGACACTTAAAACTTCCTATAACAAAGTTTACTCAGTGAGTGACCAAAATCTATGCACTCGCCTGGAAGATAGAACATGATGTTGCGTATGATTTGTACGGCTCTAAATAAGATCAATTACTCACACTCACAGACATTACTGTTAGGCATATGTTGTAAACACCGCTAGTGTCGTGATGTACAAACAAACAAAAGTGGTCCATCTTTTTATTTAATCAGATTTCAAACTGTCCTTCTCATCAATTTATACTTATGGTAGTAACTGAAGCAGCTTCGGTAGATTTAAAACGTAATTTCATATTTTATGTTTGTGAACTTGTGGAAAGGTAGTGTTGCAATGTCGTGGGGGTAAACGGGTTCAATGTTTCTTACGAAACTGAGACCAGCGTCATCGGGTATTTCTTGGAAAAAAGTGAAAACAGCCGAACGACGTCACCGGGTATTCCCGAAGATATTGTTTACAAGCTAAATATGGCACATCAAACCGTAAAACCATGAATCAAAAAGAAAGACACATATCAACACGAAACAATTTCTATTTTTAAAATTTATATATTTATAAAAAAAAAAAAAAGACGATATAGATTGTCGTCACGACGAAGGTGTTTAAAATAAAAAAAATTGCACAAACATATCAGAACTGAGCTTACTAAGTAATGTTCTTTTGAACGTTCGGTTCAAATATCCCTGTGTCAGAATTGTTAAAAGAAATTTAGTGCTAAGAAAAATTGACAGCCTAGGTCTGAGATATAAAACACGTCTGGTATATTACATTTTAGTGTTCTGTATACTCAGCGTCTAATTAAAAAAAAAAAAAAAAAAAAAAAAAAAAAAAAAAAAAAATTTTAGAAAAAAAAAAAAAAAAAAAAAAAAAACCAACAGTCAGATATTTTCGGGGCCATATAATCCTTGACTAAAGAATTTTTATGTAAATAAAATGAGCAGTTTCATTAAAAACGGAAGAGGACCACGGAGGCAAATACATTTTTATCAGTGACTCAATGGTAAAAAAAAAAAAAGAAGGTTGAAACACACTGCTCTTAACCAATGGCTCGATAAGTAGCCGATTTCATAGATTGTCTACACGGGAGGAAAACGAATAATTTTTTTCAATGAAATACCGGGGATTCAGAAGACTTCCAAACAGGGGGACGGTTGGACCACGGATATTTTCGAAGCGACTTTTATGCTATAGTCCGCTTGATCCAGGGGCTCTTAACACTTTTGTTTTAACCAAGTCAGTGGCGTAGCTAGGGTTAGTGCCACCCGGGGCGTGGGGGCCACGATTTTCGCCTCCCACTTTCCCCGAAGGGAAAAAAAAAATAAATCTGGCCAAAAAAAGCCAACCCTCCACATAAGGTAAAAAAAAAAAAAATTAAATTGCCCCCACCCGTACTACGACCTACTACGGTATATCAACTGTATTCTAGTGGGTCATGCCCGTTTACCCTAACTACACTACGGCTCCAAGTCGAAGTGTCCCCTGCATTTCGCTGCATGTTATGTTGTACACATGAAAAACTTTCTTCCTAGGATAGGTCCGTGTTCCTCGTCTCACCGGTGAAGGGGGTCAGCGGAACTCCCAAAAATATAACTTGAAGACCCCTGATTAAACTTTATCATTGAGACTTTCCACACCCCACTGAACCCCCCTACTGAAAACCCCCACTGGACACTCCATTGAGCACCCTACTGACCCTCCCCCCCACTGAACACCCCACTAAACACTCCACTGAACACCCACTGAACACCCCACTGAACACCCCACTAAACACTCCACTGAACACCCCACTGAACACCCCACTAAACACTCCACTGAACACCCCACTGAACACCCCACTGAACACCCCACTAAACACCCCCTGAATACCCCACTGAACGCCCACTGAACCCCCACTGAACCCCCCACTTAACACCCCACCGAATACTCCACTGAACACCCCACTGAACACTTCACTGAACACATGCAACAGAGATGTAAGGTTGGGGGGGGGATAAGCACACACGTCATTCAAAGACATGCTTGGCTGCATGTTTACAAAATCTGTTTATAGCGCAAAGTTAAACGTCCTTGAAGAAAGGTCAGCTATGAAATGCAAGAATTTTTTCTTTCTTTTTTTAAAAAACTCCCCCCCCCCCCCTTGGCTTATTTCTCTTTATTTAAATAATAATTAAATTTCGAAATAATTTCCAAAAAGACACTAGGATTATTTGATTACATTTTCCAATTTAAGCACACACGTCATTCAAAGACATGCTTGGCTGAATGTTTACAAAATCTGTTTATAGCGCAAAGTTAAACGTCCTTGAAGAAAGGTCAGCTATGAAATGCAAGAATTTTTTCTTTCTTTTTTTAAAAAACTCCCCCCCCCCCTTGGCTTATTTCTCTTTATCTAAATAATAATTAAATTTCGAAATAATTTCCAAAAAGACACTAGGATTATTTGAGTACATCTTCCAATGCAGTAGATATTAGTAAGTAACAACGCTTTTATCGAGTCAATGGGTGTAAACAAAGGTCCTTAGGTTAAAGCAAAACCTTGTAAGGTCAAGGCCAGCTACTCCAGTTCATGGATTCTTAAATACCGTAATGGGCTTAAAACATCCTTCAAGTGCACTGATATCAATTTTGTGCTTCCTTCCAAGTGCACTGATATCAATTTTGTGCTACCTTCCAAGTGCACTGATATCAATTTTGTGCTACCTTCCAAGTGCACTGATATCAATTTTGTGCTACCTTCCAAGTGCACTGATATCAATTTTGTGCTACCTTCCAAGTGCACTGATATCATCATCGAGCTATTTCCCCTGTCTGTGTGTGTGTGTTCGGAAGACTTTCTTGTGTGCGTGTGTGTCATTGGAACGGTTCCCGCACAAGGGGATTAAACTTCCTCATTCCAAAATCTTTGTCATTATTCATTTCTTCGTTCACGTCAACAACCCTAACGCAGCTATATTTGGCTGTGGCGCAGCTAACAATGCACAGCAGCTATACAATAGGAAACGAAGTAAAATTAAGCATTGGTTATTTAAATTATAAAATCTTCCGACCTAGCCCCGTTTCTATTTCTTTCTGTCTGTCACTATCACCCCCCCCCCCATTTTTTTCCATATGATCTCAATGCTCTTTACCGCCCATATTTTCCCGGAAATTTAAATCCCAAATTACCGTGTTGTCGTCATGTTCATGTTTCCTGGAAATTGATTTTTCTTTCTTTCTTTCTTTTTTTTTTTCTTTCTTTTTTTTAGTTGAGTGTGGTCCGTATTGGTTGTACTTTGAAACCTAACATAAAAAAGAATAATTAATAGAACCAGCATTAACATTTAAAGGTCACAAGGAGTGGATCCACCCATCTCACCTGTACGATGCGCTTGAATCTGGTGTATTCTATAAATAAATGACTCTAAGTATAAGTACATCTACGTTTATGGACGGCAAGACACACAACGGATATATATATATATATATATA
>CAXITT010000094.1:463819-654597 GCA_964033795.1 Lymnaea stagnalis | reverse complement strand
TATATATATATATATATATATATAT
The DNA here is from genome assembly GCA_964033795.1 of Lymnaea stagnalis. NCBI lineage: Eukaryota > Metazoa > Mollusca > Gastropoda > Lymnaeidae > Lymnaea > Lymnaea stagnalis. The sequence continues at coordinate 654,572 of CAXITT010000094.1, read as the reverse complement.
ATATATGAAATCCAGGGTAAGAAGAGGAGGTCATTGTTATAAAGCAACTAAAAGTCATTCACGCACATATCACTTGTTCAAAGTGATTAAATTGAACTGACTTTTATTTTACAAACGTCAACTGCCAGCGGACAGAGGACTAACAATAATTTACTTACTGCTTGTCTGTTGTATAACTTTGAATTCTTCAAGCACACAAACAGTTCGTGTCGCTACGATAAGCTCCTTCTGAAGGCTTTTTTTACCTGAATGTGGGATCTACGGCTGTCACATGACGCTTGTTTCCCCCAATGAGAATTTCCCCCACCCCACTTTTCAATGAATCGGATATTCCCGTTTGTATTTTACCTGTGGGTTTTCAAGCACTCATTTTACAGTCAAGAGCATTAAACGCATCTATTTTGACACTAAAACACGTGTTGACAAAATCGTGGCTCCGAAGATTTATTTCCCCAACTATTTCAGAAAAACAAAAGAAAACATTACGCACCAAAAGCACGTGTGGTACTTTTGTATTGATCTCACCTCACGCAGTTATCAGGAATTATCATATTTCCTTCATCTGTCCCATTGAAAAACATGAAAACATGAAAAAAAAACCCCACTTATTTTTGTGGTTTGGGGTTGGGAGAGTGGGGATGATACTTTGATTTTGCCATCCAGCCAGCCACGAACAAAAACAAAGTTAAGTTAAAGGGTTAAAAGAACAGAAAAGCAATTTTATTACCAATCTATGATGACATATAAATATCAGACCCCGCCCACGGCTCTCAGTATCATTCTTCTGTATCACACCCTGTCAACGGCTCTCAGTATCATTCTTCTGTATCACACCCTGTCAACGGCTCTCAGTATCATTCTTATATATATTCTTTTAAATCTTACTTCTACAATAAGCACATACATCATCGCGTTGCTGACTGGTGCAGGTAGCAAGAACAACATGTTATTAGTTGCAGGCTGCTGAATAGTTTCCATTTTTGCAGTGTCGATTGAACGTAAAAGATTTCTCATGCCGCTAAGTTTATCATAACAGTGAACACAACGACACACGAGGAGCTATGTCGACAGCTGAGCTTACTATGACAGTTGGATGCATGCAGAGCAATGTGGACTGCTGAGCTTACCATGACAGTGGGATACACGAGGAGCAATATCGATTGCTGAGCTTACCATGACAGTTGGATACACGAGGAGCAATACCGACAGCTGAGCTTACCATGACCGTTGGATACACGAGGAGCAATACCGACTGCTGAGCTTACCATGACAGTTGGATACAAGAGAAGCAATATCGACTGCTGAGCTTACCATGACAGTTGGATACAAGAGGAGCAATGTCAAGCAACATAGAAAGATTTTCAACGTCCCAATGATAGGTTATCATTACAGCTGAGCTAGACCGGAGATTGCCGAAACACATGCGGCTGTTTCCTCACTGACCTTTTTCACGTGGATCAAAATGTAATATTTGGCTCTTTGAGCTTTCTCAATCAGCTCTTTGATACTACTAGATATGAGATCGAAATGTAATATTTAGCTCATTGATATTCCTTATGTTACTCTTGGTTACTTCTGGTTACTTGATCCAAATGTAGTATTTAAAATTTCTAAACGCTCTCCTGTATCTCTTTGATACTGCTAGTTACCAGATAACATTTTTAAATATTTCAGTATGTGCTACGAAAAGGTCCCTCCCACCCCACCCCCCCCCACCCAGACAAGATTATACCAGAGCAACATCAAGAGACAATATTATGGGTTTGACAAATGCATTTATTCCCCCGTTCGGTTCATACGCTCAAAACAGCTGGTACCGGTGCTTGCCAGCTGTCAAAACAGCTGGTACCGGTGCTTGCCTGCTGTCAAAACAGCTGGTACCGGTGCTTGCCAGCTGTCAAAACAGCTGGTACCGGTGCTTGCCAGCTGTCAAAACAGCTGGTACCGGTGCTTGCCAGCTGTCAAAACAGCTGGTACCGGTGCTTGCCAGCTGTCAAAAAAGCTGGTACCGGTTCTTGCCAGCTGTCAAAACAGCTGGTACCGGTGCTTGCCAGCTGTCAAAACAGCTGGTACCGGTGCTTGCCAGCTGTCAAAACAGCTGGTACCGGTGCTTGCCAGCTGTCAAAACAGCTGGTACCGGTGCTTGCCAGCTGTGCACACATGCACCGAAAAATAATTTTTTAAATTTTATTTTCAGAATAAACATTCTTTTATTAAGATCGTCTTACAATGGACTGTTTCACAACAACAACAAAAACAACAATAACAACATCGTCAACAACAACAACAACAACAACAACATTGACAACAAAAAACAACAACAACAGGAGCAATAACGCCAACAACAATAACAACATCGTCAACAACAACAACATTGACAACAACAAAAAAAAAAAGGACCAACAACAATACCAACAGCACCACCATCAACAACAACAACAATACCAATAACAACAACACCACCAACGCCAATAACAAAAACAACACTACCACCACCACCAACAACATCAACAAAATCAACAACAACAAAAACTATTACAACAACAACAACAACTATTACAACACCACCACCACCACCACCACCACCAACAACAACAACAACAACAACTATAATCGACAAAGCAAATGACAGCGGCTTTTATCACGTGCCAGAACAAGTTCCGTCATGAACTTTTTACGTCATTATTGTTGACATTGTCTAAATTATCGACTTTCAAAAACACCAATGAGCTGGTCTCCCTTTTCAAAAACGGAAAAGGAAAAGATTTTTAAGCCTAAATTTCGTCAAAAAAAAAAAAAAAAAAAAAAAAAAAAAAAAAAAAAAAATCCTGCTGTATTCCGTTAAGCAGTGGTTCTCAACCTTCCTAATGCCGCGACCCTTTAATACAGTTCCTAATGTTGTGGCGACCCCCAACAACTCCATTATTTTCGTTAATACTTCGCAACTGTAGGGGATCTGTGTTTTCCGATGGTCTTAGGCGACTCCTGTGAATGGGTCATTCGACCCCCAAAGGGGTCGCGACCCACATGTTGAGAAACGCTGCGGTAAAATTAAAAAAACAACAAAAAAAAAAAAAACAACAACACCAGTTATCGTACTTGCAAGAGGGTCCTGTTGAAAATTATCTAAAGGTTATTAAGTACGATAGCAGTTTTATTTTTATTTCAATAAATGGTTTGAAATACTTTATAAGTAATTTATCTATTAAATGGCTTGAAATACTTTATAAGTAATTTATCTATTAAATGGTTTGAAATACTTTATAAGTAATTTATCTATTAAATGGTTTGAAATACTTTATAAGTAATTTATCTATTAAATGGTTTGAAATACTTATAAGTAATTTATCTATTAAATGGTTTGAAATACTTATAAGTAATTTATCTATTAAATGGTTTGAAATACTTTATAAGTAATTTATCTATTAAATGGTTTGAAATACTTTATAAGTAATTTATCTATTTATATATTTTGTTGCGGTTAGAAAGCGGCCTACTGTATCAGTTGCGTTGTGTGCGACAGGCCCCCAAGGGTTAATCTGGCACTCGCCTGGTTTAACTTAATAAAATTTGCAGAGATACAAAAAACAACAACCATGCCATTTATGAAGTCTCAAGATTTTTCGGTCCACGTTTTTAGTTTGAATCAAATTCTGAGATCCCCCTCCTCCCGGACCCCCTTCCTCAAATGAAATGTAAACATACCATGTTGACCTCAAACATTCGAGTACAACTCCACCAGCTACGCTCCATATTGCACAACGGTGGAGATTTTAACCCCCCCCCTCCCTTTTTTTTTTCGTTAGCCCAAAACTAGCTACAATTTCAAGAGATGTGTATCTTAAGGCAATTAAGGACACTTGAAATTGTTTACTTCCCCATTTATTTCACCAGAAGGTTTTCCAGTGCGTATCCGGCTGTCCACTGAGAGGACCGGTGCCAATAGACGACACGGATTTTTACTGGGCTAAAATAGTTCCCGGATAAAAAAATGTAAAATCCCGACTATCCTTAAGTTAGCTCTTCCACTCACATCCTTTGGACAGTCGCTGTTGCCGCAGCTGTTGCCACTGCAGTTTCCTGTAGCTGTAACTGTAGCTGCATATGTAGCTGTTGTCATAGTTTTTTCCTGTAGCAGTACCTTTAGCTGCATCTGTAGCTGTTGTCATAGCTGTTGCCATAGGTGCACCTGTAGCTGCATCTGTAGCTGTTGTCGTAGCTGTTGCCATAGGTGCACCTGTAGCTGCATCTGTAGCTGTTGTCGTAGCTGTTGCCATAGGTGCACCTGTAGCTGCATCTGTAGCTGTTGTCGTAGCTGTTGCCATAGGTGCACCTGTAGCTGCATCTGTAGCTGTTGTCGTAGCTGTTGCCATAGGTGCACCTGTAGCTGCATCTGTAGCTGTTGTCGTAGCTGTTGTCATAGGTGCACCTGTAGCTGCATCTGTAGCTGTTGTAGTAGCTGTTGCCATAGGTGCACCTGTAGCTGCATCTGCAGCTGTTGTCGTAGCTGTTGTCGTAGCTGTTGTCGTAGCTGTTGTCATAGGTGCACCTGTAGCTGCATCTGTAGCTGTTGTCATAGCTGTTGCCATAGGTGTACCGTAGATGTATCCGTAGCTGTTGCCCTAGCTGTACCTGTAGCTGCACCTGTAGTCACTGTCGTAGTTGTTCCCGAGCCTGTTGCTTTAGCTATTCACCATTCACCATTTCCATTCACCATTTCCATTCACCATTCTCCCCCATTCACCCTGTACAAAATGCAGGGTGTGACTTGATCCTCTGAGACTTAAGTTTTAAACGCTGAGCCAGCGTTTCACTAACATTTCTCCGCTACTCAACACAGGATTGGGAGACAGTTTTTCAGGAGGTTCTACAAATAGTGATTGTAAGAACACAGGAGTCTTTGGCTTTAAGTGATTGTAAGAACACAGGAGTCTTTGGCTTTAAGTGATTGTAAGAACACAGGAGTCTTTGGTTTTAAGAGATTGTAAGAACACAGGAGTCTTTGGCTTTAAGTGATTGTAAGAACGCAGGAGTCTTTGGCTTTAAGTGATTGTAAAAACACAGGAGTCTTTGGCTTTAAGTGATTGTAAGAACACATGAGTCTTTTGCTTTAAGTGATTGTAAGAACACAGCAGTCGTTTGCTTTAAGTGATTGTAAGAACACAGGAGTCTTTTGCTTTAAGTGATTGTAAGAACACACGAGAGTTTTGACTTTAAACTGACTTAAAAATGTAGAGATGTTTGTTTAAAATTTCATCAATAATATTTAACGTTATATAAAAAAGACGCACTTATGATTTTTACCTTCTATTTGTAATTCAATTAATACATTTTTTGGGCCAATTAAAAAAAAAAGAACTGTTCCTTTGTGTGTGTGTGGGTGTGTGTAGGGGGCTGGGGGTGGTGGCGGCTGTGAGTCTTAATCGAACAATTCTTTGGGGATGCAGGGTACAGAAAATGTTGTTAAACCATCTGGTGTAGAAGAGCCCATTTGATTTAGTTTGTTATTCTTAGACTTGGAGTTAACCACCCAAGCTAGAAGCAGAGACGTAGCGAGGGTGTTTAGCGCCCTGTGACAAGATTCGCGCCCGGGTACAAGATCTATTTTAAAGCGCCCCCTTTTTCTTTTTTTCAACTCTCAAATCCATTATTTTTACCAATAATTTAAAGCACATTTTGGCGCCACTAACTAGCTGGCGCCCGGGGAATCTGTTCCCCCGTCCCCCCCCCCTCGCTACGCCTCTGGCTAGAAGATCTCCTCGGTGCTTGGCTCGGTGTCACCGAATAATAATAGAGAAGAAAAAAAATGATTTACGATTCTTTTATTGATTCTTCTTCTCTTTTTCATTTTGAGGGCCCACAATCAATGAATTGATCATCATGGCTCCTAATAAATGGAAAGTTACTTTAAAGACATTGCACATATTCTGCAAGGCAACTAGTCGAGTGCAAAAGCCAAAATACACTATCATTAAGAAACAGCAACAACAGCAACATCAAACAAACAAACAAACAAGCTATTCTATTTTTCTTTTGCACTTTCCAATGTCTGTAAATCTCTGTTTATCCGCACGTAGCCATCTGTTGTAAAACATGAAGATACAGACATAGATAAAAAACGTACTAAGACTGCGGTTGCACACTTAATGTTACAGTTTGAGGATAGACTGCCGGAGGGCAGATGAGTCCGGGAAGGTTCTGCCGTCACCAAGTGAAGTACACACTTGAGACGTAAGGGAGTTTCTGCGTCTGTTTTGTGCACGTCCAGTATTTAATGACCAAGACTTTTGCACATGTCAGCAGAGAAGATTGCTACCGCAGATTAGGATCGTTTCGAAAAAAAAATAAATGTACTATCATTTTGATTTTCAAAAAAATATCGATAAAACAACAAAACAGCAGAAAAACTAAATCTTCAACAAATTGATATTACAGTCAATAAAAAAAAAAGTTATTTTAAAAAATATCATTATAAATTGATTATTTATTTATTTTCTTCAGTCAGAATCGACTAACTGAGCCTGACACCTTTAGGTAACGTGACGATTTGGATATATTCAATCGGTAAGTCGTTCAGTCATCTTTGTGACTTGGTATTTAGAGCATGTTTATTAACAGGAAGAGTTTTTTTTTTGGTGCCATTTACTTTGATTTCTGGTGCCTCTCGTAGTTGATGAACTCATCATGCGACACGCACCGTCATCGCTGTTGGCTTGTCAGCTTTGCTGGAGAGGGTTTGACTGGCCAGAATTGATATCTAAGACAAATTGAGCTTTCATTTTTATGCTCCGATGCCTTATATAAACATAGGAGAACCACACCGGTAATCAAGGCAATTCGAAACAAAATGATCTATTTTTCCATGGAAAAATTTTCAAAACGTAATAAAGAGATTTCCTCATCTTTTAAATTTCCTTGTATGATAATTTTTTATTTTTTTTTCGATTTTGAGTAGTAACTGGAATAATGATGGAACATTAGATACTAAAATAAAGTTACTTCCTTGCATTGATTTTTTAAAATAATTTTTTTACTTCCAAGTAATTTTTAAAAAAATAGTTATATTTACGTTTTTAATTGCCAAAACTCACTTGAATAAAATGAGCACCGATAATAATCAGTACACTCAATCGCATCTTTCTAGAGTAAGTGCAAGCTTGAGGAATGCTTACTCCAATACTAATATATATATATATATATATATATATATATATATATATATATATATATATATATATATATATATAATTTTTTTTTTTTGGCTTTCAATTTCAGGAAGCTCAGGTAGCTCCAAAAAAAAAAAAAATGATCAACCAGTTCATCAAGACTTCTTTCATTCTTGGCGGCTTCGGCACGCTGCTCATCCTGCTCGGCATGGCCATACCCGCGTGGATGACCGACTCCAGCAGGGACGTCAGCGCCGGACTCTATCTCATCTGTGGACCTGGTGGATGTGCTTCAGTCAGTTACCAAGGTAGCCAGCATCTTCGCAAATACAAAAAAAGTCAACAGGCAATGTTGATTACAATAAAGTTACAACAGGATACGTCATTAAAAAAAAAGAAAAAAAATGTTTAGGATTCGTCATTAAAAAAAAAAAAATTACGAAAAATGTTGTAACAACAAGTTACAACATGTTTCGTAATAAAAAAAAAAAAAAGTTTATTTTATTCTAATATTTATCTCATTGTCAACGCACTTTTCGCTGTGCACCCACCACAAATTCGCCAACTCGTCTCGCATCCCTTATCAAATTGTTTGACTCTGACGCCAACGGCAAAATTAAAAACTCAGTTTAAAATTGAAGGAAAAGAAGAAAAGACGTCAAGTCATTTCTGTTAGAACAAAGAGAACTGCAGAACTTGGAAAATGAACGCGTGACTTACTTGCTAATACAAAAGACGATTAGATTATTATCGAGTTGGAAACCGTCTATAAATTTATAACTTTTATAGTCAAAGTTGTATAAGTAAGCCGCCTTGTGGGGGATGATGTACATAAACATAGCTTAATGGTAAATGAATCACAACATTTATCACCAGAACACCATGACGCCTAGTTGGATTAAGGCGTAAGGACTTTGGCACAACCATAATTGGAGACCATATCTGTCTGAGCGTTTTCAACCTGTTAGGAGTGTTCTAAAGAAGCTGATGGTGTCGAGGGGACTCTTGAGCATTCGGCAGAAAGACTGAACTTAAAAAAGATGAACAATTATTATTATAAACCAGACAGAGACGCGAAAAAACACTTCAAAATTTTCAATCAACGTAAAACAGCAATGCGAATTCATTATGTTTGTAAGTGAAAGCTGCCAAGTCATGACCCGTGTAGGGAATCACAACTTTGAGTATGCCACGGATCGTGTTGAAAAACGTAATGACGATCTGGTGGCACTGTGTTCTTTAGCCAATCTGCGGCTGTGCCACTGTGTTCTGACGGCACCGGGCTCTTGTGCCGCTGTGTTCTGACGGCACCGTGCTCTTGTGCCCCTGTGTTCTGATGGCAACGTGCTCTTGTGCCGCTGTGTTCTGACGGCACCGTGATCTTGTGCCACTGTGTTCTGATGGCACCGTGCTCCTGTATTTATTTTAGATATGTATATAAAAACGGACTCGGGGAGCTCTGACAAATGTTCAATTTTCTATTTTGTGCCACTCTTTTATTTTGAGTGTGTCACCCGGTGCGCCCCCCCTTTTCCCACACAACCCTTAATTACGCCACTGCTTGCACCTACCTGTTTGAGCACGCCAGTTTGGGAAACCATGGCTGTGTTTTGCTGTGGTGTGTCTGTTTGGTTTAGAGATTTAACTCCGCAATGACAGATGAATTGGGTCGTTAACAAATAATTGACGCCACCAATTCTCTCATAATGTATACATGTATTTTCCTTTTTGTATTTGTTAATGGAAGTTTAATTAATTAATTAATTAATTTTTAAAAATTTATTTGAGCAGCGGGCGGCCTCTATGCTTCGAGAGCGTTTATCATGATTGCATTCTTCTGTGCCATCGGTGGAATGGTGAATGGCGCCATCTACTATCGCAGGTACTTCATCCAGAGCATCCCTAACAGGAGAATGTCGTTAGGATCTGCTGTACTCTACTTCATTTCAGGTTGGTATCGATTATTCTTCAATTAGAATGTGCTTCATGAAAAAAAAAAATGAAGCTAACAGCTGTAGAATTTAAGAAAAAAATTAAGTTGACATTAGGTTTGCAAGTTAAGCTATTAGGGCTATAATGTATTTGTTTTTATTTACATTTAGTCTGAATATAACTAATTGAGATCATTAAGATTGAAGTGTTTACATTTTAAAACTCAAGTATTCAGGTCAAAAGAGCGAGTTAAAGTCAATTTATTTCAAACTTTTTTCAAATCTTTAAACGTGGCTGGGTAGAATTATGTTTTAAAATCTTAATTAAAACTTATGATGCATAGCTGTAGATTAAAAATAGATACATTATGCGCCAAACGTAACGGTACTGAATCTGCCGCATCTTGAACGCACGGGTGCGTTTGTCAACGGTGCCTAGCTCCAGTCGCCACGTGTTCCCCGAGTTATCAAGTACGTATGTTTGGGCAATCGTTAGTGGAAATGAGGCTCACTGCCGGAAAAAAAATTAATTCATAGCTGAGCATTATTTTGGCTCGTACTGGAAACTGGTCATGAAGAAGAGCACGGTTTTTGCAAAAAAAAAAAAAAAAAAAGTGGGCAGAACAGTTCCGAGAGAGATTTAAAAAGACGTCATTATGTATTGTTTGGGCAATCGTTAGTGGAAATGAGGCTCACTGCCGGAAAAAAAATTAATTAATAGCTGAGCATTATTTTGGCTCGTACTGGAAACTGGTCATGAAGAAGAGCACGGTTTTTGCAAAAAAAAAAAAAAAAAAGTGGGCAGAACAGTTCCGAGAGAGATTTAAAAAGACGTCATTATGTAACATGGCACTAAGCAACACGGCTGTGCTGACTATCGTTTAAGTAATTTCGCGGTTCTGGTAAGTGTGCTGTCTCTAGCGGAAGGGTGAGACCTGTCGACAAATGAGAGTCACACACGTGCTCCGCAGTAGACGCTACGTGTGCCCCTACGAAGTCTACGAGAAAACCCAGTTGAAACTGAACATCAGCGCTACATGTGTTTGCCGTTTGTCTAAGGACATATTTGCATTTTCGTAACTCTTACAGTGCAAGTTGGATAACGCCTGAAAAAAAGACACATCTGCGGGCAAGTGTGGTGCAGGGTGGTGTATTGTGGAGCATTTTTGGCTCATGATGTAAGAGAATCTATAATCATTTTTACAAGTCCCATTCACTTGAACGGCCGCACTAATCGCATGACAACTCGCTTCTTTGGGTTTGAGTGTCCCACATGTTATTGTCCAGACACCGCTACACAGTACACGCATGACGTCACGGTGTGTTGTCACTTCAGCACACGGTTTATTAGTCCCCTGTTTCCTTGGGGTTGATGAAGGCAACGCTCGGACCGTCACCCAAGAACGATACAGGGGGGCATGGCGATTGAAAACATTTCTATGCAATCTGAGCAGGTTCTGTTGGCCAAGGAACATTCACGTCATGAGTGGACAAAATGGTATCAAAATGACGGGGAGACTGGAAAAAATCTCTCGAGAAGCTATTGCCCCAGCTGCAGAAAAAACTTTCTTGGACGTGTAACTGGATTCCGTGTTAAGTCTCCCTTCCGCGGTATTGCTCCAACTGATGGCTAGTTGTGGGAAAAGTTCTAGGAGAGTGTGTTCATCTGTGAAGATCCCCAAGGGAACAGTGTCTGCATTACGCGAGAAAATTGTCTCCTTTCGCTAGAGTCCTTAGCAAACATTGTTCAGTGATATGTTTGGAAATCTACACCAGCGATATGTTCATATGAGCAATGTTTAAACTCTACCGCGAGGCGGGGGCCACACTACGAACATCTACGTTTTGAATTAACACATTACCATGTAAGTGTGTTAGTTTTCTTTCAGGAGAAAGACATTTACAGATAACAACAAGGAAATATTGCTCTTTTCTTTAAAAAAATTTTTTTTTTTAGTTATCCTACAGTTACTTTTGGCGCGTTCTGTATGGTTAAAAATGAAAACAAAGAAACAAAATAAAACACCACACACATTTCACTTCAAAATGAATTGAAATACACGTTATCACTTTTAGACACCTTTGATAAAAATATTCACCTTGAAGAGAAACACCTTGAACTCAATATTCATGTTTTTTTTCCCCTCCCTTTCCCTACCCAGCGGGCTGCTGTTTTGCGGGCTCCATCATCTTCGTCACGGCCGGCCTGCGAGAGATGACGGTGTACCTGTATTTGCTGGTGGGCAACCGATTCGACTTCACGGTCACCTACAGCCTGGGCGTGGCCATCGTGGGGGCCCTGGGCAGTGCCGGGGCAGGGGCTCTCACGTTGATCCACTTGCAGAAGGAAGCCGGACCACAGGGCACGATCATCACCCACAGCTAACTCAGTTTGAGAACTGCTGTTACAAAAAAAAAAGAGTCTCCCCTCCTTGTTTTACGAGTTATGTTTAAACGCAGCCCTTTCTATTTTCATACAACGAAATTTTTAGGTCATTGCTTAAACCACGGCAACACGGTACGCCTGGAGAGAGATAGGCTTAAAAAAAAAAATTAAATTTGTTTGTCTTCTAGCCTGTACATTTTTTTCATTTTTTAAAAATAAATTTTATCACGTTTATTCAATAATATTTATTGTTCATCATGTTCATTCAATGTCACATTAGGAAATGGCGTCGGCGGTCCGTCGAGCTAGTGCTATTTATGCTCTCCCCATAGCACGCCCCCCCCCACTAGCCCGGTATCGGGCCTCGAAGCGGCACGTTGGAGATGTCCCCTTGCCAGGACAGCCCCCAACCGAGTCCGCGCGATCGGGTTCCACTGGGGGCCGCCCCAGCCCAAAGACACCCGGTCGGTCCGACACTGTGTTTGCACATTCAATACTTTTTTGTTATTTTTATTTCACCATGTTCATTCAATAATTTGTGTAAAATTTGAAATTTGAGCGTTCTTGTCCATGTAAACTATATTATTATGAGCCACAGAAAGTATTACTGTTCCGTGGCCATCGGTGTAACTAATAATTCCAGACGGTAATTATTTTAAAATTTAATGTTCGGTGATGTAGTTAGGCGGAAAAAGATGAATACAATACAGTTGATAGAAAGTCTTGATGGGAAAACTTGTAGCTACAGGCATTATAAATACACCGATCTGAAAAGGGTGGTAGGAAAGAGGGGTGAACCAGTGCAGAGGAAAATAATGGCACGAGCTAGGGAACACTTGTTGAAAAACGTTAACATTTTTAAAACAAAAAAAAAAAACTGAACCCCATCACACCTAAGCACCTAATATAAAGTATTGGTACCAATACATTGTTTTTAGGGGTTGTTTCATGTAAGTTTCATTTCTCGGGTTTTTAATATTAGAGATTACACAGTTCATCCAAGAAATCGAAAGTCGGTGTGGTTGTAAAATATGGTATTCAGTCAGTGTGTAATTGCATAAATTTATTGTAAGTAAACTTTTTAATCGTGTATTTATTTTCCATGTTTTTTTGTCTTCATGTAACGATCACATTTATGTCATTGTCGTTTATGAATCATGTTTACCGACACTCAATTAAACTGCTAGTGATGTTTTTAAGGAAAAAAACGTGTTCGATTTCAATATTTGAGCACATAAAATTTAGTTTACATCTTTGTTTTGAATTAAATCTAAACCAGATGGTTTATTACAAAAGCATATGCCATCGAAAATACTTTTCCATCTGTTCGTGACCTGTGACATCTTTGCTAGTTCAGCCCAATGGAGCATATGCCACCCACAATACTTTTTCCACCTGTCCCTGACCTGGGATATCTTTGCTAGTTCAGCCCAATGGAGCATAGGCCATCCACAATACTTTTACCATCTGTCCCTCTCCTGGGACATCTTTGCTAGTTCAGCCCAATAGAGCATAGGCCATCCACAATACTTTTTCCATCTGTCCCTGACCTGGGAAATCTTTGATAGTTCAGCCCAATAGAGCATAGGCCATCCACAATACTTTTTCCATCTGTCCCTGACCTGGGACATCTTTGCTAGTTCAGCCCAATGGTGTATAGGCCATCCACAATACTTTTTCCATCTGTCCCTGACCTGGGACATCTTTGCTAGTTCAGCCCAATAGAGCATAGGCCATCCACAATACTTTTTCCATCTGTCCCTGACCTGGGACATCTTTGATAGTTCAGCCCAATGGTGCATGGGCCATCCAAAATACTTTTTCCATCTGTCCCTGACCTGGGCCATCTTTGCTAGTTCAGCCCAATGGTGCATGGGCCATCCACAATACTTTTTCCATCTGTCTCTGACCTAGGATATCTTTGGTAGTTCAACCCAATGGAGCATAGGCCATCCACAATACTTTCCATCTGTCCGTGACCTTGGACATCTTTGCTAGTTCAGCCCAATGGAGCATAGGCCATCCACAATACTTTTACCATCTGTCCCTCACCTGGGATATCTTTGCTAGTCCAGCCCAACTTTTCCTCATTCTCTTCACCTCTTCCACACGGCCCTTGGTCTCCCTCGTTTCCTGGTACCTTAAGGATTCCTCCAATTCAGGGCTTGTATTGTGATGTGATTGTTTAGTTTCCTTATAAGAATCGCTGATCGTGTGTAACGATAATCTTTTAGGAGGGGTAAAAAAAGAGAAGTCTATATTTATCGCTATATTATAGTACATACCATCGAAATGAATTATATATATATATGAAATCATAGGGTGGCCGAGCGGTCTAGCGTGTGTCAATCCCAAGCTCGTTGACAGGAGCTCAGTCTCCAGCCCAGACAAGCCAACCCACACTATCACCCGAGTGGATGGCACCCGTTAACCTTCGATGGCAGCTTATCCAAGAGAACGCAAACTCTGAAAAATCAAACCCGGAGATGGAGTTGCGTAATGAAAATTCCAGCAAACTCCTGTGACGTGGGAAAAAAAAAAGCAACATCGCTTCTGTTCATCCACTTTTCTATTATCTGTCGCCTTGCCTAAGCATTGGAACAAGTATGCAAGGACGAGAGAGTGAGGCTGACGAATTGAGCAACCCTCTCTCTCACTTAAAACAAAATACAGCTCAAGTCGAATATGGATTTGGTCATCTTAGCGAGCGAAGGACGGGCGATCTAAAAATAAACTAAATACTTTTTGGACGAATTGGGGGTAAGAATATGAGAACATGGAGAGGAGGGGTTTGTGAATGTGTTTTAATTATTTCATTTTGGGTCGGAAAAGTGATTGCCTGGCGGGATTCAGTTAAATGTGTTGCACTTGAAACTTTTGAATCTAGTGTGACCCTAATGTTAACTTCAGGTGCACTTTAAATAATTAGAGAACTCTGCAACGAGATCCCTCTGTTGAGACTGCGATATTTTCTTGGCATACTACCACAGGTCGGACTTAGAAACTACGAGTAAAGTAACGGACCTGGTAACTCCGCTAGGAAAAGTAACGGTAACTCCGTTTAGGCAATGTCAAAAGTTTACCGCAGTCGAAATCTTTTCAGCAACATTAAAGAAATTGTACTCTCGTGTGTTAAATTATGTTTGCTAAACGATATCTCTATCGCAAACAAACAGAATCCCAAATTAAAATAGAAAAATCGTTCATATGCAATGAAAACAGTAAATCAATTGCCCTAGTAGATCAATATCAATAGCAGATCAATAACACTAGTCGATCAATAGCACTAGTAGATCAATAGCACTAGTAGACCAATAACAATGGTAGATCAATATCAATAGTAGATCAATAACACTGGTAGATCCATAGATCTAGTTCAATAGCACTAATAGACCAATAGCACTAGTAGATCAGTAGCACTAGTAGATCAATAGCACTAGTAGATCAATAGAACTAGTGGATCAATAGCACTAGCAGATCAGTAGCACAAGTAGATTAATAACACTAGTAACAACACTCATAATAAGATAAATAAGACATAGACGATTTGTGTAAGTAAAAGTAAAAATAAAAATTAATATGAATAACAAAATTAATCCAATTTAGACGTTTCGCCTCATTTGTATTGATCAGTATAAGTCTAAAATGTGTATGTTGTCCTTTGATTCAAGCAGAACTGTACCGTGCAACTGTTTTACTCAAACTTAATCGCAGTGCAGCTCCTTCAAAAATTAGTTAGTTTTCTCACAATGCTTCACATAAATTAAAACTCGACCCGCCAGTATCAGTCTACACCAGGGAACATACTCCCCACCCCCCCCCCGTGGCGTCCCTAAGGCCAGTACCACCCGGGGAGGACCGAGGCTTTGGCAACCCCCCCCCCCCCACCCCAATAAACAAATCTGCAGATCGCCAAAAAGTCCCGGCCCTCAATAAAGAGTACCAGCCAGGGGGGGGACCACATCCTCTGCGCCACCCTTCCTACGCCACCCTTCCTACGCCAGTTCTCCGCCGCAAATCCCGATCTGGTAAATTTAAACACCCCTCCCCCTCCCCCCCTGTACTGTTTGTCTTAGATCCGCCACATTTGTGTCTTGCGTGCCAAGCTGGCGGTCGTGTCGTCTGATGACAAAAATACACGGAGTGCAGAATACACAAAAAGTGACCAATGAAACTTTATCTTTTGAAAAAACACGCATAAAACCAAAAAAAACGAAAAAAAGAAGAAAAAAAAGAACACCAACAAAAACAAAATAAAGAACAACGGCGACCAGAAGAGTGACAAGGAGATGTTGTGTCCGGTCAGAGATTAGCATCAAGTACACACTTGTGACGTCAACACTGCGCCGAGCAGTGGGGGGGGGGGTGATGTGTAAAAGTAAACATTTTTCTGAACACTTATGCACAATCCTGATAAAAGTTGAGACATAATACAATTGGAATTAGGAGAGAGAACAAAAACAAACAAACAAAAAGCAAAACAAATGGTTTTCAAGTGATATCATAGCCCAATAAACACAAACCAATTTGTGATATTGAAATAAGATATTCAGAATTTTGCATTCGGCGGGCCTACGGCGTAATTATATTCTAGTAATTTGAGGAGGTGGACCAGGTAAGTGTATACTAAATTGTTTCAATGTGTGTATAAGATATTAAAGCCTGATTACAGAGAAATAAAGTTTTGTTTTTTTAAAATACGGGAAAACTCAATTTCAATCATTCCAAAAGAAAAGTTACGTAACTCCCAAAAAAAACAAAAAAAAAAAAAAAACAACAACCAACAAACAGCAACAAACAAAAAGATGCGATACAATATAATATGCAAACGAATCACTTATTAACAAGAAAATTATCTAGCGTTGAACCCACTTTTAGTATTTTTCCCTTAATAATTTTAATTTAAATATAGGATTTTGCTTCCTGTAGACTATATTTTCATTTCAAACCTACTTTTGGTAGCGTACGAGAAACGAGACCGATTATCCCCACAAAACATTCAATGAAATGCCCGAGGCGATGCTCCACCCCATCATAAAGACATCCTTCATCATTGGCTATCTCGGCGCTCTCTTTCTGATGATTGGGATGGCCGTGCCGGCATGGATGAATGATCCGCACCGGCGAGTGAGTGCTGGCCTCTATCGCATCTGTTTCACCTCTAAATGTGTATCGTATAATTACCAAGGTGAGTACCCAAACCACTGGACAGGTATGGCCAGTACTGACCCAAATAGGCAGGTATGAGCCTCGGTTATAGGAATACAGTGTCCAGAAACTGTCCACGTTTTCTCTCATCATTACTGGAATCGTTAATATGATATATATTTTTTTTGGTCCTTCGAAGTACACACCATCTAAACACTTGAGTGTGTTTTTGTGTGTGGGTGTGGGGGTTCGTGTGTGGGTTGGAGTGAGTGTGAAAGCGGTATCTGGTTATTTAGCCCAAGCCCCACATTCGCAAGTGTTTCAAATGAACCCAAAAGATAGGCCCATTTAAATAGGCTAATAACTATTCGGTGGTGAGGCTTTATTCATTATCAATGGCTAAAGCTAAAAGATGTGAATCTATTTCAATTAGTCATTTTTTTGAATAATTAAATAGGCAACACATGTCATGATGCTAACATGTCACGATGCTAACATTCACGGTGCGAACACGTCACGGTTCAACACATGTCATGGTGCAAAACATGTCACGGTGCTAACATGTCACAGTGCGACACATGTCATGGTTGACACATGTCACGGTGCAACACATGTCACGGTGTGACAAATGTCACGGTGCAACAATGTCACGGTGCTAAAATGTCGCGGTTCAACACATGTTACGGTGCAACACATGTCACGGTGCGACACAAGTCACGGTGCGACACATGTCAGTATGTGTCTGAAGTAAATTAGATCAACTACCCTCTGGATATTTTACGAATCAACAAGGCGATTAACGCCATCCTCGAGTACAGAAAGTGCTACGTAGGGAAACAGGTTGTCGCCTGGGAGACCGTTTAGGACAGCGAATGCATTATAATATTGAAACAACACCATCGTCCCGTTTAAAAAAAAACAATATTTCATCAGTGTTTACCAGATAGGGATTTCGGACATTGCTTTTACTGGTAGATTATATGTGATTAGTATAGCCTAATAGATTTATATGGAAAACATATTAATAAGAAAAATTAGTGGAGCATTAGGGTGAAAAATCCCGGGGGAGGGGAGATTCTGCCAAATTGAGCCCTTGGGAGACCCATACGCGCTTCGGCTCGTGTCGCTGGCTTCAATTCCTTATGCGGAATTATTTTTATCACGTTGACCCCATTAGGTTTTAACCCAATTCACAGTTTGACCCAACCGTCATATTCCCCCATGCTAGGTTAGACAGTTTGACACAACCGTCATATTCCTCCATGCTAGGTTATACAGTTTTGTTCCACCCATTGTCTTTCTTATTTACTCTTCTGATCTTTGTAGTTGTTAGGGAGTTGTTCAGACCAATTTTTCTTGTTTTTTTTACCACTTCAATAATTGGTGGGATATATACACTGTGTCCTGAAAAAAGGATAACTCTCTTGATGATGATTGGCCATTGGAGATTGCGCACTGAAGCCCGTGTTGTAACTAAGGGTGTGCACTTCGAAAATAAACCATAGTTTAGTCTAAAAAAAAAAAAATTAAAGTATGTTAGAATTAAAATGATTTTTGGAATTAAATAACACATTATTATGAATATTCACCATAAGTTTTAATCGTTACAAAAAAGGATTTCCTTTTTTTCCGGACACCGTATATATCGTAAAGATATATTGAGAAAAAATTAATGTATCATTTATTTGTATGTTTTACTGATGAAGGCATTCGTCGAAAAATCTTAAATGTTTCGTTGTGTGTCTTCATACCATTGAAAGTCTGTCTACACTATTTTATCTTCACAAATGGTTTGTGTTTCATTATTCGATGAATTCATATATTTTAAAGTATAGTTTCTCATGACTATATATATTTAAAGACATATTTTTTATAATCTAGAAAACTCATTGTGCTAAGTGCGTCTTTTTTTTATATGTCAACACAATACATGAGTTAACATGTTTCACATACCAACAGGGGGAGCCATCTCCACCTCAAGGGCGTTCATCATGATTGCTTTCTTCTGCGCCGTTGCCGGCCTTGTCGGTGGCGTCGTCTACTACCGCAAATACTTTTTCAATTCTATCGAGAACAGGAAATTGGTGCTGGCGTCTGCTGTACTCTATTTTGTTTCCGGTTAGTATCGAATACAATTTGATTGTAATGCCTTTATTTCAATATCAAGAAAACTAAAGTGGGTCGCAATCGACTGTGGTCAACTTAATCAACATACATGGCAATTGTTAACTTGACTGTGGGTGCGCAGATGGCTGATGAGGCCGATCATGGCACGAATTGTACTTGAGCAGTAAGTGGAGGGGATTTATGGGAAATCATGTAAATAACAATTATGATTAAAATAGAAATTTTGGAGTAACCAAAAAAAAAAAAAAAAAAAAATATAAGCCAGATAACAGATAAGCATTGTTTCACTACTTTCATAATTTTTTGGGGTATCTATTTGTATTCGTGTTCTGTTGATGTTCCAGCAGGTGTCTGTTTTTTGTATTTATTTGGTGTTCTTATTTTGTCGATGTTCCAGCTGGCGTCGGGTTCCTTGGTGCGATCATCGTCTCGACAGCCGGGATACGAGAGGTTGAGCTCTTCGTCTTCTACGCCTTCCAGCGTGACCTCTCGTTCTCGGTCAGCTTCAGTCTCGGCCTGGGCATGGTGGGTGTGCTGTCCAGTGCCGGAGCGGGGATCCTCACGGTGGTACACATGAAGAAAGAGCGGGTGGCCCAGGGCACGACACCCTACCCTGTCGTCGTGTCCAGTGCTGGGGAAGGGGTTCTCATGGTGATACACACGGAGAAAGAACTAGTGGCTCAAAGCACAACACCCGAACCTTGTTAACTCAGAACGTGAATGTTTTTTTAATTGTAAATTTTAAAACAAAATTTAGTTGTTTTTTTTAGACTATTTTGATTGATGTAACCTGTCACATTTTTAAAGCTAGAACAAATACATGATTTCTTTTTATTATTATAATTTTTTTTTACACATTAATGAACTACGTGAAAATGTATGCCCCAATGATTGTTTCTGCAATAATTTCAAAGGAGGATATTTATAAAAAATGTATTAAAAATAGTTGTCATGTAAAGGACGTATTATTATATAACTGATTGGTTTAGACAAACGATGACCCTTCACCTCGATAAATGTAAAATTACTTGTTAGATTAAGTTTTCTTATATTTTGTGACAAAGTGATTATCCCAACATCTTAAAGTTTTGTGACAAAGTAATTATCCCAACATCCTAACATTTTGTGACAAAATGATTATCCCAACATCCTAACATTTTATGACAAAATGATTATCCCAACATCCTAACATTTTGTGACAAGAGGATTATCCCAACATCCTAAAATGTTGTGACAAAGTGATTATCAAAACATCCTAACATTTTTTGACAAAGTGATTATCCCAACATCCTTATTTTTTGTGACAAAGTGACTATCCCAAAATCTTAACATTTTGTGACAAAGTGAATATCCCAACATCCTAAAATTTTGTGACAAAGTGAATATTCCAACATCCTAAAATTTTGTGACAAAGTGAATATCCCAACATTCTAACATTTTTTTTACTGACACATGTTTTAATTTTATTATTGGTCATTAAAAAAAAATTGTTTGATTTGTAAAAATAAATAAATATATATGTATGAAAATGATGTTTATTACAGAGAATGTTGTAATTAATACTATTCCAGGTATCAATAATTGTACATGTTTTGGGGTGGGTTAACCGACAAATGAGGCATGTGCCTACTGCCTTTTAGGGCCTCCTGCCACCCATAAATGACAGCACACATCAATGAGGAGGGGGCTCACGATTGCACGATGATCCCTCCTTCGTCTGGCTTGTCCAATCAATGCCCAAATGGACACCGCCTACTTTTGTCAATGTGGACAGATTTTAAAATCAGGTTTCTTTTTCTAAACTCCAATTCCAGTAAGTTAAGTAGGGCTAATTAAAACAGACCCCCTGGCATTAATTTTTAAAATGCATTTTTAAAAAAAACATGGATTTCTTGTCTTTAACTTCACGGTATCGCCATCTGATCCACAATGACTTTGGACGACTTAAGTAATTTACCACTTGAGCTTCTGTTCTAAATCTCGTTATTCCGATTTGAAGTGCTATTTGAACGTGTTTTTTTTTTTTTTTTTATAAAATTTTTTTACCGATCCAAAAAATTATAAACATTTTAAAAAAAAAGACATTTTACACCTTTTTTTGCAAATATATAAAAGACAAAATTTTAAGAAAAGAAAATTTAAAAAAAATTTAATAATTTTTTAAATAGAATTTAAAAAAAATTTTTTTTTTTTTTTTTGATAAAATTCTTATACCGATCCAAAGAATTATAAACATTTTAAAAAAAAAGACATTGTACACATTTTTTTGCAAATATATAAAAGACAACATTTTAAGAAAAGAAAATTTAAAAAAAATTTAATAATTTTTTAAATAGAATTTAAAAAAAATAATAATGTAATGTATGAAAAGAAGACCGAGATTAAGTTAAATCATTGCCACAAAAATGATTGCGGAGCATGAACTCATGCAAAATGAAGGATAAGGATTAGGTACTTTGAAAGAAATTTTCAATATTGTGCTATTGCCATAAATGATACATCGATTTTAAAGGCTATCTATAAGCTTTTCAAAAACACAGATTTCATCTGTCTAGCTTTTATAGAAACGAAGCTATGATTTTTTTTGGGGATGCAATTTTTATACCCCCCCCCCTTATTATTTAGCTTTGTATTTAACTGTGAAAACTTGTGACCCATGTTCCAAATGTCTGCCTTATTTCGCCCACTACTTTTTAAAGTTAAAAGATTATGGTAGCAAATTTTCAGGAGACATCCTCAATGCAATATACAACACAAGGAGCAACAAAGACAAAACGTTTACATAAATCAAGACTTTGTATTTTGGATAGTTTTATTTGAGGGTAATGGGTTTGTTCTGCCTGTCGTTTTCTACTTTGACTGCTCTTCAGACTAGTTGGTCTTGTTGATGAATCCCAAACAATCTCTCCTTCATAAACTTTCTCTTTGCCATCTACTTCCACTCATGCCTTTATTGATATTGTCGACGGAAGTGGAAGGAATACTACAAAGATGTTCAAAAAGAAAATTAAAATGTTCTCTTGTACGTGATATAAAGCTTAGAATGAACAAGTCTCTGCCTCCAATCATTATCCTGAATCTACGCAAATTCTTGTTTTCTTTTCAATTTTTGCGTTGATGTAAACTCAATTTAGAAAATGTCATTTCACAGGCCTATATTAAAAAATGTCATTTGACAGGCCTATATTAAAAAATGTCACTTGACAGGCCTATATTAAAAAATGTCATTTGACAGGCCTATATTAAAAATGTCATTTGACAGGCCTATACTAAAATGTCATTTGACAGGCCTATATTAAAAATGTCATTTGACAGGCCTATATTAAAAATGTTATTTGACAGGCCTATACTAAAATGTCATTTGACAGGCCTATATTAGAAAATGTCATTTGACAGGCCTATATTAAAAATGTCATTTGACAGGCCTGTATTAAAAAATGTCACTTGACAGGCCTATATTAGAAAATGTCATTTGACAGGCCTATACTAAAATGTCATTTGACAGGCCTAAAAATAACTTTTATGCAGGCTATAAACTAAAATATATATTGCCTAATTTTAAACAATAATGTTATTCAATAATTCTACAGCAATCTGATTCTAATTCTAATAATTTAATACATCCTAATGTAATAAATACCACGAGACTAAATCTAAGACTAAAAGTAAAGACACACTGTAAGTAGGCTAAGTATTAGATTGTTATATTAACTTAAATGGTATTATAAATATAATTTATAATTTAATACCTTATCAAAAAAATCCACGCACTTTAAGTGTGGTTGTAGTAATTGCAATAGAATCAGTGGAAAATATTAAAATTAGACCTAAATAGAAGTAAGGATTTTAATAACTGATATTGTTTATAATTATATTTGATATCCAGGCTTAGTTTTAGTAATGCTCTCCCATATGAGTAGTTATTAATAAGAGAATAACATTTTTATAATGGCTATTACTATTAAAATCTATTAATTATTAATTCAATACTGAAGAACCGATAACCTGGGTAAAGGTAAACACAATTTTTAACATAATAAAACTAAAAAGCAACCATTTTGGTCCCTACATAAACTTTTCAAGTTTGGTCATCATCTTTTCTTAGAACTTTTTATAGACATGGTCAATTTTAATCAATTAAAAATGTTGAAACTCTTAAAAGGATTGTAGTTTGCATGGCACTAAATCTTATCTGTCTTAAATTAAAAAACAAAAAAGTATTTATGTGATTTATATAGTAACCGAGTCATTACATTTACATCTTCACATCAAATCACCATGGACAATAAATAAATCATCCAACCAGATAAAACAATTAGGCAACATTAGTAAATTATATTCTTTTTAGAGGGTAAAATTTTAATTTAAACAATTTGTTAAAATAAACAGGAAAAAAACAATTGTACATTTATTATTATTTTTTTTTTACAAAATACATATTTCGCTTGAAAAGGCAGAGAGGATGAATTGTTGTGATATTGGCAAATTTTATACCTACACAACATTGGTGCTTCCCCCCCCCTCCCCCAAGGTCATTCCTTACTTATGTCGACCACTTAAGCAACACAAAAAACAACAACAACTGGTCGTCGGATGATGATCAAGTATGTCTCGTGATCTCAAACTATTTCTGTAGCCCAATTAGGCGATGCTGACTGTTAGGTGCAGCATTCAACTAGCGTCCATTAAGTCATCAAATATTTCCAAATCTTCTTATTTTAAGCTTTTATATCTCAAAATGATCATATATCACCTACGTAGTACATTACCTTGTAAAAAAAAATAGATATACATATTATACACAAATGTTAAACATTAAATAAACATATAGTACAAAAATGTAAAAATATCATATACATATAGCACACTAGTGTAAAAATGTAGATATACATATAGTGTATACATGTAAAATGTAAATATACATATATTACACAAAGGAAAAATTTCAATATACACATAGAACACAAATTGAAAAATTTAAATATACATATGTTACACAAATGTAAAAATTAAATATACATGTATTACACAAAGGTAAAAATTAGATATACATATAGTACACAAATGAAAAATTTAAATATACATAAGTTAAACAAATGCAAAATTTAAATATACATGTATTATACAAATGTAAAAATTAGACATACATAAATGCACAAATGTTAATTTAAATATACATATAGCAAATAAATTTAAATTAGATATACATATAGCACTAGAATGTAAAAATAGATATATATTTACATATATCACACAAATAATAAATGTAAACTTTGATATACATATAGGCCAATATAGTGTACAAAAAACAAATATTTGATATATTATATATCTATCTATCTATTTATATTTTGATATATATATATATATATATATATAAATATATATATATATATATACATATTATATGTATATATATATATATATATAAATCAATATCTATATATAACTATAAATATAAATAAATAAGTAAATATATATATATATACAAATATAGTGTACAAAAAACAAATATTTGATATATTATATATATATCTATCTATTTATATTTTTATATATATATATATATATATATATAAATATATATATATATATATACATATTATATGTATATATATATATATATATAAATCAATATCTATATATAACTATAAATATAAATAAATAAGTAAACAAATATATTTAAAAAAATATATAGTTTAAACAACTGATTTACAAATCGCTCACAATATCTGATATACATATTTATATATATATATAGTATACTCCTGTAAAATGCATCATTCCTAATTGGCAAGTGGTGATTGAAATTGACTTAGTCTCAGTAATGTTTTAGATCGACGCATCATTTGTTTCTTCCAATTTTGTCAATCCAATTTTTAGAACACCAGCATCATTTGATATCTTATTTGTAATCGCCGGCATTTTACCTGTTCAGATTGTTTGACCATTTACTTGCACAACCTTACATCTGTTCAATTGTCCTTAGTTGGGTCGGCTGATTTGGATGTAAAGGTCTTTTCGAGATGGTTAGAGATGTGATGACACAAGGTCCGCTGTCCAGATGGGCAGCGCGTTTATTAAAACATATGTTTCTGGGACATTTAACGTTGCAAAGATAAGAACTTTTTCCATAGTTGCAAGAGTTTAAAATTCTAAGAATCAACGTACTTCAAACCAGTTTTTTCGCACGTCTCACACTCACAGGACACCAAGCCAAGCCCGACTGGCCAGTTGAACAGAAACTGATTTCTAAATGGAAGATTCGTGTATTCCTGTGGATCAAAGCAAAGTGGAATGTCATCCCATTGCTCCGTACATATCCTCGACGGGAGGTCTTGGTAAAGCAAAAGGGTTTTCATTTTATTGGGAAGCGGAAGGCTGTCCACTCGCTGTGTCCGGCCTGGACTTGGACCGATGGCATGAGAAGCGGCTACGAGGGCCAGTTTACTGAGAGGCCAGGGCTGAGAGAAAAGCTGTGACACAAAAAGTTTGGATTTCCTAGGCATTCGGCTGGTCAAATCTGGGGCGAAACTTCCCCTGGAGTCTTCTTTAGTGAGGTAGTTATTAACAATGAAATAATTGCAGACGCCGATATTTCCTTGAAGTAAGGCGGACATCAATGGTGACTGTGGTACCGTGGTGAGGTCTTTAGAATAAGGCAAACCTCCATTAGATATCAGCAACCGCAAACAGGCCCTCTCGTCGGCCTCTACAAGGTAACAGAAATCTAAGAGGTCGATCCTGCATGAGTCCACATTCGCGCCATGTTTCAGTAGCTCTCCAAGAATATCAGTGCTTTGAATGGACAAAGCAATTGAAACTGGAGACAGGGAACAGTGCTCCGAGTTTACGTCAGCGCCGGCTATAATTAGAGCCGTGACAATTTCGACAAGACCACTTTGGGCGGCACACATTATCGGCGTCACACCTTCTTTATTGCTTGTGTTGACATCAGCCCCTGACGATATCAGGTATTCTAAACAATTTAAGCTCCCCGACCTTATTGAAAATGTCAAGGCCGTGTTTCCATCATTGCATCTCGCGTGGATGTCGGCGTTTTCTAAAACAAGCATACACAGACATTTAAAATGAGATTTCTCTGCTGCTAACATAAGTGGCGTGAGTCCTTCAGTGCTGGTCGCCTCAAGCGAAGCTCCATAAGACAGAAGAGTTATTATACATTCAATATAGCCCTCCTCCGAGGCATACATCAGAGCAGTTTTGCCTCGATTGTCTCCTGCGTCTACACTGGCATTGTTTTCCAAAAGAAGTCGCACCGAATTATTGCAACCGACTTTGGACGCGTGCATGAGATACGTCATTCCGCTCTCATGGCGAAGGTTGACATCGGCACCTGCATCAGTTATAACTTGAATGTAGTCATATAGAACTTTTATGTAGGACAAGGCTGGTGTGGAACTAAGATGAAGAATGTTCACGTCAGCCCCGCAGTCGACGAGGAGTCGAAAGCATTTTAAATCACATTTATCATCAACACCATGGTGTAGAGCTGTCTTATTTTCATGGTCGACAATATTCGGGTCTGCATTCCAGTTGATCAAAATCTCAAGGCATCTAAAATTAAGTTTGGAACTTGCGTACATCAGCGCTGTTTTGCCTTGATGACACCTCGCATTGACATCCGCACGGTATGACAGAAGTAGTTTAATGGAACGAATACCTCCATACGTCGCGGCAAGCATCAATGGCGTTTGGCCGCCATTATTGATGGCATTTACATCGGCTCCGTTCCTTAAAAGGGTTTCGATGCAGTTCAGTTTCCCAGATTCTGCAGCGATGTGGAGTGCGGTGTAGCCTCGATTGTCAGGTGAGTTTATCTGTACGTCAAACTTGAACAGTATGTCCAGCGACTGAAGGCAGTTCTCTGTGGCATGTATCAACGCTGTTGTTCCCGCCTTACTCTGAGCATTGACACTAGCCCCTGCTTCAGCCAAAACCTGCGCGCATTCGTCCTTCTCATACAAAACGGCAACTAGAAAAGCTGTCTCTCCGCGGTGATTGGCTACATTTAGAGCAGCTCCAGCTGAAATGAGCAAGCGAATGGAAGCTACATTTCCCGATTTTGCAGCTCGTATCAGGGCAGTCTTACCCTTTTTGTCCGCGTAATTCACATCCGCATTTGCGTCAATGAGACAGGTCATGCAAGCGTTGTCTTCATTGTAAACAGCCCAGAGCAGTGAAGGAATGCTATCTTCATTGACACAGTTTACCAAAGCTCCTGCGTTCAAAAGTGTTTTCACAATCTCGAGATTACCTTTGTCCACCGCGTAATGCAGTGCAGTGTTGCCTCTTGAATCAGACACATTTAAACTAGCACCTTCTCGGGCGATTATCTCGGCACATCTTCCACTACCTTGAATACATGCGTGCATCAGTGCTGTGAACCCTTTATTGCAGTCAGCAGATACTGAGGCACCAGCTGCGATTAGAGCTGACACAACATCCGCCTGGATGCAGACAGTCGCCATAATAAAGGGTGTTCTCCCTTCCTTGTTTTTCAAATCAAGATTTGCATTCGCTCGTATCAGGATTTGAAGGCAAGGAACGTTACCTAGCCTCGCGGCGTAGTGTAAAGCCGTGTTACCTTTGAGATCGGACAAATCGACCGGTGCATTATACTCTATTAAAAGCTTAGTGCACGACAAGAATCGCCTTTGACGCTCCTCAAGAAATGAACACGCGTTGATGTCTGTATGGCCATCACCTTGGTCCAGACATGTTGATTTCATCAAAGCGGTAACACCTTTTTTGTTAGCAATATCCACTTTAGCCCCAGATTCTAAAAGTATTTTTAAGCATTCGAAATATCCTTCTTGAGCTGCTAGAATAACAGCTGTGTTTCCATTATTGTCTTCTGCCTCTAAATCTGCGTTGCCTTGGATTAAAAGTTTAACACACTGAATATGTCCATAAGACGACGCTAATATGAGAAGATTTGAAAGATCAATGCTTGAGGAAAATTCAAGAAACTCAAGCAAGCAATCCGGTTTATTTTTCTTCACCGCAATGTAAATTGGAGATTCATTTCTATTGTTGAGCAGATCGTACAGTGTTCCACAACGGAGAAGAGTTCTTACACATTTCGAATGTCCCAATATTGCAGCATACGACAAGGCTGAATTTCCTTCGTTGTCAGTTGTATTGAATAAAGCATGAACTCGTTGAAGACTTTCCAGACACGAAAAGTTAGCTCCCTCTGAAGCTTCCATCAACTCAGTTTTCTCTATATTATCATTTACATAAGCCCCCTCGTCGTTAAGTATTTCTGAGCACATGGAAATGTCATTTATGACAGCATGTGACATCACTGAGAGGCAGGTATTGTCCAGTTTGTTATTGGCAGCTCCTGCTTCCAGGATATATTTTAACATTTCACTGTTTCCAGTTTTGGACGCCATGATTAATGCTGTGCTGGTTTGACCGACTGCGTAAAGGTCAGCTCTGCTTTCGATCAGAAGCTTCGCACTTTCATTGAAACCTGAGCCCAATGCATAACAAAGGGCAGTTACTCCAGCCTTACAATGCCTGTTGATGTCACATCCGGCAGTTATGAGTTGTCTAATACATTCAGTTTGATCATTCTGCGCGGCCAACATCAGAGGAGTAATACCAGATTTGTTTGCAAGATTGACAGAAGCACCTGCTTCAATTAAAGCAAGTAAACAATCCACATGACCTCTTTGCGCCGCCCTTGCAACTGAAGTTAAATCATGATGATCTCCGAGATCAAGGCGCGCCTTTGATTCGATCAGTAGACGAACACAATGGATATGACCTCTGTTGGACGCGTTCATCAGTGCTGTCATCCCCTTTTGGCTCCTTCTATCGAAGTTGGCGCCTGCCTTGATAAGCGCCTGAACGCAGTCCGTCCTATTGTACAATGCTGCTAACATTATGGGGGACACACCGACTTCATTGACAGCATTCGCTAGAGCCCCAGATTCAAGGAGTGAGTTGACGAGACCGACGTCGCCATTCTTAGCGGCAAGAATGAGAGCCGAGTTTCTTTCGTTTTGTAATCTTGCTGAAATGGTCTGCCCAACCGTTAAAATATCCAGACACTTAGAATCCCCATTTTCCAGAGCATCACTGAAGGCTGTTGACCCACTTGCTCTTCTCAGGTCAGTGATGGCACCTGCTGCGATAAGATTCTGAACGCAATCCGAACGGGAAGCTTTTACTGCCATCATAAGTGGCGTCACCCCGTAGATGTTCACAGTGTTTACGAGAGCGCCGTAGTGTAGCAACCAGTCCAAAACAATGACATCACCCAGCTGCGCTGCGTAACTTAAGGCTGTATTTCCATCGCAATCAGCCACGTCAACATCAGCTCGTGCCTGCAACAGAGCATGTACACACTCGGCGCTTCCTTTGCTCACAGCTTTCATGAGTGCCGTCAAACTTTTACCGTTCCTGTTGTTTAAATCTGATCCAGCCCCAATAAGGTATTTTAAGTAATCAGGTTTTGAATGAGCAGCAGCTTCCATCAAGGCCGTCATTCCCATTACGTTTTCAATTTCTAAAGCCGCACTGCAACATATTAGAAGTTTCAGACTCTCCATGTCTCCTTTTTGTGCAGCTTTCGCTAGTTTACAGTTTACCAAAACCTCTGCGCTCGATAGTTTTTTTAAAAACTCGAGATCGCCTGCCTTCAAAGCATCATTAACCGACTTGGTGGCTTTAGAATCAGTTTTATTTATAGTAGTACCTTGACAATGACGTAACTCCAAATATCTTCTATTACTTTCAGTAAAAGCGTTCAATAGTTCAACGAGTCTGTCATTACAAAAAGTAGAAACTGTAGCTGCAGCTTCAATGATAACAGAAAAAACACCCGCCTTCATGGTTGTGTTCACCATCATGAGGGGTGTTCTCCCTTCTTGGTTTTTCAAATCAACTTTTGCATTTGCGTGTATCAGCATTTTGAGGCAAGGCACGTTACCTAGCCTTGCGGCGTAGTGCAAAGCCGTGTTACCATCACTATCACACAAATCGACTTGTGCATTGTGCTGTATCAGAAGCTCTGTGCACTTCATGTATTGCCTTTGACACTCTACAGTCAAAGCGTTGATGTCCGTTTCACCATCATAGATGTCCAAATATGTCGATTTCATCAAAGCGGTAACACCTTTGTTGTTAGCAATGTCCACTGACGCCCCAGATTCTAAAAGTATTTTTAAGCATTCAAAAAATCCTTCTTGAGCTGATTGAATAAGAGCTGTGTTACCATAATCGTCTTGCGCATCTAAATCTGCGTTGCTTTGGATTAAATGTTCAACACACTTGATATATCCATTCGATGACGCTAAAACAAGAAGATCTTTGCCATTTTCGCACATACCAGTACTGGAGCTGGCTTCAAGAAATTCAACCAGACAGTCGGCTTTGTTGTTCTTTACGGCAATGTAAATCGGACTCTCCATTTGATTGTTGCACAGTTCATTCAGTGCTCCGCAACAGAGAAGAGCTCTAATACATGTAGTGTGCCCATGCATCGCAGCATACGACAAGGCTACATTACCATAGTGGTCTCTTGAATTGACTCTGGCATGTGCTAGTAGAAGACTCTCCAGGCATGAAAAGTGACCTCGTTCAGAGGCTTCCATCAACGCAGTTTTCCCTGTGACTGACCTACCGTTGACGTCAGTCCCCTGGTCAATAAGTATTTGGAGGCACTCGGGCCTGTCAGTTATGACAGCATGTGACAGAGCTGTTAGGCCGTCATTATCCCGTCCGTTAATGGCAGCTCCTGCTTCCAGGATATATTTTAACATTTCACTATTTCCAGATTTGGACGCCACGATTAATGCTGTGCTGGTTTGACCGACTGCGTAAAGGTCAGCTCTGCTTTCGATCAGAAGCTTCGCACTTTCATTGAAACCTGAGCCCAATGCATAACAAAGGGCAGTTACTCCAGCCTTACAATGCCTGTTGATGTCACATCCGGCAGTTATGAGTTGTCTAATACATTCAGTTTGATCATTCTGCGCGGCCAACATCAGAGGAGTAATACCAGATTTGTTTGCAAGATTGACAGAAGCACCTGCTTCAATTAAAGCAAGTAAACAATCCACATGACCTCTTTGCGCCGCCCTTGCAACTGAAGTTAAATCATGATGATCTCCGAGATCAAGGCGCGCCTTTGATTCGATCAGTAGACGAACACAATGGATATGACCTCTGTTGGACGCGTTCATCAGTGCTGTCATCCCCTTTTGGCTCCTTCTATCGAAGTTGGCGCCTGCCTTGATAAGCGCCTGAACGCAGTCCGTCCTATTGTACAATGCTGCTAACATTATGGGGGACACACCGACTTCATTGACAGCATTCGCTAGAGCCCCAGATTCAAGGAGTGAGTTGACGAGACCGACGTCGCCATTCTTAGCGGCAAGAATGAGAGCCGAGTTTCTTTCGTTTTGTAATCTTGCTGAAATGGTCTGTCCAACCGTTAAAATATCCAGACACTTGGAATCTCCAATTTTCTGAGCATCACTTGAGGCTGTTGACCCATCGGCTCTTCTCAGGTCGGTGATGGCACCTGCTGCGATAAGATTCTGAACGCAATCC
Organism: Lymnaea stagnalis; assembly: GCA_964033795.1. Lineage (NCBI taxonomy): Eukaryota > Metazoa > Mollusca > Gastropoda > Lymnaeidae > Lymnaea > Lymnaea stagnalis. The sequence continues at coordinate 623,223 of CAXITT010000094.1, read as the reverse complement.
GAGCGGGAACCTTGTACTGCCATCATAAGGGGCGTCACCCCGTGGATATTCACAGTGTTTACGAGAGCGCCGTAGTGTAGCAACCTGTCCAAAAGAAAGACATCCCCAAGCTGCGCTGCGTAACTTAAGGCTGTATTTCCATCGCAATCAGCCACGTCAACATCAGCTCGTGCCTCCAACAGAGCATGTACACACTCGGCACTTCCTTTGCTCACAGCTTTCATGAGTGCCGTCAAACCTTTCCCATTCCTGTGGTTTAAATCTGATCCAGCCCCAATAAGGTATTTTAAGCAATCAGGTTTTGAATGAGCAGCAGCTTCCATCAAGGCTGTCATTCCCATTACGTTTTCAATGTCCAAAGCAGGATTGAAACTTATCAGTAATTTCAAACTCTCCAAATCTTCTTTCTTTGCCGCTAACGCTATTGGTGTATCCCCATCTTCGTTCGTAACATTTACGCGAGAATTTCCTTCAAGAAGTTTCTTAACACAAGGAACATGACCGGCACGAATCGCTTTCATCAGCGCCGTATCTTTGAAAGCGTTTTTTATATGTACGTCAGCGCCTGATAAAATCAGAGCACGAACACATTTATTTTGACCATGCTCGGCTGCATTCATTAGAGCCGTCTCCAAGATCTTGTTCTGCAAGTTTACTTTAGGTAGTGAACCGCGAGCTCTCAGCAATACATTAAGACATTTTGAGCTCACCCTGGCAGCGTAATGAATCGCCGTATTTTCATTATCGTCTGTTAAATTGCAGTCAGCGCCTGCCCGCACGAGAACCTTCAAACATTTCAAGTGACCATTTTTAGCGGCGTACATAAGGGCTGTGACACGACGCATGTTCTGTATGTTAAGCCTGGCTCTGCCTTGTATCAGAATGCGCAGGAAATTTACATTTCCCACCATTGTGGCCAGCATGAGCGGGGTGTTGCCGTGGATGTCAATAAGGTTAACGCATGGGTTGATGATATTTTTGGCGTATTTATTCTGCATTTCGCTTTGCAGTGAATTTTTTATCATCACTGGAGATGGCTCGATGAACATCTGAGCACACTGGAAACAACCCTTCTTAACAGCAAGCGCAAGAGATGTAGACCCGTCTGCGTCTTGCAGTGTGACATCGGCTCCGGAGTTTAAAAGTTCCCGAACGCAACCAACATGACCGTTCGCAGCGGCTTCCATGATTGGTGACATCCCTTTATGATTGACGTTGTTAACATCGGCGCCGGCTTTGATCAAGATTAGAACACAATCTAAGTGACCTTTTTGAACAGCGTATGATAAGGCCGTGTTTCCATAAACATCTACGGCACGCACTTCTGAGTTGTTCTCAAGCAACCTTTGCACCTTTTCTGCATGCCCAGCAGTTGCTGCCTCCATGAGATCTGTCCGGCCATTTTCAAAAGCACATTTCCTATTGACCCCATTGGTACTTAAAGATTTTAAATCATAGTCCTCTTTCGTTGGAATTGAATCTGCATCACCATGAATAAAATCAGACTCTTCTATTTCCTCTTTAATTTGGGATTGTTTAAGATTTTTTTTATCTTTTTCATTTAATATTGTAGGCGAGCTTGAGGTAGTGTCTATAAGCTCAGGACATGTGTCCACTTTTTTATGAAGTACTTTAAATTGAGAATTATCTTTTACATTCGTCCCCCATGTTTGAAGTAGTTTCACAATCTCATGCCTTTCGTACATGCCAGCTGCCATTACAGGCTTCACGCCTTGATAATTCCTAGCATTCATGTCTGCCCTTCCTTCCAATAGAGCTTCGACGCATTCTCGAAATCCCCCAGAGGCGGCGCGAGATAGGGCCCCAGCACCATTCACGTCCCTTTCGTTAACCCGCGCACTTCCTTTGAGTAACGTTCTAATGCACGTCGGGCACCCTTTAGCGGACGAGTTCATCAAGGCTGTGATTCCCTTTTTGCTTTTTCTATTCACGCACGCACCGGAAGTGATCAGCTGTCTCAAGCATTCATGCTTGTCGTTCAACGCCGCTAGACTCAGAGGCGTCACCCCGTCCATGTTGGCCTGATGAACTGATGCCCCGTAGCTGAGCAGAATTTGTAAACAGCTCAGATGCCCAGCCCTTGACGCCACTGCCAACGGTGTGTTGCCTTGTTTGTCTGTGTTATTCACCTCAGACCTGTTCTGGAGAAGATACTCCACACACTCGGGCTTGTCATTCTCCACGGCATACATTAAGGCTGTTTTCCCCTGAATGCAGCGCATTTCGGGATTGACCCCGGCCGTGAGAAACCCTTTCATGCATTCAACATGGCCCTTCTCTGCTGCAATCATCAGCAATGTTCTTCCATCTTCGATGGTGGCTCCTCCTTCGGTTTCCGACCCGATGAAGCATTGTGTGCACTTTGAGTGATTTAGGTCAGGACGATTCGCTATCTCCTTAGCTGTATTTAGGTGTATCGACATGAAAGATCTGTAACTCATCTTCGGGTATTTCACCAAAATAAAAAAATAACCCCCCTTTTTATACAAACTTCCTTGGTGATGTTCTGAGAATCTTCTTCAAGTAAGAAATGTTTGATTGGGAATTCCCTAGAATAACTTCCTGGTTGATAAGAAATCTTTACCCATATCCATTAAATATGACAAGGATTTAAAAATCCATTTCCAGTGTATATAAAATAAATCTGCAAAATTAGCGTCAGTTGAGTTAAACTGAAATAAGAAATATAAATATGTATCAGATCACATTTATAGTGAAACTATATACAATATATCAAAAGGTTTTCGATGAACTTTTGTGTTAATATAAAAAAAAAGTGGAAAGGGGAAAAAAGGGGGGGGGGGTGTCAGATAAAATGTACGGCTTCAGTGCCTTCGAAAAATGCGTCAAAGCTGGCTTACATTACTTGAGAATAAATTGTTAATTATGCAAAAATCTATTGGAATACTATAATAACAACTAACTAATTCGTTACTCTGAGAACAATTTACGACAATGTAAGGCCTTAGCAATAATAAGTGGAGCACGGTAGTTTAAAAAAAAAATAAAAATGTTAATTGATAAATCAAATATATAATCAGCTGATCCCCAAATTAATTTGTAGTTTTGTCCTTTTGTACAATTAGACAAACGTTTACCTAAGTGGTCCTCAAAGGTTAACACAGCGCCTCGTTCTGTTTTTTGCTCACTCTTCTAGATCTTCACGCCCTTATCCCCCTAGTTTGCTAAAAATAGACCAACTTTCTTTTTATATCATTTTATTAAAAAGTAACAACACAATTTTGCTGATGCACATTTTGACACATTCATGTTTAAAAAGAAAATAAGTTACTTTACCCTGTACTTAATGTTTTAAAAGCTTTTAATTGTTTAATTTCAAAATTAAATAAACAAGTTGTAATGAAATAATTTTTAAAAATAAAATGTAATTAATATTTGTAGCTATTGGCATCACATTTTGACCCCGTCATTTCCCATTCCTCTTTTCTTGGGGTTTGTAATTTAAAAAAACAAAACAAATCCAATCGTAATTATGAGACATTTTTTTAAATTTTACAATCCGATGACTTACCAGAGACATCGTTTGAAATAGAGCGGCAGACAATCTCTGGGCGATATGTTTGTATATTAAAAACAAACGCCAGCACCATGTCCTGAAATCAGCAAACATTTATGAGCCTTGTAAGTTACCATCTCTTCGCACCGATCACACAGCATCGAACCTAGACCAGGGAACGATACGTCTCTTATCATAACACAGCGCCTTCACAATACACCGCTAAAATTTGACCAGTATCAGAATAGAGGACACGGCATTGAAACAAGCTACCAGGCACTGTGCCTCAAACATGTACCTACAATACCGGTACAATACTGCACAGACCAGGAAGATTAAAAATGTTAATATCTCCACGGACTGGCAGATCCTGGTCCATATTTAACAAACGCTAAGGGTCATTTTTATTTTTACTAATATTATTGTTATTACGCGATGTCACGATACTATGACAAGATTTGACTGAATGGAGTGGCGTATCGACGAAGCGTAAATCATGTACCAACAATTAAAATTGTTTGTTTATGTACAAAGTAATTTTAAACAAGGGTTACACGAATTTGTTCAGGGTGACGGACGCCTCCATGTCTACTGTAGGCTTTAAATGCATGTCACAAGTGATTTTATGGCTAGCAGCAATTTTACAACGCTTTCACATTTCGGTTCCTGATGTGCAATATTTAAGATCCGTAAGCAGGTGTGGCCAACTGGCGGCTCGCCACGTCAAATATTGCGGATGTCTGATTTATTGAAAGAAAAAAAAGTACTCGTTCTTCATTTATTTATTTATTTTTTTAGGCATTTTTATATAGCGCTTACCATAAAGCTCTAAGCGCTTTACAATTATTAAAAACATGTAGACAAAGTAAAATAAAAATGAGACACTAGGATAGTAACTACTACATTATAGAAACATTGAAAATGGCTATAAAACGAGGACACTTTGACACGTTTTGGCCTATACTTCAGGATCAACCCGAAACAGAAAATGAGGCAGAGCAAGGAGGGTGCATCACAGGTCATAGGCGGACCTAAACAGATGAGTTTTAAGGGACTTTTTGAAAATGGACGAGGTTTCACTATGACGGATATGGAAAGGGAGCTGGTTCCAGAACGTGGGCCCATGGAAGCAGAAGGAGCTTTAAACGACCCCTAAAAACAAAGTATTCGTATAAATTCTTATAAAATGTAATCATGAAAAGTTTTACAAAACATGGATTTATGAAACGTATAAGAATCCCATTTAGTGCCCCCCCCCCAAGGCTGGGAACTGTACATTTTTTCCCCGCCCCTGAGCTATATTAATTTTTTTAATGACCCACCCGCTTTTACAACACAGCTGAATTATTTCACCAATTATTTCACCAATTATTTCACCAATTATTTCACCAATTATTTCACCAATTATTTCACCAATTATTTCACCAATTATTTCACCAATTATTTCACCAATTATTTCACCAATTATTTCACCAATTATTTCACCAATTATTTCACCAATTATTTCACCAATTATTTCACCAATTATTTCACCAATTATTTCACCAATTATTTCACCAATTATTTCACCAATTATTTCACCAATTATTTCAGAAAAGCCAAAGAAAATATTATCTAACAAAAAAAAAATAAAAAATAAATAAAATAATCTTTTTTAGCGTAGTTATCGGGAATTTTAAAAAGTGAAATCAGTGTCATCATATTTCATTCATCTTTCTCTTTAAAAACAGGAAAACCTACTATTTTTAGGGGTGGGGGTAGTGGTGTGGGTGGGGCTGAAAATTTGACAGATTGTGTTGTCATTGACAACGAGTCTGTGTGCCAAGTTTCCGCTCGATAGGTTGACGGGCATCGGGTCATTAAGCCGTCCGAAGATTTTGCCATTAACACACTAACAAAAGCGAAGTTAATACAAAGGATTTTAAAATGGGTTAAAATCATTATAACTATCGACTCAATATTCTATTGATCTAAAAAATGAATAACCTTTTCCAAAGCCTTTATACATTCTTTAGTCACACATAATTTTCACAATAAACATTTTTTTCCAAACACAGTAAATGTTTAATGTCGTTTCATTCAGCAATCACTTGTCTCTCCGACAGCATATAATAATTTTCATTCAGTTATTTAGTTTTGTAATTATAAAGAGGGTGAGGATATGCTCTCAACAATGCTCCAAAATTAGACAGAATAGTGGAGAACAACACTCGGTCATTTAGCAACATCTTAAATCAATTATAGAGAAACCCTAGAAATGTTTTACTGCATTAGTTTATAAATCTCATGTAAGTGTACACAAACGGAAACATGCTAGAGACTGACCATTTAAATGTGAATTTGTTTGTAAAACTGATGTACCGGTAGCTAGACATTTAATAAAACATATTTGATGGAAATACTACAACTTCAAATGTGATATTTGTTTTGCCCCTTTTGCTCCCCGGGCCAGTGCCCCGTGGCCAATGGTGTAAGTTAAGACGGCACAATGTGTAGCCCATGTAGTTGTACATACATCCCTTAATCAATCAATATATACAATAAATAAGTCGTCCAAGGGTAGTCCATTTACTTCCACCTACAGCTCTACATCGAATCAACGTATACAGTAAATAAGTCATCCAAGTGTTGTCTATTAATACTTCCACCTACATCCCTTCATCAAATCAATATATAATATGAGTAAGTCATCTAGGTGTAGTCCATTTAATTGCACCTACATTCCTACACAAAGATCAACATTTACAATAAATATGTCATCCAAGTGTACTCCATGCAGCCAGCTAGATAAAACAGTTAAGATAAAACAGTACATTTTACTCTATTTTGTCAGTCCATTTTCTTTGACGTGTGCTATAGATCGGGAAAGAAATGGTTTGGGTAAAATTTTAATTGAACGAATATGTTAAAATATACAGGAAATTGTAGACTTTATTTTTTTACAATATATATTGGGGGAAAAGGATGAGAGGATGTTTTCTAGTGATATTATGTAACTGAAAATTGGCAAATTATAATCCTGCACAACATTGGTGGTCCCATAATTCCCCAAAGGCTATTCATTACTTATGACGACAACAAGGATGCATTTGGCAGAACAATATCAACCGATCGTCAGAGGAACTGTGTCACGTGATCTCTAACCGTTTCTATGACGCAATTAGGCTATGCTCACTGGTGAGGTCCAGCATTCATCTATCGTTCATTAAGCCATCAACTTTTCCCCGAGCTTCTGTTTTTTAGGCATTGATTTCTAAAAATGCTGATACATCTCCTACGCAGTGCATGACAGTAGTGTACAAAATAGATAAAACCCTTGCACAAAAATGTTAAAAATAAACATACATTACACACGTGTAATAATGAAAGATACAAATATCATAAAAAAGTACAAATTATACATATAATTGATAGATATATATATATATATCACAAAATAATATAAAATAAATGTAAATATAGTACAAAAATGTAAAAATTTGAAATACATATAGGACACAAATTAACAAATATGTGATCTACAGATATAATGTAAATAGTTGATATACAAATAGCACACAAATGTTATACAAAAAAAAATAAACACATAGCGCACACGTGTAAAAATTGATTAAAAATAGCATGTAAATGTAAAAAAACAAACATCGACATTATTGTGCACATATGTAAAAACTATCATTGCTGCGTGAACATTGCTAGTGGTCCCATGATGATAAATTTGAATAAGTCTCAGTATAGTTTTAGATCGACACATCATGTTTGTCTTCCATCTTATCTTTTTTGTTGTTGTAATTCCAATATTTAGGAGCCTTATCATCATCTTCACTCTTACATCTTTCGCTGGCCTTTTATCCCTGTACAATGGCTTGACCCATATGATAGAATAACTATGGCTCATGTTCAATTGTCTTTATTTGGGTCAGCTGTATTGGATGTCACGGCCTTTTCGAGATGGTTGGCGATGTGATATTACAAGGGCCGCTTTCCAGATCGGCAGCTCGTTATTTAAAACATATGTTTCTGGGACAGTTAGTAAGTGCTCGTCTACGTTGCAAAGATATGAAAATGTCCGTAGTCTGAAGAATTTAAGAATCAACGTACTTAAAGCCAGTCTTGTCGCACGCTTCACACTCACAGGAAACCAAGCCACGCCCGACAGGCCAGCTGAACAGAAACTGATTTCTAATTGGAAGATTCGTGTAGTCCTGTGGATCAAAGCAAAGTGAAATGTCATCCCATTGCTCCGTACATATCCTCGACGGCAGGCCTCGGTAAAGCAAAAGTGTTTTCATTTTATTGGGAAGCGGAAGGCTGTCCACTCGCTGTGTCCGTCCCGGACTTGGACCGGCGGCATGAGAGGTGGCTACGAGGGCCAGATTACTGAGAGGCCAGGGCTGAGAGAAAAGCGGTGACACAAAAAGTTTTGACTCCTTTTGCATTCTGCTGATTAAGTCCATGGTAAAACCTGTCCTGCAGTCTTCTTTAGTGAGGTAATTATTAACAATGAAATAATTGCAGACGCCGATAATTCCTTGAAGTAAGGCGGACATCAGTGGTGACTGCGGTGCCGTGGTGAGGTCTTCAGAATAAGGCAAACCTCCATTTGATATCAGCATCCGCAAACAGTCCGTCTTGTCGGTCTTTACAAGGTGGCTGAAGTCTGTGAGGCCGATACTACATGAGTCTACATTCGCACCATGTTTCAATAATTCTTCAAGAACATTGCTGCTGCGACTGGACAGGGCAATTGAAACTGGAGACAATGAATAGTTCCGTGCGTTTACGTCAGCACCGGCTATAATAAGTGCCGTGACGATTTTGACAAGACCACTTTGGGCGGCACACATTATCGGCGTCACACCTTCTTTATTGCTTGTGTTGACATCAGCCCCTGACGATATCAGGTATTCTAAACAATTTAAGCTCCCCGACCTTATTGAAAATGTCAAGGCCGTGTTTCCGTAATTGCATCTTGCGTGGATGTCGGCGTTTTCTGGGGCAAGCAAACACAGACATTTAAATTGAGATTTCTCTGCCGCTAACATAAGTGGCGTGAGTCCTTCAGTGCTGGTCGCTTCAAGCGAAGCTCCATAAGAAAGAAGAGTTATTACACATTTAAAATTGCCTTGCGCCGAGGCATACATCAGAGCAGTTTTGCCTCGATTGTCTCCTGCGTCTAAGCTGGCATTTTTTTTCCAAAAGAAGTCGAACCGAATTATTGCAACCGACTTTAGACGCGTGCATGAGATACGTCATTCCGCTCTCATGGCGAAGGTTGACATCGGCACCCCCATCAGTTATAACTTGAATATAATCATGTATAATGGCTGCCTTGAACAAGACTGGTGTGGAACTAAGATGAAGAATGTTCACGTCAGCCCCGCACTCGACGAGGAGTCGAAAGCATTTGAAATCACATTTATCAACAGCATGGTGTAGAGCTGTCTTTTTTTCATTGTCGAAAATATTCAGTTCGGCATTGCAATTGATCAAAATCTCAAGGCATCTAAAAATAAGTTTGGAACTTGCGTACATCAGCGCTGTTTTGCCTTCACGGCACCTCGTATTGACATCCGCACGGTGTGACATAAGTAGTTTAACGCAACAATCATACCCATACATTATGGCAAGCATCAGAGGGGTTTGGCCGCAAGCATTGATGGCATTTATATGGGCTCCGTTGCTTAAAAGGGTTTCGATGCAATCCAGTTTCCGAGATTGTACAGCAATGTGAAGTGCAGTGTAGCCTGTGCTGTCATGTAAGTTTATGTCCACGTCAAACTCTAACAGTACGTCCAGCAAAGCATGGCTGTTTTTTACGGCATGCATCAACGCTGTTGTTCCCCGCCTGTTCTGAACATTGACACTAGCCCCCGCTTCTGCCAATACTTGCACGGATTCGTTGTTCAAATTCAGGGCGGGTTCTATAAAATCGGTTTTTCCAAGATTATTTGTAATATTCAGATCAGCTCCGGCCAAAATAAGCAAGCGCACAGCCGCTACATTTTCTGATTTTGAAGACTGCACAAGCGCAGTGTCTCTTTTCTTATCCGTGTTACTCGTACCAGCGCTCGAGCTGGATGCTTCGCGGCTAAGAATCTCGACGCATCTTCTACTATCTTGATTAGAGGCGTGCATCAATGCCGTCCCGCCTTTATGAAAGACACCAGACACCGAGGCGCCGGCTTCAGGCATTGCACACACAGCTGTCGTCTGCATACGAGCCGCCATTATGAGGGGTGTTTCACCCTTATTGTTTTTAACATCAAGATTTGCGTTTGCATGTAAAAGTACACGGAGGCAAGGCAAATTATCTATCCTGGTGGCGTAGTGCAAGGCTGTGTCACCTTTAAGATCGCACAAATCAACTTTTGCATTGTGTTTTATCAGAAGCTCAGTGCACCTCTCGTATTGTTTGTGAGGCTCGACAAGCAAGGAAGAAGTATTGATCTCTGTATCTCCACCACGAGGATCCTTACACGTTGATTTCATCAAAGCGGTAACTCTACTTTTATTTGCAATGTCCACTGAGGCCCCAGATTCTAAAAGCATTTTTAAGCATTGAAAATGTCCTTCTTGAGCTGCTAGAATAAGACCCGTGTTTCCATCATCATCATGTGCCTCTAAATCTGCATTGCCTTTGATCAATTGTTCACCGCACTCACTATGTCCAGAAGACGACGCTGATATGAGAGGATTTGAAAGATCAATACTTGAGGAAAATTCAAGAAATTCAAGTAAGCAATTCGGTTTATTTCTCTTCACCGCAATGTAAATAGGAGATTCATTTCTATTGATGAGCAGATCGTACAGTGCTCCAGAACACAGCAAAGCTCTTACACATTTCGAGTGTCCAAACATAGCAGCATACGATAAGGCTACATTACCGAAGTGGTCCCTTAACTAAAGCATGAGCTTGTAAAATGGAAAAGGTTGTTGGGGTTGGGTTGGGGGGGGGACTATCAGTTAAACTTTACAGCTTTGATTCCTTTAAAAATAATGTCTGAACGCTGGCTTACAAAGTTGTAGAAAAAATTGTTAGTTATACAAAAAAAAAGTTTGAATACTTTAATAACGATCTACTAATTCAATGCTCTGAGAACAATTTACGACAATTTAATGCCATAGCAATAATTAAACACGATTGTTTTTTTTTAAAGGAATGCTACATGGACTAAGGAATTTAAACAATCAGCTGATCCCCAAAGTAAGTGGCAGTGTTGTCCTTTTGTACCAAAAGACCAGCGTTGACGTAATGGGTCTTTATAGGTAAACAGAGAGAGTGGAATGTTTACTTAGTTCTCTAGACCTCCACCCCCCTATCATTTGTTGACAAACGTTTCTCTTCTCAGTTTATAAATCAAGTAACACTGCAGTGTCGCTGATGGCACGCGTGGCCACATTCAAGTCTAAAAAAGTATATTTTTCTTCGTACTTTAGTTGATGATTTTTTTTTGGGCTGTTTTAAAAGCTTTTGATTGTTTAATGACAGAAGAAAGTAAAAACGATCAACAAATATCTTCTTGATACAATCTAGTTACTATTAGTAGCTCTTATCATAACATTTTTTACCCTGTCCTACCCAATGGCTTGTAACTTTAAAACTAATCCAATGCTAATGATGAGGCATTTTTATTTACAATCCGATGACTTACCTTTTCTTACAATACCGGTACAATACTGGTACAATACTGCACAGACCCATAAGGTTAAAGATGTGTATCTCTCCCCGAATGGTAGATCCTGGTTGATATTAATCACACATCAAGTTCCATTGAAGGTGACGTTTCTCGGCTGTGCTCGCTGGACCATCACTTACCTATCCTGTAACGTTGTCATGAGTGTACTGTCACACCACAGGCGTATAGAGCAATGCTGTGCGTTTGCATTAAGCATTTTGTGATTATGTTACATAGTGAAGAAAAACAAGAATAAATGTTCAATTTTTAAGAACATTACAAATATTTAATTTAAACAATTTCACTTGCAGTCTCTTGGATACATTTACAGACATCAACTGTTTAAAACCTAAGGACTGCCAACAAAGATCCTACATAACGCCAGGACTATCGACAAAAGGGATTGTTAAACGTAAGGACTATACACAAATAAATCCATACATTTTAAGGAATATCAACAGAATACGCCCATAAGCTTAAGAGCAATCCACAAAAGACGTCAAAAGACAATCCACAAACGGCGTCCATCAATTTAAATGAATCTCAAGCCACAGACGCCAGCTGCACATGGTCTTCATTCAAATTTTATTTTCACCTGCATCAATATTGTTATAATCTAAAATGAAATTCTTGGAACACATCATATTCAGACAATAGACTCTAATGATTAATTAGACGAAAAAACAAAGAAACAAAAAAGTTGACTACAGACTGAACATTATCATAGTAGCATCCTAGAATCTACCTAGTGTTGGGTATAGACAACTGTTACTGTTTAGAAACCTGTTGTTTTTCTGCATAGGGTTGAAAGTTAATGTGCATGAACAAGAGCCCAATTAAGTTAAGCAGTAATGAACATGGTATTTGGGTTGATGAAATGAATGTGACATTATAATTCCAATAAGGGTTCTAGTTATATGTTTTTGTGTATGTCTAATTATGGGCACCTCTCTACACTGCCGCGGTCATCTCTTTACAAAAGATCTGCATTTGGAAATAAACGCTAGAGCTCAACATTTTCAAATAGATTTAAAAACTATTTTTTTAAACAACTATCCCCAGAAGTCTTTTGAACAACCAATAACTACAGGTCTAAAGGTTAGGAAAATCACTCTTACAACTAACTTACAATTAAAAAAAAAAACAAATTGAAAGATAAGATTAAACTCTCAGTACTTTAATAAATGACAAGTACATCATTGATTGACAAATATATATATGAATGACAAGTTCATGAATAAATGACAAGTGCATCAATAAATGACAAGCAAATCAATAAATGACAAGGGCACCAGTAGTAAAAGGTGGGTACATCAGTAAATGACAAGTGCACTAATGGGTTAAAACTATTATGGAAACACAATTCCTTTATACAATAGTTTGACTTAGCCAGTGGGCGGTAACATTGCGTCTGGTATAAGTCAACTTGATGTAAGACAACCTCATATAAGACAAGCTGATGTAAGACAACCTGATACTAGACAAAGTTACCCGAGACAACATAGTATAAGACATCCCGATATAAGACAACCTGATATAAGACAACCTGATATAAGACAACCTGATATAAGACAACCTGATATAAGACATCCCGATATAAGACAACCCGATATAAGACAACCTGATATAAGACAACCTGATATAAGACAACCTGATATAAGACAACCTGATACTAGACAAAGTTACACGAGACAACATAGTATAAGACATCCCGATATAAGACAACCTGATATAAGACAACCTGATATAAGACAACCTGATATAAGACAACCTGATATAAGACAACCTGATATAAGACAACCTGATATAAGACAACCTGATATAAGACAACCTGATATAAGACAACCTGATACAAGACAAAATTATATTACACAAACTGATTTAAGACTAACTGATTTAAGCCAACTTGATAAAAGAGAAGCTGATATACGATTACGCAGTTAGACACTGACTGGTTAACCAGGGGATGGGGTGGTGTCACTCTGGTCGTGCAGCTAATAATGACGTCCTCCTTCAAGATGAAGTCTGCAGTTTTCTCACAAATGCTGCTCCTAAATATTTAGCCCCGCTTCCTACGCTAATGTGTCCCGCTATACTTCGTTGCAGACGTAAATATTTTTATATTATGGTTAAAAAAAATTTCATGGTCCGGCAGATAATATCTGCTGGCTGACACCAGATCGTTTACCGACATGAAACACCTGTTGGCTTGCACCAGACCGTAGACCGACAGGAAACATCTGCTGGCTGGCACGAGCCCGTGGAGTGGTTGTTGAGGACTACTAATTAAGCTCATTCACTGGAGCCCACATAATATTGTGGAGAGTTCGGACCACGACCGACTGATCAAAGCGCCGGGCGCGTCAGATTACAGACCTGGGAAGGAACTCTATGAACCAGGGACTTATAAATAGGGACCCCTGGACAGGACTGGAGAGAACGCGGCTGGACAGAGAAGCAGACAGTCAGGGAGAGCTCTGACGGTATGAGAAGAGGGCAGTCAGAGTTTCGAGATGAGAGAAAGTATAAGCTAAGTGTCAGCCTAATAAAGAACAAGATTATAATCATCAAATGTTATCGCCTGAGTTGTTTCCTTAGTGGAGGTGGAAAAAAATGCGATTCCGTCCATTGTAAAAGTTCACAAATTTAACATGCATTTAATCACTCAGATCAATGAGACCGGTGACGTCAATTTTGAACTGAAGTTGTAAGTTTTATGGAATCCTCTAGGTGGAAACTAAGCATCGCAACGTCTTGCTCTAAGAGTGGGAGTCATTGGGATTGTCATTTCTCAACTGTTTTTCCTTCTGACAACAATTGCTATTCACAACGAGAATTTCATCCTCTGTGTCTTTAGAACGGCGAGCACAATGGTTCGTCTTTTGACGGTAAGATTATCTGATGTATCTTTAAGGGGAATATAATATTGAGTTTCTTTTGACAGAAAGATCATCTTGAGGGTATTTTGAAGGAATGAACGTCTGCTAAATATATAAATATATATATCATTTGACGGGAAGATTACAGTGTATGTCTCTTAAAAGAAAGAACATCTTGAGTGTTTTTCGAAGGAATGAAAGTTTGATATGTACATCTTTTGACAAGAAGATAATGAAGTGTATATTTTTAGGTGAAAGATACACGGATGTGTCTTTTAAAAGGGTTTGACTGCGATAAATATTTAAAGTTTGAGACATGAACAATGAGCGTAAATAAAACAATGTAGGTTGAGGTTTAGTAATGATTTTACACAACACAAATTCTACATTTAATGTAACCATTTCGGCAAATGCCTTCATCGGTAAAACAACAAAAAAAAATCATATAAGTTTAAATTAAATGTGCATAACATATGTACATGTCTCCTAGTTAAAAATGAAAGAAAAGACTAAGAGTGGGCGGAAGTACCTAACAAAAACAGAGATCAGAAACACGGAAAGAAAGGGGGTGGAAGAAAAGTTACAAAACAACACAGAATAATGACATTGACGCCATGTAAAGTTTTGAAATTTGGTTTGTACCGTATGAAGCTAACCTATCAAATCCTGTTATTAATTTATTTTCCATATAAATTCCCTCTAGGTGTGTTATTTGCACACAAGATGCCAGTAACTACAATGTTACTATTTCAGTATGGCTAGCACTATAGAAATGTTTGGAAACTGGAGAAAATGCTCGTTTAAGTTTTACAGATAACCTCTAAAACGGTCTCCAAGGCCACGACCGGTCTCCTCCTCCAATGATTTTCCACACTTTTGACAAACGCAGATGTAATTCACACTGTGAATCGTACAAGAAAAGGTTTTCTTTAATTCTGCATGTCTGTGTCTCATTAATATGTTTTTTTCTAAAATGGAGGATGTTTAGGTGAATCTTAATGCGAAGAATCATTTATGTGTGTCTTTGGGCCTGCCCTAGCTAAGTTCTAGTTCTTGTGACTAATACTGACTCCGTTAACGATGGCTAAACGCTTTTTGTCTCAAACATGTTAAAACATTCATCTTTACATTGTCGCATCCATAACATCGTTAAGGCAAGCATGGGCTTAAATTTTCATTTTTACACTATAATGTTTGTTTGTTGATTTTTGAAGGACCGCGTCCAAGCTGTGTGAAGGAAACAGTTTTACGAGTTATGTGGAAGCTTGAATCCAAAGACATGAAAACGCTTTATTGGCAAACTCTGTCAGTCTTTGAAATTATGACAATGACAAAAAAATCTAATAATCAATATTTCGTTTCCATATTTCCTGAATCTTAAAAGTGTTAATATTTTTTAAAACTCAATTTAAAAAAAAAATATATCCCAAAACAGAAGATCCAAATTTAAAATCAATTTTCTGAAATGTCGGTACCACGTCATTGACAGTTGTAGAGATGGTGTTGTCGTTGCATCTGCACTGTCACTGACAATTATAGCCTTGGTGCTGTGACGGACTCTGGGCTGTCACTGACACTTCCAGAGATGGTGTTGTCGCCACTCCTGTCTTTGGAGTTTGAGTCACGTGACTTTGACTCATCACTGTACATGGCAGCTAAATTACAAGCACCCGACTTTGTGGCACTTCCTGTTTCTGAGGGGTTTAAATAGTAGATGTTTAATGACAGTACATACTGAACACTGATGAAAAGGATAAGTCAGCAATGCCTTAACAACTACACTACATACTAAACACTGATCAGAAAGGATAAGTCAGCGATGCCTTAACAACTACAGTACATACTAAACACTGATCAGAAAGGATAAGCCAGCGATGTTTTAACAACTACGGTACAGACTGAACACTGATCACAAAGTATGTGTCAGCAATACCTTAACAACTACAGTAAATACTAAACACAGACCACAAGGATAAGTCAGCATTACCGTAACACCTTCTCTAAATTCTAATAAAAATCCTGGTGTGTTAAAATAGTAGATGGTTACTTACAGTACATACTGAACACTGATTACAAAGTATATGTCAGCAATACCTTAACAACTACAATACTTACTATATACAGATCACATGGATAATTCAGCAATGCCTGAACAACTAAAGTACATACTGAACACTGATTACAAAGTATATGTCAGCAATACCTTAACAACTACAATACTTACTATATACAGATCACATGGATAATTCAGCAATGCCTGAACAACTAAAGTACATACTGAACACTGATTACAAAGTATATGTCAGCAATACCTTAACAACTACAGTACTTACTATATACAGATCACATGGATAATTCAGCAATGCCTGAACAACTAAAGTACATACTGAACACTGACCACAAAGGAAACCTGACTTATTAGTATCACACATGGTAATGTTAGGATGATTATAGCTCTTTCCTAGTAAGCTGACTTATTGGTATCAATCATGGTAATGTTGGAATTATTGTAAGCCTCTTCTAGAAAGCTGACTTATTGGTATTAGTTTGAATGAATGTAAAGCTGACCCGGAATGCTATATCTACCTCTTTTTTCTGTTCTGGTACAGCAAAGACAAATCTTTGACAGCCAGAAAGCACGGACATTTTTATCCCGTGCAGTCATCATGGCAAAGATGACGAATCCCTGCAGTGACGCAGATATACAAAACATGTACTGGAAAACAATGCGGGCGTCATCTATGGCCAGGAAGCCAAATATCCAGGACAGACCTGAAACGGTTGATAAAAAATATTGTGAGATGTTATTAAAGACAATAAGTAGAAATAAATACGCTAGTATCTTATTATAGCATTTTAGGTCGTAGTGTCATATATGCATACAATTTCCTTTTAAAAATGTTTGTATTATGATATATTTGTGCCTGGAGAAGAAAGGTAATCTACTTTATATAATAGACAACAATGAAGAGAAGAGATAACTGAGCCAAATTTGCATTCGGGCTACATATTGAAATATTAATAACTTATTTCAATCATTATCTTGCATATGATAAGCGAGCATTCCAATAATTTTTTTTTATTAAAATGCATGGCACGTATGCAGAAAATTGTTAAGAAAATACCACATACATTTTTTACTTTGGGCAATAAAGTTAATGTAAGATACTTTATCTCCAAAATTATTCCTCATTTACTTAGGAAGTTATCCTTCAATTACTTAGGGAGTTGCTCATTTACGCAAAAGGGGGGGGGGTATTTCTGATTGACTGCTAGAGTTATTCCTCATTTACTCCTGTAATCACTCCTTTTTACCACCAATGAAGAGGTCTATCCGTTTTTACCGCTAGAACTTTCCCCTATTCAACTTCTACATTTACCTCTTATTTAACCGCACTCACCTAGCACACAAAAACAGATGAACGAAGCCCGTATGTTGACGACAGTCTGACTCCGACTCATCGATGTGTGTTTGCTCATGTCCTTCCTACGGCACAGGCTGACCCCAACCACGATAAAAATGACGATGTTGGTCAAGACGATCAGACCAACGGGGATAACAAAGCTGTAGTAGAAGGCAGGCAGCGACATCCAACAGCTGGGGGTGTGAATGAGAGAATGTGAGTACTTGGGACTAGATAAACAGACGCACACAAATTAAATAACTTTTAGGCAGCTTCGGTGAATAATTTAAGTTCTTTAAGGTTAATTTGTGAGTCACAATATCGTAGCCACCAAGGTTGACACGACCAATATCTTTAATTTTAGACGGGTTTTCTAACAAATAGATTTTTAATGTTTTTAGTAAGGTGCCATGATTTGAATCTGTTCATGCAGAACATTATGTAGAGATTATTTTGTTTTGAATGCAGAACTATTCCACGGCTTTCCAGAATAGACAGAAAATCTATTAAACACATTATTAATAATACTCGTTTATTAAAACAAAATAAAATGTTAAACCTACTATTTGTTTCCACCTTTATAAAGATCAGGATCAATGATCAAGACAATGGCAACTGGGATGACAGGTAAACCTGAGGGTGAGATTAAAAAATTCGTTAAATTTAATAGAATGATTCACGAATTAGAAAATCCTTTAAAGCGATTATGTAAAAGTCTTACAAGTGTGAACTAAATTTTTTTTTCTATTTTAAATTCTGGATGTGCCCCTATAGATACATCTAGTTCGTCCTTCCCATGCGAAGATGACCAAGGCTACCCCTTGAGTAGTAGCCGTGACTGGAAATTGACCAGGATGATACTAATGCCCATCAGTGTGTCTCGTGTGTTTCATTGTGCTCTCTTTGCTTTCAACGTGGCAGGAGTTGTCCGAATTGTCATTGCGTCCATGCCATAGCGCATACCGGACTCCATCCTTTGGTTAAATTTCAGAGTTCCCATCCAAGGTTAACGGGGTGCTAGTGTTTTTTTATTTTGGCTGGTCTAGTCTGGGGATTGAAGTCCAGACCACAAGCTAGAATTTTAGGTGAAATCTTTACGTTTTGATGAAACCAAGCTTAATTCTGCAGATGGCAAACTGACACAAAACAATGTTTAAGAGAGAAAAAAAAAAGGTCTCTATAATAATTAATGAATCTAAAACTTAAAATTGGCATTTATAATATAAATGTATATAAACACTGGGATTTTTATAAAATATTACTTGTGAAAGCTGTGGGCAAATTCCGACCTTGTTGTTGCTTTTACAATATGTATTTTAAACAAATAAATAAAAGAGCCCGACGTCCGGCTACTGCTGGTATGAATGTCAGACGTGCCTCGTGTTCCTTACAACTCGTCACCTAGGGGGCCGGCATAGCATTTGTTGAGGTGGGCATGCTAAGGGGGGGGGGCAGAAATCGATGTCTCTTGAGCAAAAAAGGGGAGGTGTATGAAAAGGGGCTTTACGTGTGCATTTTTTTGGCGTTTATCTAAGCTCATTATTTGTTTGAGACATTTGATACGTGGGGGGAGAGGGGTGGGCTTAGGGGGGCAATTCAGGTTCCCCCCTTTTTTGTGAGGTGGGGTTGAGGTGGGGTGGCTGACATTTCCTCTATCAACGTGAAAATTAGGTATTATTAACTCGGCTTGAGGCATATCTCCAGTTATTCTCTTTGCACAAGCTTATTTTCTGCAACGCACTTCCACACTGATCGGCGTGGTGGAGGGGGGGGGACGAGGAAATTGAAAGCGTTGAAGGCTCCCGAGCGAAAGTGGGGAAGAGATCTTAAGAGGAGACTCATTGAGGTCCTCCCCAAGAAACTCCATGATGAAAGGAATACATTTCGGCGCAGACCTGAAGTTAGCTGTTCTTTATTCTATACTTTATCGAAGAGCATCCCTAGAGATTCTATACTTTATTGAAGAGCATCCCTAGAGATTCTATACTTTATCGAAGAGCATCCCTAGAGATTCTATACTTTATCGAAGAGCATCACTAGAGATTCTATACTTTATCGAAGAGCATCCCTAGAGATTCTATACTTTATCGAAGGGCATCACTAGAGATTCTATACTTTATTGAAGAGCATCCCTAGAGATTCTATACTTTATCGAAGAGCATCCCTAGAGATTCTATACTTTATCGAAGAGCATCACTAGAGATTCTATACTTTATCGAAGAGCATCCCTAGAGATTCTATACTTTATCGAAGAGCATCACTAGAGATTCTATACTTTATTGAAGAGCATCCCTAGAGATTCTATACTTTATCGAAGAGCATCCCTAGAGATTCTATACTTTATCGAAGAGCATCCCTAGAGATTCTATACTTTATTGAAGAGCATCCCTAGAGATTCTATACTTTATTGAAGAGCATCCCTAGAGATTCTATACTTTATCGAAGAGCATCCCTAGAGATTCTATACTTTATCGAAGAGCATCCCTAGAGATTCTATACTTTATTGAAGAGCATCCCTAGAGATTCTATACTTTATTGAAGAGCATCCCTAGAGATTCTATACTTTATTGAAGAGCATCACTAGAGATAAAGTCAACATGTAGGTGTCTCTTGAATGCTTGTGTCTACACCAATACTTTATTGAAGAGCATCACTAGAGATAAAGTCAACATGTAGGTGTCTCTTGAATGCTTGTGTCTACACCAATACTTTATCGAAGAGCATCACTAGAGATAAAGTCAACATGTAGGTGTCTCTTGAATGCTTGTGTCTACACAAATACTTTATCGAAGAGCATCACTAGAGATAAAGTCAACATGTAGGTGTCTCTTGAATGCTTGTGTCTACACCAATACTTTATCGAAGAGCATCACTAGAGATAAAGTCAACATGTAGGTGTCTCTTGAATGCTTGTGTCTACACAAATACTTTATTTATATTGTTATTCAACAGTCATCTTGTTTTATAGTCCTTATTGAAACCATTTATTTCGTTACACTACTTTTTAAATAAATCCATTCAGATATTTATTTCCTTATGAAAAATGTGCGTGTCTCAAAAATCAAGCTTGAAAATTAACTTTCCTAAATATTTCCAAGTTTCAAAGTTGATACCATTGTGTGAAGAACTAGAAATGTAAAAAAATAATGCAAATGTTGGATACGTAGTAAGATATATTTCAAAAGAAAAGGCCATTATATATATTGAAGGGTCATTTAATAAAGTAGTGTTAAGCGTATAGGCCGTACCTTTACGCATGATGCACGTCTTTAAGATAGGGTTGTTAAAAAAAAACACAAAAAAAAAAACACACAAAAAAACAATTTCTAAAAAAATGTGAACAACGGGAGAAATGGTGCTGCATATTATGAGGAGTGGGCGCTATATTCGGAACAATATAGACTTTAGAATCCGATCTTGTATCTAGATTTGCCTTAAACTATTCGAATCATCCAATCAAACATATCAAGCATTGTGCTTTTTCGTGGGTTCAAGAGTTCTCCAACTATATCAGTCTTTTTTTTTTATATTACTATTCGTGGTGTTTATGGTCAGCATACGGTGACATAGGTATTTTTTTATATTACTATACGTGGTGTTTATGGTCAGCATACGGTGACATAGGTATTTTTTTATATTACTATACGTGGTGTTTATGGTCAGCATACGGTGACATAGGTATTTTTTTATATTACTATACGTGGTGTTTATGGTCAGCATACGGTGACATAGGTATTTTTTTATATTACTATACGTGGTGTTTATGGTCAGCATACGGTGACATAGGTATTTTTTTATATTACTATACGTGGTGTTTATGGTCAGCATACGGTGACATAGGTATTTTTTTATATTACTATACGTGGTGTTTATGGTCAGCATACGGTGACATAGGTATTTTTTTATATTACTATACGTGGTGTTTATGGTCAGCATACGGTGACGTAGGTATTTTTTATACCCAGGTGAAAGTTACCAATTACTACTCTTTATAACAATGTATGAAAATGACCACGTCATTATAATTTTTAAAAAATATTTTCTATTTATTTTGGTATCTATATTTCTCCGAATGGGGGAAGCAGTTGACAGCTTCAGGGGGGGGTACACAGAGAAGTGTTTTAATGACACAATCAACGTACCCCATGCTGGTATGAATGTCTAACGTACACCATGCTGGTATGCATGTCTAACGTACCCCATGTTGGTATGGATGTCTAACGTACGCCATGCTGGTATGAATGTCTAACGTACCCCATGCTGGTATGGATGTCTAAAGTACTCCATGCTGGTATGGATGTCTAACGTACCCCATGCTGGTATGGATGTCTTCCACATATAATGAGAGAAGTATGTGTTCATGACCTTGACAAAGAGCAGATACTGCATGATTCCCTCCATCAACATCCACATGAAGGACGACATGATGAGGTAGTGGAGCAGTACTGCCACAGCAATGCATCCAGCGTGGGACGATGTCTGGGTGACTCCGGCCAGGAACACGACCCAGGACATGAGGAGTGCCAGGCACAGCTGGAACAGTGTCTGCTGAGGCCGGCCTTGCCGCACAAGTCTGCAAAGATATATTCTATTTTAATATAGTTTTAGAAGTCAATAAATGAACAACGTAACAAATACTTATTTGAGGAATTTAAAAAAAAATCATTTTAATATATTTAATAATGGTTATCACAGTAATCATGACGTTAATTCCTGGACAATGTTCCCGTTAAGCTGCACAGACTCCGCGAAGTAGTTTTGAGTTCCGCGAAGCAAATTTCCATGTAAGTGTGTGTTTGTGTCCGTGGGCTTTAAAATTTTGCACACAAAAAAATTGATGCTGTAAAACTTTGCACACAGCTTTTTGATTTTGCACACGAACCAACAAACCTTAGCGGGAACATTGTTCCTTGACTAGTTTTTTTGTGTGTGCAATAAAAGTAAAAATGTTACAAAGGTATGCGGTAAAAATAAGGGAAAGGTTAATTGCTTAGTTTCCTCTGGAAATTATCCTTGATTTGAAGTTTCAAGACTTACTTGATGAGAAGGAAGGAGAGAATCGACAAAGAGAGTCCTATAATAGACAGGCTCAGTCCCACAATGGAGATGATGGTCATGGCCAACTCGTTCTCATTGTTCAGACTCTCTTGGTCATAGAAACTCTGAGAAAGTTTTTAAAATACAAATACTTCATCAAAGAAATAATTTTAGCCGATAGCACCATTAGCACAATAAACCACCGAAATAATGGCTTAAAAATCAGTTTAATCTGTTTCATAATTGTTGATGTGTGGAGGATATTGAAAAGTTCCAAGACCATACGATAGGATTCTACGTAAACGTAAAATAAAACGCACCGAGAAAGCAAAGTCATTGCTCCGTGTATTAGTTTCATTAAGTCTATAAAGTAGTTTGACTGAAGAGTTTCTAATGACTCTTATTAATCATTAAATAGCAAATTATGAAAAAGAGATTTGTTGCAAGAGGCCAAAAAAAACAACTACACAAAAACAAAAAAAAGAATCGGAGGAACATTGATGAAAACAGTTTCTCAGAAAATGCATCCGCGCTATGAATCTCACAGACACCAAGGACGAAGGTCACAGTGATTGTAACAAACAAAAAAGATCAAAGGTCACAGAGATTATAACAGAAAACAAAGCTTAAGGTCACAATAATTATAAAAGAATACAAGGCTAAAGGTCACAATGATTATAACAAGGCTAAAAGTCCAATGACTACAACAGAAAACAAGGCAAAAGTTCATAATGATTATGAGAGAAAACAAGGCAAAATGACCGATGATTATACAAGAAAACGGTGACCGGACAACTGAACGCATAACAGGTGAACCCACGACAACTGAACCCAAGACAACCGAAACCATGACAAGTGAACCCACGGACAAGTGAACCCACAGACAAGTGACCACACTGACAACTGAACCCATAGACAACCGAACGCACGACAGGTGACCACAAAAAATATAAAAAATTAAATAGGATAATGTAAAAAAGCCGAAATGTCTAGAAAACATACAATGTATAGATGTTCTAATGCTGAATTATACAAATACAACAAAACCTGAAACTTTAGTCTGAGAAAGCGCGGCAACAAAGTTTTATCAAAGGAAAAGTACGAACAAGAGCCCTCCTCCCTAAAGTTTTGGACCAAAAGCGCAACACTAATAAAAGTGAGTATTTTCACAATCATTATTCCTGTAAATTATTCTACTTCCAATGTTGCTTTTTAGTTTATAGCTTTAGGCCATAGCCTCACCATCACTTTAAATTGGATTAATAAATAAATGAAAAGTGTAAGTGGTCACTCATCATTGAGCATTCTCATCACTGAATTGAAAATCATTTTTTATTGGTGTCTCATTCATAGGTGTCTTATAAATCATGTGTTTATGTTGAGTCATAAGCACTCTTCAAAACGATTAGGCTTCTAAAAATAGTACCTACATAATTTATAAAATAAACGAAGAAAAAATATTATAATTTCGTCTTTTACAAAATTAATAATTGTTGTAAGTTATTTTATTTTTACTATAGCATATGTGACATTATATTATCATAAATAAATGTAGTTATATTTAGTTATATTTTCAATTGTATTTTTAAGAAAGGCATATGCTGATACTGATAGTTATAATAGCCCATTGGTCGACAAATCGCAGCTCAAGAGCCGCATGCTGGTCTTTAGTGACCGGAGGGCGGCTCGGCCAGTCGTCTTCAAAATCGGTTTTGACCCAGAAAAACATGTTTTTTTTACAGGTTCTTGAAACAAAATCTGGCTCTAAAAAATTTTTTAACCGTCCTGCTGCTGCTAATTTATTCTTTTGATTATTGAGTTTGCCGACCACTGGTATAACCTGTAGCACTTTGGTAGTATGGCCTGTGATAAATCTTAAGAAATAAATTATGATCATATTTACTAATAAGAAAACAACTGAAATGCCAAGATTTTACCTGCCTAATGCCAAAAGACTGATATCCTGGTACTTGATTCTTAAAATGTTGTTATAAATGTTTATAGGTTGACAAACATTATATAATAGAAATGATTTTAAGTTCCATTCTATTCAGGAAATGTATCTGCCACCTCTACTAGCAGTGATGAAATTCAAAGCATTCCATACTTTTTTTTTACTCTTAGGGAAGATATTTGTGTCCTAACAGGTTGATTAAAAATGCCTTTGAGTACTTTATTTTTTGGATAAGTCTAAATCAAAGATGCATATATCCTTAAAAATCAGTTCATGAATTAACATTATTTTATTTTTTCCTTTCATTAAAATAATATTTAGTTATATTTTTGTTCTTTTTAAGCTTTCCCTAATGGCTATGGAATTTTCAAAGACTCAAAGAGGAAATTTGGTATTGGTACACAAAGGATTTGAATATATTAAACATAGAGAAAGCAAAGACAGTGATGTGATGCCGTGGAGATGCAGACAGTATGATTGCACGGTGTTTATAAAAACACATAAAAATAATGTTATTGCAGAGCCAACAACACACACCCATGATTCTTGTCCACAAAAAGCCAAGGCTAACATTGCTGTAAGCAAAATAAAAGAAAGTATTAAGGCTATTGGTGCAACACCTAAAAATATTATAGGTAATGTGCTAATAAATTTTAGCAACGATGTCCTGCAGCATATTCCCAAGCAATCATCCCTAACTAGAACTTTAATTCGACACAGAAACGAGGAGCATTTTCCTATACCAACTACTTCCAGTTTTGACATCCCACCAAAAATATCTTCATTTAACTCTATATGACTCAGGAAGCTATGATCCAAACAGAATTCTAGCAATTGGGAATAAAGTTTTATTACTTGAATTGGATAAGGATGAAATGTATGGGGATGGAACATTTGACAAGGTGCCAAAATTGTTTTACCAACTTTACACATGGCATGCGAAAGTTTGTAATTCTTACCCTCCATGCATATATTTTCTTTTGCAAAGAAAAAACCTTCAAACATATACCAACATGTGTGAAATTTTGAAACAACTTTTGCCAAACTTATCCCCTCAAAAATTTTTGGAAGATTTTGAAAAAGCCTGTATGAGAGCAGTTCTTACAGCTTTCCCAAGCGCAGAGGTTAAGGGTTGTTATTTTCACTTATGCCAGAATTTGATAATAAAAATTAGTTGTGTTGGCCTAAAATCTGATTTTGAGGCAGACATTGAACTTAAATTGAAACTAAAATCTCTGGCAGCCTTAGCATTTGTACCCATAAATGATGTGAGAGCTGTGTTTGATACTCTTGCTGCAACATTCCCAGATGATGGAAGGTATAATGAAGTTCTGACCTATTTTTTTTCAACTTACATTGAAGGTGCAATAGGTAGAGAGCCACAATTTCCAATCAAAATTTGGAATCAATATGATGCTGCTATGGAAAGGTCACCAAAAACTACTAATTGTTGTGAAGGATTTCACAATGGCTTAAATGCATTATTTCATTGCAGCCATCCAAGTATCTGGAGTTTATTTGAGGGCCTTCAGAAGGATATATCTTGTCATAGGCTCACTTTGGCAAAAGCACAAATGGATCAACCAGAAAAAAAAGAAGAAATATGCACTTCTAGATGATCAGGTGGCATTAGCAGTTCAGGGATATGAAAATAAACATGATAAGATAGCTTACTTGTGCAGAATTAAAATTCATTATTCAGAGTTATTTTTCATGAATTCAGATATTATATTTGATAATAAACATATTCTATATAATGATACGCATTCTTCCTTTTTTTTTCAATTTTCTTTTTAATTTGTTGTATAGTTTATAATAATTTTTTTTTAAAATTATAAAATAATTGTTGAGCACTTTTTATCCCATTGACTTCATTAAGAGTACTAAATTAGACAAGTCATTTTGACAAAAATTTCACGAAGTAGTAAGTATGAAAAATAAAAATAAATAAAAGTTTCAAAGTTTAATTAAACAAAATTCTTCATTATCTCACATAAACCATAGTCAAACATTCCATGAAAAATAAATATGTATCTTGTGTAATATAAATTTGCCAAAATTTCACCATACAAATATAAATCATGGATTGACTACAACTTATAAACTTATAAGAATAGTTCTTAAACTTATACAATAGACTTGGATATTGACTTAATAGTTTTGTGGTAAAAATATAATTGAATTTATTTTGTTTAAAATATTTTTAATACAAACAAGAATTAAGTTTTTTTAAATACTGTAACATACTAATACTAGCCCACTAATCCTTGAGTTTACACTAGCTAAATAGTAAAATTAAAATGATTCAGTAATTACTTGTTGAATTAGATCTTTGACAATACTGTCACTGTGCATGGCTCTCTGATCTATCTACTTAACTTTATGTCTTTATTATACTATACTAACACTATGCAAACTGAACAAATATTTCTAAGAACTAGTACTAGTATGCATTTTTGTATAATACTTGAATGTATAATATAAATAATATATAAATTAGAACTTGTACTGGACTTCAGTTTCAGCATAAGAATAGTTAATATGTAACTTAATAATCACAATATAATATAAATACTCAAAAAAAAACATGTGAAATTAAAATTTATTTGATTTATAAATAAAATTAACACTACAACGTAGATTACCATTACAAACACAAGATGATTTATTCTTGTTAATATGCCTAAACAATATTTAAAAAACCCATTATATTATACATATTATAGAAACTATATTATAACTTATTAAAATAATGTCATCCTATTCTTAGTGGGCCTTTGATTACCAAGAGATTACATTAAAGTGGTGTTAGGGTAATAACTAAAAATGGTAGCATGTTCCCAGACACTTTACTTTAATCAACTATAACTTATTAAAATAATGTCATCCTATTCTTAGTGGGCCTTTGATTACCAAGAGATTACATTAAAGTGGTGTTAGGGTAATAACTAAAAATGGTAGCATGTTCCCAGACACTTTACTTTAATCAACCTATACTATAACTTTATAACACAGTAAAAGGGAGGAGTCTAGGCTTTATTGTTTTTTATTTAGGATAAAAAATGACTTTAATAAGGGTTCTTGGTTTCATTATCTAAACTGTACGTTGTCTATTTTTTCTATACAATAAATTAATAGTAATGGGATAATTCATGGAAGTTAAAAAATTATAGGAAAAAATACCGGGTAATAAATAAAAAAGTCCGCAAATACATTAATTTATATTCATTCTAACTTAATATAACTCTACTAAACACGTTTGTTAGACGATATTTATTTCGCATAGTTGAGCAAAGCATCAATTCAATTATAAATTAATAAAATCAATAAAAATCAACACTCTTAAAATATCCCGAATAGTATGGTATGCCTCTGGAAAGTATGTCTTGAGGCAGGTAAAAATGTAAAAAGACCACTTTATTTTTTGTATAGTAGCGGAGAACCGAATTTCAAAATATGGAAAGAATACTTAAAATTAAGCTTAGGGCTAGGGCCTACTTGTTTACGCCGATACTGTCGATGTTAGCATTGGGCAGTACGCTCATATTAAAGGCGACATAAGGAATACATTTCATTATCAGAGTCGCACTGAGACTGAGACGGTCCGTAAGAAGACATTTCTTGACAAGAACAAATAACTCGTTCTAATTCTAATTGCAAAACCAAAATAATTTGCCAACTATATTATTACTCGTTTTTTAAATTATTTTTTTAAGCCGCAATGCTTTGCAGAGTAGAATTATTTTTTAACGTTAATTTATTAACCAATGAAACTAATTATAAAAATGTATATCATATTATTCATATGTATTTAATCAGTAGAAAATTTAAGTACATTTTCTAGGCGTTTCGGAATTTTAAAATTTAATACTAATTCTATTCAATTTTATTATTTTTGTGGTCACATGTCGTGCGTTCAGTTGTCTATGGGTTCACTTGTCAGTGTGGTCACTTGTCTGTGGGTTCACTTGTCATGGGTGCGGTTGTCTTAGGTTCAGTTGTCATAGGTTCACTTGTCGTGCGTTCAGTTGTCTGGGAACCAAGAAAAAAAAACCCTAGAGGTCACAGGGATTAGAGTCAAACGATTTATTCCAGTATAAAAAATATCCAAGATACATTTTTTGATTGAAGTGTTCCACATTGACAATGCTTTCAAAGCTAACGAGAAGCTATTGATCACATCTTGTCATGCACAAAGCAATCTTACTTCTGAACAACGCTTTTGGCGAGGGTAACTCGTGTGTCTCATCTTAGATGTTCGTAAATAGCTTAAGAAGATACGGGAATGATATAAATCTGCTGCATAGACAAAGGTGGTTAAGAAGAAGATTTAAACAATGATCACAGGTCGCTCTGGTCTCCTACAGTTATGTTAAAACGAGATTTATTAATTATTTTAGTTAAGCCCCCCCCCCTTCCTTTTCCCAGCCCCTTCAAATGATCTCACAGCGACACACGGCTCAGTTAGTATGGACAATTAAATTTCCTTCTTGGATTTACGTTGTTGTGTGGGAATTGCTCAAAAGATTTATCGTGTGGCACATCATCTCAAACATGTCATGAAAGCCAAACATGATAAAAAAAAAACATCATGCTCTAGTAATAATATGGCTGTAGACCAGAATTATATTCCCATCGTCAAATGTTGGAAGTGCACCCCTGCAATCCGTATTCATAAAACTCACTATGACAAATGTTGGAAGTGCACCCCTGCAATCCGTATTCATAAAACTCACTATGACAAATGTTGGAAGTGCACCCCTGCAATCCGTATTCATAAAACTCACTATGACAATTTTTAAAAATAGAAATAATAACATGATAACGAATATGACTTTACAAGTGACGTGAGAAACGTGTGAATTAGCCGTTTGACTTCCAGTCGCCCAGCCTTGTCTTTGGTAGGAAAACGCTAACCACACAAGGCTGGCACCAAAGAGATGAAATAGCCTGGGTGGACCGAAAGGAACAACTACTAATATCTTCCAGTCAATAATGGGATTAAAAAATTCTAGGGACCTCGCGCAAAAAAAGGGGTAGTTGCCCTGAGGCCTGTAAGACCACCGATCCCATGCACGAAACAAGAAAAAAAATCCCCACACCTGCATGTTAGAGAGTTAGAGATCCAGGTTTCGAAATATTGACATAAGATGTGGGAATTCTGAGATTTTTGTAACATGCAAATTAACGGAGAAGTCCTGGCGCCGAAACTACACCAACCGAATTTGTTTGTTTGGGTGCCTTTAAAAAGGGATCACCATGAACGGTCGGGCAACAATAATAAAACTACTTTACTCACCGTTAAATTTCAGTACCCTGGGGTCAACGTAGGAGGCCGTTTCATACACAGAGTTCATCAGCCATCCTTGGTTTGAATGACAGAAAGTGTGCGCATCCTGCCAGGTCAAGGCTTTTTTGCTCAAATGGAAGCACGTGCTACTTACTAATGGATTATTGCCGAAAAATGTACAGCCTGTTGAGATGGGCGACAACTAGTGGTTAACACGTGTTTTGCCTGGGTTGTGGGGTCTTAAGGTTATTCTATCACTAAGAATATTGCAAGTTGCTCTTTGATTGGTTACATGTTAGAATCATGAGACCCAATATGATTGGTTAAATTTGAGTCTCATTAATCCCGGTTTTTTTTTTTTTTTTTTTTTTTTTTTTTTTTTTTTTTTTTTTTTTTTTTTTTTTTTTTTTTTTTTTTTTTTTTTTTTTTTTTTTTTTTTTTTTTTTTTTTTTTTTTTTTTTGTGTTTTGCATTTCAGACTCTTAAGTCCTTCTTTGATTAGTTAAATTTTAGTCTCATGAATGTTATTTTGATTGGTTACACATTGGTCTCATTAGTCCTACTTTGATTGTTTACATCTTACTATCATACATGTTGAATGCGTCAGTTGGCCAGAAATGTATGTAATTAAATTTCAACTACATATTGGTCCTCCTGCCACTGTGAAGATTTAATATGCTCTTAATTTGCGCAATACTCTAAATACTTACCTTTTTTTTACTGAATGGACAGCGAGCACAAGTTTAATGCGAATGCAATGAGACAAAATAGCTGTAGAGATAGAAAGGCCATCGTAAAACTACAGGTTGGGCAAAAGGTTTCACTTCCTTGTTTCCCGAACTGATGTGAAAGACTGGCAACTCTCTAATGATTCCATCCTAACCATCACTTGTGTCTACTGCAAATGAAAGTAAGAAAGTAATATTTTGTAAAAAAAAAAATGTTAATCAATCCTATTGAAAAATCTGCACTGGCTCATGTTAAGGGTTAATTTACCTCCAACTATCTACAGAAACGTTTTTTTTTTTAACAGGCTTTGTCTTAGATGTCTTTTCGCCTTCGTATTGATTTTTAAAGAGATAAAGTATTTTTTACGTACACATCTAAAAAGTGTCCGACATAATACATTATAACACAACACAAGATGGTGGAAATGTTCACGGAAGCAAAAAGCAGTTTAATTTATGCATGCGGGCATTTCAGGATTAAGTTCCACATCCGTGTTGAACTGTGTAGGGTACGTTCACATTTTTGTGAAACAGAGTGGCTTGCCCGTGGTTGCCGCCTACTTTTACCAATTGGGGTTGGTTCCAAAATCATGTTTATGGTTTCTAAACTCTATTCCAGAAAGATTAGTAGGGTCAGTTCCAACAGACCTGATAATATCGTTTAAAAAAATAAAATTTATACTTTTGCTCTGAATAATTCCTTTCCTCTCAATTCATGGTGACGTCATCCGATCAATGTTTACTTAGCCAAACCATGACAAACACAAATGATATGAAAGCGGAAATGCTATACATCAACCCATTATGCTCTTTTCTCTCCGGTAATAAATATCTTTTCTTTCCCTTCATGATCGTACCTCTATACATATTTTTATAACAAGAATGTACATTTAGTGAAAGTAACAGGTCATGTTAAAAACAAACTCCTCTAGATTAGGGCCTCAACAATATTTTCCCCAAGACTTTTACAATCAATTACAATATTTCCGATCTTACGCGCAGTCTAACCTCACCCTTAAGCAAGTCTCTAAGACCAGGTTGTGTTTCTTTTGGGGGTATACTCCGTCCACTAGATTTTTATTTCTTGTAATGACAAGTCCTCCCACTCAGCTTCCTTGCATTGAAGGCATCAAACGTGTGGCATCTGCGATCAGCGCCGTAAAGACAAAACAAATGCCAGTCTGTATGTTTAGGCGGTGAAATGTCACTCAGACGGCATTGGCTGGACACGGTGTAAGTTTCTTTCAATGCTGGCAAAAATATAAATGAATATCTGCCCAAAAATTGGAAAATAAACGTTTTAATTTCAACCCCTTCCAAGTGAATGTTTTGATGAATTTTGTTATACAAAATATTTTTTTTTATCATTTAAATCACATAGCAACATGACAATATTGAACATATAAAAGCAGATTTTTTAATGTTGTAAAATCTAAAACAATTAATCAGACACAATGAAAACTTTCTAGACTAAAAAAAACAGCTTTAAAATGGATGTGCTGCTTTTAAATCCTTGTAGAGAAAAGAAAAACAAGCATGAAAACAAAGGAACTGTTAGTAAAAAATGATAACACATCTCTCATTCTGGTCTGGGAGATGTTAGGATGAGCTAACATAAACGTATGGTTACGCTTACAGGAAGATGACCAGTAAGGATTTAAGGATGCTAAATGAGGTCATAACTTAACGGAGACGAGGCGGTTTCATTAGCGACAAGTTCTCGGAAGCCAGTTGGTCTGTAAAAAATCCTGGTCTACCGAGCCACACAACGTCCCGTCGTGCCCTTGAGCTCAAATATGGGATACAGGTCATTACACCGTCACGCAATTTTCACCTGTGACCCCCCCCCCCCTCTTTGGTCTAACCTTTATCTGAAACATTCCTCGTTCCCATTCGCCTGAAAATCCCCCCAACCATCTTCACCTCATTCCACAGTCCCCAAATGCCCTGGGGCATTCCTCAGTCCTCCTTCATCTTTTCGATGACACTGTGTTGAATTGTGACCATGAAGTAGTAAGTGACCTAGATCAGTTACGGTTTCGCTCGTTTTACATATATCTAGAGCAGTTTTGCAGATGTATTTGCAATTTAAAAAGAGAAAAATCAGACAAGCGAGCTGTATTTAAAAGTTAGAAAAAAAAGTGGAAAACGTATTCCTTTGCTTGTAGAGCGGGTTCTGGCAAATTTAAGCGGGAGTGTTGAAGTCATTGAGCGAAAAGGCTACCGCTAGTACCGTCCAAGGTGCGGGGCAACACTATCTGCACGTTGCACACCGCACATCTCGCTTAACAATGAAATAAATACAGCTACCCGTCTTCTAATTTACCAAGTAAAGGTATTCCTACCCTGTAGACCATAACTTTCGCCACGACACAGGTCGACATAAACAGTGAACACCGCGTTAAAAAGCCGTGTCCTTGTGTGTGGGCCATTTTCATCTTCATTTATACAGAAAGATGTTCATTAAAAGAAAGACTCGTCACGCTAAGTTTTCTGGTAAGAAGGTGTCCGCCTTATTTCTGGTAAGAAGGTGTCCGCCTTATTTCTGGTAGGAAGGTGTCCGCCTTATTTCTGAGAAAATCCCAATAACACTGAAATAGTCTCCTGTCAGGGCCCGGATATATAAATTAGTAAATAGTGCAAGCGAGCCGTATTAGTTAAGGTGAAAACGGGTTAGTTACGGCCCACACACAAGGACACTGCTGTTAAACGCCCTCCCCAAAGACCCACCTTCCCCTTAAACCAAGCCCGAAAAGTCCCCTAACTATCGTGTTGCGAAGCGGCACATTAAAGAATTTCTCCTGCCAAGACAGCCCCCCCCCCCGGGTCGTAACTTCACTCGACGGACTAGCTTTAAAAAAAAAAAAAAGGGGGGGGGTATGGCGCTCAGCATAAGGACATCCTCGCTGTCACTGATGCTGCTCTCACAATATCAGCAGTCGACTTTCGCGGGGGTCGGGATGGTGGATTTACGTCCTAATATCCGCCCGATACCCTAATAGCGCTGGTGGGTCGGTGGCAGTGCCCTTTTACTCAGCATGTCATTANCCCCCCCCCCCCCAAAAAAAAAATTGTCTGACAGGTTCGGGGAACGTATCATCATTTTCCTGTTTCTCAAGACTGTTAGAGCGGCACAGTTAGTTGCGGCACGCATGTTATTGACCCGGAAGTTGGAAGGCGGTTTCGTTTTGCCACACGATACGCCGGTACGGACGGTACGGACGGTACGGAATACCGGTGAATATTTTCGACGGAATTTAAGCTAATTCTTATGAATATATAATTTATTAAAATGTTTGAAAAAAGCTGGTTTTGGAGTACAAACAACACTGATCGTAGGGTTAATTTAACTCACCCCAGTGGTGAACCTTGAAAAAATGTCACCTGGGTGCTGACAGAAAAATTTTCGACCCAAATCCTCCGTCAATTTTTTTGTATATTCAGTGGGACAATGCTGTTAAATTGTCAAATTAAAATAATATTGAAAAAAAAGTTCATTCCTTTGCAAATATGAACAAACTTCTAACCCTGCAGCTCAAAGCAGCAAATGTCAGCCGTGCGTAAATTTAAGGACATTCCATAAATTTTTGACATTAAATAAGAAGTCAAAAATAATCTTTCAAAACTTTAGAATTTCCGTAAAACAGTGCGATTTCCTTGCAGACTTTGAAACATTACCCCCACCCCCCTCCCCCTACAATTCTCGGTATTTGATTTTTAAAAAAAAAATGTTTCTTTTAAACTAGTATGAATATGGGCCCTCAAAGTCCTCAAAGCCCTCATGCCCTCAAAATCCTCAAAGCCCCCAAAGCCCTCAAAGCACCCAAAGCTCCCAAAGGCCACAAATCCACCTAAACTTACTATGCTGTTGCGATACCATACGTTTTAAACTAAATAATTATATTTTAAATATGTCTGCATTGCAAAGCAAATCCGAAAAACAAACTAAATATTAAAGGGGAGATATTTTTAAAAAACAAATACGCAGACGTGACATTTGTGGCTTTCCCGTTAAGAGCAATTGCAGCCATCGCATTCACTATCGAATTAGCATCCATTGAAATCTGGTTGAAATATTTTTTCTTTAAACCAGTCGAAAAGCATTGTATTGAATTTCTGTACAGTCATCGCCAGTTTAAAAAACCTTTTCTAAGAAAATGGCTCGGAAGTAGAGATAAATTAGACGCCTTTGCACTGACAAGCTGAAGACAAGACGATGTTATTCTGCTCATTAGTGGCCGTGACCCATTCCACTAAGCACAGTTAAATTAGCCAGCTGAATATGTACACACGCGTTTCAGGAACAGTGATCTCATGTATCGGGAGTGTGCCGAGCTAGTCATATAGTTCACACATGTGGAACCTTAAGTGTTGCATGTTTAGATGTGGCTCTCCTGCCTCGCAAAACATGTTGGGCCCGGTTTATAACATATATGCAAACGTAGTCGGTAAAATAACGGTAAAGTAACGAGGCATTCTGGAAGTGAAAAGTTTGAATCAAAGTGTCGAAATTATTATTTTTAAAAAAAAAAGACTATGTTGCTGCGAGTACGTTGAGGGAATTGGCTGTGGTCTGGCTTGTAATTGGCTGTGGTCTGGCTTGTAATTGGCTGTTGTCTGGCTTGTAATTGGCTGTGGTCTCACTAGTAACAAGATAAATCAGCCAAAGAAAATTCGAGTTGAAATTGCATTTAATATGAATTAAATCGGTTTGACTAGAATTTGAACGTGTAGCTAACAAGCTCGCAATAGTCGACGTACACCATTATTTAGTCATTACTAAATTTGCAAGCTCTCAAAACTAAATCCACAATTTTACCTAGCTGCCAGGTCTTTTTCCTGTTTGGTTTTTACAATTTTGTTGAAACCACATCCTTTCAACTTTCCTTTACTTTGTCTCTATCTGTTTTTTTCGCCCACTTCTATTCCCCCCCCCCCTTTTTTCCCCTTTTAGGTAGGATATCTGTATATATATATTATGTACATTTAATATATACTTATTTAATTGTCTTTTTGATGTACTGATGAAGGCATGTGCCGAAACGTATACTTTTGTATTCTGTAAAATTATTATTAAAGCTTACCTTATATTGTTAATTGACACAAATTGTTGGTGTCTAATTAATCTAAAAAGTCGACCAACTATATTGCTCTAAGTATATTACACCATTATGTAGTTTCTACTAAATTAACCAGATATTTACTTACGAACGTAACAGTTAAAATCCCTATCGCTTATGAGGTCACCTTGCTGTGAGATGGTACGAGAATAATAGAGTAAGACACTGGAGCTAATAGATTAGCAGGACGGTGGGCGCACAATGCAAAAAGGTGGGTTGGCATGGTTAGCGTTGTAAATTTAGTGACAAGAAAAGAAAAGAACGCTTTAAGCAAGCGAGCTGTCATCGTTGGCTGACCCCAGGGCTGTTGTACACCTGAACGTTACGTTTCCTGGAGTTTATATACGTTTGTAGGCTCACAATACTTCCCGGTTTGACAGGGATCGCAGCAGTTTAGGAGCTTAACAAAGTTGTCCCGGTCATTTGATATTCTGTCCCGGTCATTTGATATTCTGCCACGGTTATTTGATTTTCTGTCACGGTTATTTTTTTAAACTGTCACGATCATTTGATAGCCTGTCAAGGCATTTGATATTCTGTCACGATCATTTGATATTTTGTCCCTTTCATTTGATATTCTGTCACGATCATTTGATAGTCTGTCCAGGCATTTGATATTCTGTCCCGCTTTCATTCCCGTTTGTTAAAATCCGACTTTTGAAGCAATTGAAATGCTTATTTAATGTAACTTAGCTAAAGGTCCTAATGTAAAGAACATCCAGTTCCATGGGTTTGTTAATGAAGAAGTTATGGAGCCTTCACTTCACCCTTCCTTCTGAGACGAAATTTGTATTGTTTCGGCTTCTTGTTCTGCGTGATTTTTTTTTTTTGCAGTCCTTCAATTATTATCTTTTGTTCTGTATGACGCTATAGTCTCTAATTCCTAAGATAAATTAGCGTGGGGATGCACACTAAACGTTCCACTGACCTCATGTATGAGTCGTCCATTAATGTAGATGGTCAAGTCTTACCAAGATGTATTCAGTTATATTTTATTAAGCATATTACAAATGAAAACTTTTTTTTTTTTTATTTCTACGGCACGACAGTTTTGAAAAGGATGAACCTAACAACGCACAGTTATAAAATTGGAGTTTAATACCCCTCCCTCCCCCGGGTAGGGTTGCCAGGTATTTTACGGATTGACCATCAGGAGAATAATATAAGCAACTACCGGACACATAAAATACTCTCAGACACGCTGCTTTGTAGGAGCCCCGGGGAGGACAACGAAAAGAAGGAGGTCCAGTATTTTCGAAAAGATAACTGGTAACAATCCCCCCAGGCAAGGCCGTAGCTGGCCGGGGAATTAAGGGGTTTGCCCCCCCCTCCTCCCCTCCCGGCGTCAATATACATTTTAATGACCTAATCTTGACGATGTAGGAGCCCCGGGGAGGACAACGAAAAGAAGGAGGTCCAGTACTTTCGAAAAGATAACTGGTAACAATCCCCCCAGGCAAGGCCGTAGCGGGCCGGGGAATTAAGGGGTTTGCCCCCCCCCCTCCCCTCCCGGCGTCAATATACATTTTAATGACCTAATTTTGACGAGTTTTTATAGAGCAGTCAAGCACATCATTATATGGAGATCAATTGATGTCTAAGGTCGGACCCCCTCCTCCTCCTGGGTCCCTCTATCTGCTTTGTATAAACACAATTGTTTTTGCCAATATTTAAGAATTTCAAATATTTTACCGTCATTAAAAATAAATATTCTTTGAAATGAGATTAATACCAAATTACAACACTATTGGAATGTTTAAAGTTTCTCATGAATTGTCCTATTGTACTGTAGTCGAAGACTGATTGCGAGTTTGTTTCTAAAAAAATAACTTTAGTTTAAAATGAGAGATCCCGGTATTCTATACAAAAATATAAATTTAATAATAGCCTGCTAACACCCAATGCTGGGGCATGACTTCAGACAAATTTCCAAAGACGATTAATTACAAAATAATACAGGACGAATCATCGCCTCCACTGTTGTGAACTAGGTTGTTGTGAATGTTGGGTAGGGGGAGTCGTGAATCGGGAGAGTGTTTTGTGAGTTGTTGATCGTGAGGTCAGAGCGTGAAGCTAGTCCGTGGTGTGGAACGTTGGCGTGTGAGTTGTTTTGTGTGGTAACATAAAAGGGATGTGTGTTAGCTAGAGGTCAGAAAAAAGGTAGAAGAGCAAGAGAAGAATTGTTGGTCGCCGAAAGTTGTCAGTCAAGAGTTAGTTGAGTAGTAGCGCTAGGAGAGAGAGAG
Organism: Lymnaea stagnalis; assembly: GCA_964033795.1. Classification (NCBI taxonomy): domain Eukaryota; kingdom Metazoa; phylum Mollusca; class Gastropoda; family Lymnaeidae; genus Lymnaea; species Lymnaea stagnalis. The sequence continues at coordinate 585,352 of CAXITT010000094.1, read as the reverse complement.
ACACGGTTGGGGGGGGGGTCAGGAGTTGAGCTGATGTGAGTCCAGCCGAGAGAGTAGTCAGAGCGTTAGTATTATCGCCATTGATCGTTGTCACTGTGAGTTGATATTGGATCCTGTAAATAAAGAACTGTTACATTTCCAAGCTGGAGTTGTGATATGAATATAGATATTAAGAAAGTGTTGTAAACTCCTAGACAACGTGGAGTCTGTTGACTGTGCAGTAAACGTAACTACTGCGGGATGTGTTGAAGGGTAAGGGATGAAGATCCTAACATGTCGAGTATTGAGAAGGTCGTAACTGGAGACAACGTAAGAAGGTCGCGACATTTGATGAAGGTCTCAAGTTATTAAAGTAAAGTCGTAACATCCTCGTTGCCGTCAAGCGGGGACCACAGTGTGTGACCAGTGACCTGTAGCTGATCTGCGTCCAGAATGTTGAACAGGGGACAACGTCGTCTCAGATGACTGGTTATAGGATCTCGATGGGCTGCTGCATTCTGACTGAATTCCAGGGGTGGACCTTTGGGGAAAACCGGTTTTGTGGACGAGTTTGAGAGGTTCCAATAATATTAAATTTGTACCTGTATTTTGTTTCAGTTGACCTAGTTTAGTACAGATCATTGAACGCTGAGAAATTTTTAGAGATTAGTTTCACGCAGAATACTAGATTAAATAAACCAACCCCTAAAAACAAAGCTTTACGTATACAAACCCTTAGGTGCATTTTTATTATTTTATTTTATATTAAAATTCTTATGTCCCACTCGCTTTTTACCCCGCAGATTTGTTTCCCCCACTATTTCAGAAACACATGTTTTCCAACCAAAAGTATTTGGCGCAGTTATCGGGATTTTCATTTCGTAAAATCAGTGGTGTAAAATTTCCTTTGAATTATAACAATTAACCATTAAACTGAGCAAATCTCAAGTTGGTGGCCTGGAGTTCAATTCCAGCCAAAGCCCAGTCAAGCAAAATCACCACCAGCACCCCGGGTAGATGGGACTCGTTAACCTTAGATGGCAACTCATCTAAGAGATGGAAACTCTGAACTCAAAGCCGGAGATGGAGTCCCGTAGGCGGATAACACTGGTACAATGAAACATTCCAACAACTCCTGCGACGCCACTGGTGCCAAGCTGTTTCATCCACACGATTTTCCTCGGGTTATCCAGCGGCTTGGATAGAGGCGATTTGCTGTTGGAAACCAACTTATAATCCTTGAAGAAATATCCCAGGCCTTGTGGATTTCGTCCCGCGAGGTCCACACCATCGTCACATTGTGACGGACGGATGCCAGCAAAAAAACACAACAAAAAACAAAAACAACCATATTTTAAAAGCGTGATCATATGAAACATGTGGTATTTAACCCCCTACCCTACCGGGCACGGGTAAGAAGAAATATTTAAAAAAAAAAAAGTATAATCACATTTCTAATAGTTCCTCGCCAAACGATTTAAAAGATTTTAATAATAACAGGCGTTAGATTAAATGAATGGAAAGAAAGTTTCGACTTCAATGAAAAAAAACCAAGCACCTTAAGTATTGCTCTGTACGTTTGAAAAAAAAAATGAAAATATTGATACTGGTACATACCACTCTAGGGGAAAAAACAAAAACGAAAACAACCTTCAATCGATGCAGAAGATTAAATGCTTAGCTCTTGAATACATGACCAAAAAAAAAATGACAGGTACATTAATAAATGTCGGGTACATCATGAATTGTCAAGATTGTCAATAAATGACAAGCACATCATGACTTGTCAAGTATGTCAAATTACAAGTACATTAATAAATGACAAGTACATCCATAATGGAGAAGTACATCAATATAAGGACAAGTACATCAATCAATGACAATTACATCAATAAATATCACGTACATCCGTACATGCCAATTACACCATTAAATGTCAAGTACATCATTCAGTGACTAAAATATGAAACAAAAATAATCTTTTACATGATCGCTGATTGTTGTTAGGTATTATGATACCTGAAAAAAAATATCCTAACATTAAAAAAACTGACAAGAAATCCTGATAACTGTAACCTACTATAAAATGATGGTAAGAGAACATACAATACAATAAATCCCCTATTTTGAAGGGAAAATCCCAGCTTTTTCTTTTGACAGGAAAATCCCGTTGTTTCTTTTGACAGGAAAATCCCTTTGTTTCTTTTGACAAGAAAATCCCGTTTTTTCTTTTGACAGGAAAATCCCGTTTTTTCTTTTGACAAGAAAATCCCTTTGTTTCTGTTGACAGGAAAATCCCTTTGTTTCTTTTGACAGGAAAATCCCTTTGTTTCTTTTGTTAGGAAAATCCCTTTGTTTCTTTTGACAGGAAAATCCCGTTGTTTGTCATCTGAAGTGTCTGCGCCACTTATAATCTTTGAATATGACCAATACTGAAATATAACGCACGAAGGAGGGGAAAGTTCGAAATATCGCCAAACAAACGAACATTTCGGGAAAAAAAGCCTTTATTAGAAGAAAAAAGAAAGCAGAGACAAGAGTTCAAAGAACAAAAGAGAATAACGATAATAACTTATCCAAGATAGAATGAGTTGGAAAGGAAATAAAATAAGTTTTCATCACGGAAACGGAAGCATCTCATGAAATCTGAAGATATTGGGTCTGAGATTATAAGAGAAGATAAAACGTTTAAATGTACAATAAGTATTACATAAGCAAATTAGCTATTTTACGGTGTGGTCTGCTTTGGCAGTTAAAGGTTAGCATGGATCAATGATATCGTACAAGATGCATATATCATACAATATGCTGATATCATATAAGATGCATATATCATACAATATTCTGATATCATACAAGATGCATTATATCATACAATATGCTGATATCATACAAGATGCAGATATCATACAAGATGCAGACATCATACACGATGTATATATCATACAAGATAAGGATATCTTACAAGAAAATGATATTATACAAGATAATGATATCATACAATAAAAGGATATCATACAAGATAAGGATCTCATACAAGATAAGGCTATCATACAAGATAATGGATATGTTTTAATTGAAAAAAAAATGTAACTGATTTTTATTGTCATTCTTTTTTCTTTCTTTCTTTTTGCTAATTTTTATGTGAAGCACGGTGATCCTAGTCCTAGCCTGGGGTACCGCGCTATGTAAGACCAGTTTACTACACTAATAAGTCATCCCATGAGAAAACAATAGCAATACAATAAGAAAATCACTGGTATGAAACATGGACTTCTTTTGGGTTGAGCAGATGGATGGAGAGAGAGAGAGAACCGCATGGTTGTTGCTGTCACTGCCTTTGATGTTTGTTACTAAGAACTGTAGGTTTGTTGCTGTCCCTGCCACTGTGGTTTGTTACTAAGAACTGTAGGTTTGTTGCTGTCCCTGCCTCTTTGGTTTGTCATTAAGAACTCTAGTTTTGTTTCTGTCATTGTCTGTGTGGTGTGTTACTGCGAACTGTATGTTTGTTTTCGTCACTGCCTCCGTTGTGTGCTACTGAAAACTGTATGTTTATTGCTGTCACTGCCTGGCGGAAAGTGTTACTAGGAACTGTTTCTTTCTTTCTGTCCCTGCCTCTGTGGTGTGTTACTAAGAACTGTAGGTTTGTTGCTGCCCCTGCCTCTGTGGCGTGTTACTGAAAACTTTATGTTTGTTTATGTCATGCTTCTGAGCTGTTCCTGAGAACTGTAGGGTTGGTGTTATCAAGGTTTAAGTCATTCGACTTTGACTGATCACTGTAGGAAGCATCGAAATCCCAAGCTGCAGCCATTGGGGGAATTCCTTTTTCTGAGGATGCAAAACGTAGACATGTACAGTAAACGTAGATATGTACAGTAATCGTAGACATGTACAGTAAACGTAGATATGTACAGTAAACGTAGATATGTACAGTAAAAGTAGAACACTGAAAAAGCGGAAAGTTCACCAAAGCTTCTCTGAGACTGTAAAGTTTGAAGATTGTGTCTGTAAAATTATGAAGGGAAAATTCTTTTATTTTTTTTAGCACCACCCATACACATTTACCATTGCCAGTTACTTTACTGAAGATCACTTGAAGAATTTAGTACCTTTTTTTTCTCCTGCCTCGTAAATAAATGAAATTAAAACAAATTGCTGAAGTCACCCTTTCTAACAATGACCAAATGAATTTTTCCCCCTAGATCGTCATGGCAAATATGTGACACCATGTGAATGTTGCAGCTAGTGTTAGTCTTACCGAGTAAATTGAGATATTCGTATCACAACTTTTAAGAAGTACTGGAGTCACTAGACTTTTTAGCGCTCCTTGATTTTGACGCCCCTGATAAAAAAAAACACCCAATAGATACAGAATACACATGAAAATAATTTATACTGTATCAAAAAAGTGGACCGAAAGAAACGGACTAAAATAAGCCCCCCCCCCCTTTCCTCCGCCTGTCATTAGAATCAATGTGTAACTCACCCCTTATTGTGTATGTGCCTCTATTGGTAAGGCTTGTGCAGTAAAAGCAAAACTTGGACAACTTTGGCAGCCAAAAATCGTGGACATTTTTATCCCGTGCAGTCATCATGGCAAAGATGACGAATCCCTGCAGCGACGCAGAAATACAAAACATGTACTGGAAAACAATGCGGGCGTCGTCTATGGCCAGGAAGCCAAAGATCCAGGACAGACCTGAAACGGTAAGAAAAAGAAATTGTGAGACGTAATACTTCTTGTGTTTAAGATTAATCGATAGAAATTCAAAACGCCAATACATTATTGTTGAATTTAAGGTCTCGAGTCATAATAGAATACGATTAAATTTTAAAATATTTGTACAATTATAAATTTTCTCGACTGGGAAAGCAGAGTATCTCCTAACAAGAACAGACAACGGTGAAAGGTAAGGATTCAAATGAATCAACATTGAAATCGGGTTATATATTGAAAAAATAACTAATTTTAATAAATATTTCTTTTTCATCTTCTCTACGGGAGACGTCAAAAAAAATAAAAAATTGAGCTATCGAAAGTGTCTCCAAATAATTTCTTTAATATAATCGGCCAACTTATGATTATAATTAGGCAGATGATTATATTTTAGGGAATTTGTTGTGTGGACATTAAAGCAATAATGTTAAACTTTCGTTATTCCAAATTCGCTGCTAGTTATTCCAATTTTACTGTCATTCAAAACAACTGATAATTGTTTTTCCAAATTTTTATGCTATACTTATTCTTCTTTTAATGCTAGAGCTGGGAAAATCTTTAACTGACGCCCCACCCCTGGTAAATGGAGGTGGTCAGAAATTTGTGACGATGCATTATGAGGTCGTCTAAATTGTGAGATAAAGTTGTGATGACTGACGGAGGGCGTCAAAACTGGCCAAAATATCGGGAAGTCAATCAAGGGATATGTGCCTTTATGCAACACTTATTGCTACAAAAATTTCATACTTTCCGCTTAATAAATTCTTCCTCATTGACAGCTAGGTCCATCCACATTTACTGCTGAAGTTATTTCTCAATGACAGTTAGGTCCATTCACATTTACTCCTGAAGTTGTTCTTTATTGACAGCTAGGTCCATTCACTCTTAAACTACTGAGCTTGTTCATAATTGACAGCTAGCTCCATTAACATTTACTTCTTAAGTTGTTCCTAATTGACAGCTAGGTCCATTCACATTTAGGCTGAAGTTATTCCTTATTGACAGCTATGTCCATTCACATTTACTGCTGGAGTTGTTCCTCATTAACAGCTAGGTCCATTCACATTTACTTCTGAAGTTATTCCTCATTGACAGCTATGTCAATCCACAATTACTGCTGAAGTTGATCCTCATTGACTGTTAGATCTATCCACATTTACTGCTGAAGTTGTTCATTATTGACAGCTAGGTCTAACCACTTTTACTGCCGAAGTTTATCTTCATGAACAGCTAGGTCCATTCACATTTACGGCTGAAGTCATTCTTCATTGACAGCTAGGTCTATCCACATTTACTGTCCACTATTCAACGACCAGATTCATACCACTGTTTCAACTCCACTTACCCAGTACAAAGAAACAGATGAACGAAGCCCTAATGTTAACGACATTCTGATTCTGCTTCTTTGAACTGTGTTGGGTCATGTCCTCCCGACGGCACAAGCTGACCACAACCATGACGTAAATGACGATGTTGGTCAAGACGATCAGGCCAACGGGGATAACAAAGCTGTAGTAGAAGGCAGGCAGCGACATCCAACAGCTGGGGATTAGAATGAGTGAAATCGGGATGAGATAAACAGACTCATACAAATTAGAATGAGAGAAAGTGTTACTACTAGGGACGCGTATCCGGAAATTTGATCGAAAGAAATTTCGTCGACGGTAAAAGGATCGACGGTAATTTGATCGAACGGAAATTTGGTTGAATCTTTTTTTTTCTCCGTTTTTACGTCAAAATTTTGCTTCAAATTTCTTGTTGAACGCATTATTTTGTTTTACTATAAATAGTATAGTGCGTTCAAAAAGAAATTTGAAGAATATTTTAACGTGAGAACTGAAAAAAAAGATTCGACCAATAACGAGATAAACAGAAACATAACAATGAAATAACTTTTAGGTAGTTTTGATGAATATTATAAAAGTTCCTTAAGGTTAAATATGTGAGACAACAATGTGTAACGGTAATCATTAAAAAATATCTCAGTCATCAAAGGAGATACAACCGGTTTCTTCGATTTAGTCGTTTTAAATAGATTTTACTGCTTTATACGTTCGAATGTTTTGTACATTTTACCCACTTTTAGTAGGGCACTATGCGTTTAAATCTGCGCATGCAGAGTAGGTTGATTGTATAGATTGTATTTTGTTTTTTATTGTAAAAATTTTCCATGTTATCCCAGATCTGATGTAAAAATAATTTAAAATAATTTAAATAATAAATAATTTGATTAATAAAGGTATTAAAAAAAAACTTTACCAAAATGTTTCCTGTCGCAAAAAGCAAACACAATAATTACCTTATATAAATATTTCCATGTTTTAAAAGACAAACACAAATCGTAGAAAACTGTAGGTATCTTTAATGGTAAGAAAATGTTGAACTTACTATTGGTTTCCACCTTGATAAAGTTCAGGATCAATAATCAAGGTAATTGCAACTGGAATGACAGGTAGACCTGGGGAAAAAAAAGGGGGGGGGAAGATGACTTCATTCGTTAAATTTTTATAGCATCATTTCCAAAACTGAAATTAATATTATTAAATGTGGTTTTATATAGTGAGGCACCCCCGGCCAAGGGCTGGACTCACCACGCCGTACGTACAATTTAGCAAACATAGTTATGAAGTTAAAATGAGCATACATTAATTAAATAAAACAAAACAAATGTATATTCATTCCACCCATTCCAGAACTATTTACATGTCGAGACATGGACGGCACTCAGCACTTTATTATGTATTTTTAAGACAGTACATGTTGGTCTTGTTTTCTAAACCATGCTTGTATGTATGTCTAAACCCAGGTCTAAAATCATTTCGTATTGATGTTTACCATATGCTGGTATGGATGTTTAACCCATGGTGCTATGGATGTGTAGCACATCCAGTTACATATCTCATCGTACACCAAACCTTATAAATGTCTGACACATGCTTGTTTGGATGTCCATCATACTACATTGTGGCACGGATTTCAAACGTATCCCATGCTGGTATATTTGTTCCAGTCTATGATGGTACACATGTCTAAACCATGGGGATTTTGAGTTATAACGTACCCCATGCTGGTATGGATGTCTTCAACATGTAGTGGGAGAAGTGTGTGTTCATGACCTTGACAAAGAGCAGATACTGCAAGATTCCCTCCATCAACATCCACATGAAGGAGGACAGGATCAGGTAGTGGAGCAGTACTGCCACAGCAATGCAGCCACTGTTGGACGATGTCTGGGTCACTCCGGCCAGGAACACGACCCAGGACATGAGAAGTGCCAGGCAAAGCTGGAACAGTGTCTGCTGAGGTCGGCCGTGCCGCAAACCTCTGCAAAAACAATAATAATTTATTGTGGAATTTAAAAATGTCATTTTAAAAGATGCATTAAAATTTATCCCAGTAATTTTGTGAGTTTATTCCAGGAATATTATTTAGTGCAAATTTTTTTTTTTAAAGTTATTTAAATATCATGAAACAGATTGATATTATGTTTCCTTTTAGCATTTTTTATGTTTTGAAGGCAATTTGGGGACTTGCTTGATGAGCAGGAATGAAAGAATGGACGCTGAAAGTCCTATAATAGACAGGCTCAGTCCCACGATGGAGATGATGGTCATTGCCAACGCGTGCTCGTTGTCCAGGCTCTCTTGTTCATAGAAACTCTGGGGAGATTTAAAAATACAACTACTTCTTTTTTACCTTTTCACCATCAAAGAAAATTATTTGAAAACACCACTTAAACATTAAATGTGACCAATAAAAATGAAATCTCATAGTTAAACATAATGCCATTGGCCTGTGTCCTAGATAGGCACTGCGTGTGCGACAGTGTACAGCTAAGGTCTATACTTCATATCGTTGTAATTAAGCCGCGGAATATTGTCTTTAATAATCAAACGTCATTAAAGGCTTTTCTTTTACCCTTTTTGTAAATATTTGGGGTTTTATTATTCGAACTTAAAATCATTCATGCAATTCAACTTTATCATTCACATGTATTATTTTTGTGTATGCTAGTCATAGTAAGTAATACAATGAAAAGCACTTGAAAACATCGGTTATCGATAGTTTTATGTTTCTTGTTATTTATGGAATGACATTTTAACCTGCACTATATTATGGATCTATTCAGATATTGTTCTTTTTTCTTTTCCTGCTTTCTATTTTGAAAATAAAAGCCATTGTGCCCCATTACCTGATTTCCTGTATTTGTAAAAGAATTAATCCTGTACCTGACCTACAATCGGTTACAGACGGAGGATACAAATTGGGGACACACCAAAATGTGATCTATGTATGACAAGAAGCGTGATACATCAACAGGGGAGATGCGGTTCACATAAACAGACGCGTACCATGAGGAGAGCAAAGTTTGTAAGATGATCACAAACACAAACATCCCTGCCGTCAATGGTTTGGTTGTACACACACCCCTCGTGTGACCAGGCCCCGGCGCCCGACTCGGCCTCAAAGTCCCAGTAGGCACACGCCGTCAGATCAGGTCTCAGGTGAGTGGGCGCCTTCTTGACTGGCAGAAACACTATCTGGACAGTGCTGGAGCTCAGGTTGGTGACCGGTTCATCATCGACCAACAGCTGTTGAAAAAAATGACTTGTATATTTTTATTATTATTATATAAGTTTAAAGCTTTAATGAACTTTCCCAACAAGAATTTAACATGTTTATACAATTATACTTAAATTAACGGCATAAAGCAGGGAAGTGGGACCTAAATGACTACTTGCGACACTTTGATCGTGCGTCAACTCAACGCAAGGAGGATGCCGTTAAAACCTAATAAAGAAAAATGACTCCATTAAAAGATGGACACAATTACTTATTCTTCTCATCGCAAAATATGATAGTACAATCAACCCGTGACGCAAATCACAGAAACAAATTGGAGACATTTAAATCGAAATCAGTCTCGTTAACACATTGTATACATGGAAAATTGTCGATAAAAGGGTGCCCGTTTTTGCCAATTTAAACGACAAAATGGGCTGGGGTGGCGGGGGGGGAGGAAGTGGAAATCAAGAGCGCACAACAAAGTGTCAGGAGTGAATTGGGAAATGGGCCAGAGGACGGTGCTTTACCCCGACCCCACTTTTTTTTATTGGTAATTTTAAAATGCATGGATGAATTTTAGCACATACCGGAATTATTTTTTTATAATTCTACACTTAACCGTAGAACAAGACACGAAACTTAGGTTCCCTTTACCTAGATGTGTATAAATAAATCCTTTAATTTTAGTAGCTAATGCATCGCAATATTGTTTTAAAATGTGTATATAAGATTCCAGATTTCTAATTTAATTCTTTTTTTAAAGTCCAAGCGAGGGGATGGCTCAACGTAATTCCGTCTTTCCCATGCAGGTCGAGGACCGTGGGTTGGCTACCCCTGGGTTGAAGTCAAAATATAAATATTATGTACAACTTTTTTTAATTAAAACTAATGTGTAATTCAATATATACTTTTTGATACATTGAATAGCATTAGAGCACACCGTGCTCCAAACATTAGTTAACAATAAGTTGGTTATTTAAAAAAAAAGTTAATTTGTGGAATTGTTTATAATGTTGGACCAATAATGCCAGCCGCTGTCCACTAATGACACCGTACTTACTTGCGCAGCTATGATTCTACTGTTGAGAGATGGCGTACTGATGTTTTTATCCAGTACGCTATTTTTGAAGAGTGTTGTGTCAGAGTAGACATTCATGGCCAGTCTGATGTTTGAGCCAGTGTAGTTGCTCAGAGTGTCCTAAAACATTGTTCAACTTGTCATGTTACGATAACAGTGCAAAAAGAAATTAAAAAATAAAACACAACCGAAAAAAAGGACAAAACCCATAATATTTCACTTGTGACAAACGAGCAGGGCCAGGCCCGTGTAAAAGCTGTTGTCGGGACGAAACTTTAAATACAAAAATGCAAAATGCAAAGGACATAATTAAACAGCCTTAAATGAATTAAGGTTTTAAAACAATAACAGTGTATGCAATCATCACAAATCGGTTTTAGAATTATTTTTATCGTGTTTAAAGATAGAGGGAAAATCCAGAATTGTTTAAAGATAAATAAAATAATTAACCAGTTGGTAAATGAAATTTAGAAAATTTAGTATGGGTGAAGCTAGCAAGAGGCTCAGTCCAAGCCCACGGGTTTGTTATACGTTTAATTGAAGTGGGTGTGCGCAAATGTTATGGTCATGACGTTTACTCAAGCTACTCAAGTGACCCTCGGAGCGCACGACTGTGTTCGACTTTAGAACGCATGGGAGCGGACAGTCCACTCCGCGAGGAATTGAAATGTCAACAAAGATGAACTTATCCAATTGTCAATGAAATACAAATCATATTTAAAACAATCTAAAGTTAAAAAAAGACACAACCCAATACTTAATAATAATATAATTGACAAACATTGATTAAATCCGCCTGTAACAGAATGGCTACTTCTGCTTTCCCATAATCAACCTGGTCGTTTTTGGTAACTGTGAAGAGATTTTCTGATGTGAGATTCTCTGCTGCTTTATCACCAGACAACATCTGGGGGAAAAAACACATTAAATTTGACATAAAATTTTAGCTCGAAAGAACTGATTGATCCGTACAGACAAAATTAAAAAAAAAAAAATTAAACTAGAGAATTTAACTTCTCGCTGAATGTAGTTTAATTAAATCTCCAGGAAATACCCACCTTAATTCCCACAACAAATGTACTGTCATTGATACGGCTAAGGTTCCAGACTTCCAGGCCGAGACCACCGGAAGTTATTCGCTGGTAATTTTGGTCGGTCCCAATTTCAACCTGACCTCCCAATAGATCCAGACTCTTTAAAATTCTAAATATGTTACAAAAAATATTAAAATTAAAAAAAAAAAAAAAGATACATTTAATGTAATTTTAATTAAGCTTTTATCATTAGTCAATTATTTATTACAACATATTACTACATATCAATCTTACAGATGTAAGGATATTTGAAACAAGTTAACGGTATCTTTTTACATGTAGATACGAACACAATGAGATGAGACACCTTCAGTGGGTCTTTACGAATTTAACACACACACACCCACACACAAATAATAATAATAATATCTCTGACGTTTAATTTTAGGCACATTCGTACATCGTAGCATTTTCTGCTGAGAAGTCAAACTTCCCGTATTTATAACTGGCCATTTACATACAGTAGTGGTTTTTAGCAAAGGGTGCACGCCAATGTTGCCTCTAATATATTGCCCTTTTAAAGTGATCATGCACAATCTAAAGATTATATCAGTTCGTAAATATTATTAAGAGTGAATGGATTTATAATAATAATATAATAATAAAGTTCATTTCAAAAACATGCTTCATCCCCAAAGGCTCGAAGCGCGGTACAAAGATTTGCTTGGAGATTACGAGTTACTTTTATGTGGACACATCGCATTGGTTATTTTATTTTTAATTGATAATTATTAATAATATTGTTTCTTTCTTTTCATATAGTTTATTCTTTTTATATTTATTCTTTATAAAATGTTTACAAATATGTAATTGAAAATTCAAATATTTTCAGATAAAAAAATATTTTGTGCGCAATTTAATATTAATGTGCTTCGGCATTACAAGAAGTGTGCGCTCGTCTGCCCACAGTTTAAAGGGAACATTGGTGCTCACATCCTCTGTGGGTGCGGCAGTTGTTGTCGGGGATAGAAGGAAAGCCAGAAAATTATTATTTTTTTTTTGCATTCGTATTGACATTTGTTTATCACCGGAGTTCGGGAAATATTTTGAAATCAAAAGTGGGTCTCCAAACTTTTGAGCCTAAGGGGCCGCATTAACTATGATACAGCAGGTTGCTGCCTTAAAGGTTAGAATCCTGGCAGTAAACAGATACTTTTAACATATCACTATAGTTTAAAACATTATTCCACACAGACACACACACATACGTGCTACCATCCGAGGACGAACCTGTTTGTCGCATTCCCTAATCTCTGGGCATCCCTTAAGACTTCTCCCGGGAATTCCCTCATGAAAGCAGCAATGTCCAGCATCAGTTGAACGGTGTCCGGGGTCTTCACACTGACATCACTGGACTTCTGGAAAATATCTGCGATGTATCTGACATCTTCAGGTATAACCTTGCTCTTGTCCATCCGTTGGATGATCTGGCTTGTGTTTCTCAAAATTTCCTCAACATTACCTTCTGTGATGATTTCCTTTTTAGAATTAAAAAAAAAAAGAAAAAATAAGTTTAAAAAAAAAAAATAAGCTTCTCCAGACATTAAAAACAATCAATGTTGTTCACGTATTTTCTTACATCAACATATCATCAACTAACCTAAGATCTTTAAATAAAATTTCATTGTGGAAAAAAAATTGAATCCAACCATGGCTAGATCCCGAAGCCCCTCAGTAGCGTCAGTTCTCCCAGAATTATTAGATGAGTAGTAGTCACAGAGCGGGTTTACACGCTGGCTCCAGTATAGTCCAATGATCTTATCTCCCTCACATGCCATGGTCACCAGTGGTTGGCGGTCTGCATGGACATTGTAAGGACATTGAATCAAATAATATTATAATAGTAAAATGTGTACTAATTATAATCGATAACTTTTTTAAAAATAAAGAGATGTTTTCTTCAAATGTTTTAATGGAATTATCTTTAACAATATAGAATTGTAGATTTGGCGTCTAGGTACATTACCCTGTGCACATATATTTGGACTTTTCAAGGCAGCCCCCACGATTGACTTGGTCAGGTTGTATGTGTGGTTGGTAATGTTGTCTGTCATAATTACAGGCCAGCACCAGTCAATGCTACGCACTTGAACAGACGTGACATCAAATTGAGGCAGTTCATTGGGGTTCTGGAGTTAGTCGTAAATTGGGGTTACAAAAGAAAAAAAACAGAACGAAGAAAATAAAAATTAATGTAAATGAGGGATTGTAAAGATCGACCACGTAGTAGAGACACAAGGGAATTGGGATTTTACCACTGAGTAACATTGGATGTTCTGTAAGGAATAGAGGAGAGGAAGAAAGACAGGCTATGAACAAATGGGCTATCTGTATCAGGCTACAGGAGACTACAGCTGTTTTAGGCTACAATAGAGATAATGAGACACAACGGACAAGGCAGTATATTCTAACTGAAGAAAGGGATTATACTAACATCCTACATAATAAGGAATGGTACTAAAATCCTTCAGAAGAACATAGTACTAACATCCCACAGAAGAGAAGATAACTAACATCTCCCAGAAAAGGAGTGTACTAACATCCTAAAAAGATGGTGGTACGAACATCCCCCAGAATAGGATTGTACGAGCATCCCTCAGAAGAGGATACTACTAAAATTACACATTAGAGAATGGTACTAACAACCCTCAGAAGAAGATACTACTAAAATTACACATTAGAGAATGGTACTAACACCCCTCAGAAGAGGATACTACTAAAATTACACATTAGAGAATGGTACTAACAACCCTCAGAAGAGGATACTACTAAAATTACACATTAGAGAATGGTACTAACACCCCTCAGAAGAGGATCACCCAGAAAAAAATGTACTAACAACCCCCGAAGAGCATGATATTGTCATCACACTGGAGCGGATGATATTAATATCACATCTAAGAGGATGTTACTAACATCACCCAGAAGAAGATAATACCAACTTAACCCAGATGAGGATTGTAAGAAAATCCCCCCAGAAGCGGGTAGTATTAACATCACAAAGGCGAGGTAGCGAGTTAACAGTTTGGCTTTGGATCAGGGATTCCAGAGATACAGCTTAGGATTCACTCGCACTTGCTAAAATATCGACATCAGATCGTTGTTTCACTGATACTATTGTTCCAGTAATACCTTTAGGAAAAGTTCCGTTATGTCTTTAGACGCGATTTCAAACATTGTCTGGTTCATATCATCTATGGTGTGTGTTTCAGAAACGTTCTGGTAAAAATACGCCACAAGACTCTTTCTGTCATCATTCGGGGATATCCTATTGTAAACGTGTAGATAAAACAACATAAGTCTAGAGCGGATTTTCTCCTTCATGAATTTAAGATAAAGATTTGCCATTTGTAATTGATAAAAACAAAATATAGATGAACCAATTTGATTGAAGTGGTAAGCACGTTTTGCGATTATATAAGTTGATGTAACGTATTATATGTTGATTTAAGTTCAAATATTTTAGGTTCATTGTTAAAAAAAAATGTAAAGCCCTCAATGTATATCAATTTTATATCTATTATGTTATGCTGTTTGAACAAGGGTAAATTGTACCCTGCTCAAAATTAAAAACATTAATTTACACACTCAATTATACAATGTCTTGCATACATTAGGAAATATAGCAAACATTTCTCTTTCGCGCTCTCATGCTTGTTTCTGCTAAGAGATTTGTCAGCCTATATATTTGTTATGTAATCAGAACGTTCTAGTAAAGAAATTCTAGAAATTGCCTCATCTGATGGCATTCTTTAGAACAAATGGAGCGCAATCGAATTTAAACAAGCTTTTTTCTAATCAAGGGAGGGGTGGGTAAAGGAGTGTCACAGGAAAATGAATCGACAACGTTAATGTCAAGGCCATACTAGGGGAGAAAGATGGTGGTGGCTAAAAATAGCTCCAGCATAAAATGAAAAAAAAAAGTCAATATATAGATTATACTATAACACAAACAAACAATGTTAGGGGAAGCTACCAGTGTTAAGTAAATCTAACAAACAATGTTAAGGGAAGCTACCAGTGTTAAGTAAATCTAACAAACAATGTTAGGGGAAGCTACCAGTGTTAAGTAAATCTAACAAACAATGTTAGGGGAAGCTACCAGTGTTAAGTAAATCTAACAAACAATGTTAGGGGAAGCTACCAGTGTTAAGTAAATCTAACAAACAATGTTAGGGGAAGCTACCAGTGTTAAGTAAATCTAACAAACAATGTTAGGGGAAGCTACCAGTGTTAAGTAAATCTAACAAACAATGTTAGGGGAAGCTACCAGTGTTAAGTAAATCTAACAAACAATGTTAGGGGAAACTACCAGTGTTAAGTAAATCTAACAAACAATGTTAGGGGAAGCTACCAGTGTTAAGTAAATCTAACAAACAATGTTAGGGGAAGCTACCAGTGTTAAGTAAATCTAACAAACAATGTTAGGGGAAGCTACCAAACAGTGTTAAGTAAATCTAACAAACAATGTTAGGGGAAGCTACCAAACAGTGTTAAGTAAATCTAACAAACAATGTTAGAGGAAGCTACCAAACAGTGTTAAGTAAATCTAACAAACAATGTTAAGGGAAGCTACCAAACAGTGTTAAGTAAATCTAACAAACAATGTTAGGGGAAGCTACCAAACAGTGTTAAGTAAATCTAACAAACAATGTTTAGGGAAGCTAAAAAACGATGTTTGGTGAAAATAACGAGCAATGTTAAATCAATCTAACGAATAAAGCTAAGACTACACTTGTACAAAAGGACGTACGTAAAGAGCATGGGTTTTATCCGCCAGTCCTGCAAGGACCTTACAACACTGTCCAGGCTGATCTGAAGGTCAACCAGTGATGACCCATTCGATAAAGAGCGTATAGCAGGTGGGGCTATAGTTGAATTAAGTGAAAGATTTCTGCCACTGGCATCAAAGGTTTGAGGAGCCCATTTATTTAGTAATGAAGCCTCGAGCATGAGTAAGGCAAGTCTTTCCGCCTTTTCATTGGGCGCCAGGTCAATGTGCAGGGAATAGATCTCGTAATCTGGGAAGAAAAGACAAACATCTGGATCAGCGAATTGATGATAAAGTCAATCGTATTATATGAAATATCTTGTGCAATAACTTGGTCATAAGGTAACTAAAATACATTAAAAAGTAGCTACAAGAAAAGGGGTATCTTGTAATAAATACACACAATTTAACATATTGCAACCTTCATAATTATGTGCCCACACCTTATCCTCGCTCTTGATAGTGATAATATAATATATAAAATTTGGAAAAAATTAAAGTTTCAGTTGTTTTAAAGAAAATCTAGACCTTCCGAAGTTTCTTATATACTAGACTAAACAACCCGATGTTACCGGGTTAATATTTTGAAATAGTTATTGCCGGCTGTTGCAAGGTACCAACACCAAATTATTAATGTTTTCGTAAAATTCTGAAAAAAACTCCATATATATTATATATACGACATTATTTCACATATTGAATTTATATTTAGAAAATAGTTGATCACACTTTCCTTGTAAATTTTAAAGAATCATCTACGTATTGATGTTATCATTTACTTTCGAGAAATATTTTCCGCAATATAATATATGTCTAAAATCCCCCTTATTCACACCCTAGAGCTACAAGTACCCTTTAAACTTACCCAAAAATATTATATACCATTTTAAGAATATTTAACGTCAACGATATTTGGTAAATTGATATCTTAGTTTAAAACTTTTAACAAACTTTTTTTTTTATTGTTTCTCGGAAAATAGTAAAACACTATCTTCTTAACATTCTTATGTCTAAAGAAGAATCGCATTACTAATTTTCACATGTCTAGGAACTTGAATTTTAAAAAATAATTTTCAAAAATTCATTTTAAATTATTATTATTATAATTATTAGTACAGTTGTGTTATATAGCGTGGCACCCCAGCCTAGGGCTTTGCTCATCGCACTGCACATGCAAATGTTAGCAAACATAACGATGGCATCAAACAACTACACAAATTTATTTAATTTAAAAAAAGAAACAGCTGTATAAAAATCAAAATATACATATCTGTTCACCCGGCCCACCCTAGAACTATTTACGTGTCAAGCCATGGACGCCAGATTTTGGGTGAGAATCAGTCGGGATAGTAGAGTTTGAAGAGATGTGTCTTGAGGGGAGTTTTGAAGGCTTGGATGGTTGGTATATTATGCGGATGGGTAGTGGGAGAGAGTTCCATTTTTTTGGGCGCAAAAATAAAAAAAATAAAAATTGTTTTGAATTCATAAAAATTTAAACCCACCTATCAATGAACTTTATTTTTTTACAAAGTGAAAACAAAAATATATATTCACAGTTTTTAGAGCAAAACTTAAACAACATTGGTTCACGCCCCGGAAATATATATATTTTTTTTCAAAGAAGCTGTAGCAGCTCTTTTTGCGAGATTAATATCATTGGATTTAAAGATAGTTAACGAGCTATATAAGGCCGATGTATTCATATCACTGTTGCTTAAACTTCAATAAAGAGCATGGCGAGTTCCCGTAAGTTTGTATTTAATGGCTTAAATACATTCAATTTTACACTCTCATCTATTTTCGCATACAATTTTTACGGTTAGCCACTTATCATCGTCTTTCAATATATTTCATTGTCCAGGAGAGGCAGAAAAGAAAAAAATAAAGGAACTGGACAATACCAAAAAAAAAATAATGGATTCCAGGCAACTTGTTGCACCGTCCCCAACCACTAAATTTAAGCTGTGACATCCACAGGGCATATTAAAAGTTCCGTAGAATTTCCTTTAAAATCGGTGCCTGCACTCATTGCTTTGTTCCATTCATACTGTAACCATTGTCGTAGCCCTGCGCTCTGCAGTTGCGTCAGTCTAATTTGATATCTTTTAACAAAAATCAATTTTCTTAAATTATTCTTGACCTGCAGTTTCTCTAAAAGTCGTACAGCTAATAAAATGTTCTTGCATTGATAAATCTTCCAAATCTAAAAATCTCATAGTAAACGACAGCTGTTCAGCTTGACTCAGATGTGGTGTGAAATCTAAAATATAGCTGAAATATTTGGCTGAATTAGCCCGGTTAATAATATTCGCTTCAACAGAATTTTGTAACAAATTGATTACTTCGTTCTGAAATTTGTCCACAATAGTGAACGTGAGTTTTAAAACAGAAATTGACGTAAATTTTCACTCACTGTCTTGAGACCTAAAATCTAAACTTTTGTGCTGTAAATAATGTGTCGGTAGTTACTCTATAATTAAAAATTTGTTCAGCTGAATATTTAATTATGCTCACTGGAATATAGGTTCTGAAAGTTTCAACGGAGATAAATACAAAGGGACAGATGTATCCAACACGGTACTGATTTCCTGTACAAACACACCAGTTTAACATATAGAATTAATCGAATACTCTCCTACTAATGATCCTCAACTTCCATGAATGTCTTTTTTATTTCTTATATATTTTACATATCTCCAAAGTAGGTTTGTGCGTTAAGATCTTATTTTACACAATAATAAAACAAATATTCTTTTACTTACTGTAATCACGGCAATAACAATTGAGAACACTCAAACTATTTAACTAGTTTCTACTTCTTGTCGTATATTTCTATGTCCCGTCTGCCCATGAAAGCTCTTGACCAAAACGTTCTTAGTTTACTGTCAGATCTTCCGATTCCAGACTCAACATTCCAGGTTCTAATATTTGAAACCATTTAGTTTCGTGGTCGTTTTCGGTGGCACCGTTTGGTAATTTCGCGAGCAGTACATGTATCATTAAGTTTTTTTTTTACGCCTTATGTAAACGCATAAATTCCTAGAAGACTAACCTGTAAGGCGTATGAATGCAAAATCTGACTGTTGGGTGGAGCCGTCTTTTAGATTATTGACCTCACAGTGAAAGTATTGGTTGAGATCGATGTCGTAAACCTTTGAAACAGAAAAGCCAGTCTGTATTTAATCTTGAAATTTCTCAATATATCATTCAATACAACGCAATATAATAATATTAAAATAATTTTAATATATACATAAACATATACACACACATATATATATATGCACATATAAATGAAAGTAAAATATTTTATACATTATTTACATCTGCGTATAAAATAAAAATAGACGTTTCTATAAAATAAAATAATAAATGAATGTATATTTGGCATTTACCCAAGTGCCCCCTTCACCTCGAGCATTTTATTAAGACATAATTTGTTACTTACTTCTTGTACTGTCAAATCGAAATCGTGGCCCAGTGGAGGCCTAACGTCCTGACACATAAACGGAATCCCTTTCTTGTAAAAAGTCACTGCCTGAAGCTGGTCATGGAAGAGGGGAACAGAGTTTTTATCAAGGACAAAACCATTCGGTTTTTTTTTTTAAATGCAAACTGAATCAATGCATTCTAGTGACCTTAGTTGTTTTAAAGAAATTTATAAAAACAGCAATGTTTACGTAAATTTGAATACTAAATTACTTTTCACAAGGATTTCATAAAGTTTATTAAATGGGACTGATGTTAAACGTAATAAAAGATTGAGAGTACCAAAAAATGATTTGTTATATCAGATGACATACTGGCCGTACCATTATATGACTTATTAAACGAGAATATAAAAAATTGACTTGTTGAAACATACGAGGACTTGCTGTGAAAATAAAATGTCTTTTTTTTTTTTACCAGATATTGAGAGGCTGTACTACTAAGAAATAACTTTTTATGTCAGAAGATGACTAGCTGTACTA
Source organism: Lymnaea stagnalis (assembly GCA_964033795.1). NCBI lineage: Eukaryota > Metazoa > Mollusca > Gastropoda > Lymnaeidae > Lymnaea > Lymnaea stagnalis. Next base: position 565,176 of record CAXITT010000094.1, on the reverse strand, counting down.
AGAAATGACTTGTCATACTAGATAATGATCGGCTGTGCAAAAAATGTTTATTTTTATAATAGATGAATACTGGCTGAACAATTAAATAACTGCTTATACCAGACTGGTACCAGGAGGTAATGCCTTAAAATTAATCCAACATATTTTGACGTAATAAGGAATACCCAAAGAGGGCTGCATTTTGAAATTAGCGAGTTTTACAGAGAAGGGTTACTGAAATTTTGAATTTAAATTAAACAAATATTAAACGCAGAAAAGTTAAATATGCCATAGTGGAGGACACAGTCTGTGAACAATATCCTACTGTAAGATGTAAACATAGTGTAGGGCACAGTCAGTGTGAACAACATCCTATTGAACAATGTGACTCACTACCAAGTGAGCAGATGATGAATGTGACAAGGAAATTGTGGGTGTCAAGGCAAATCAAGTGTTGAGAATGTTGACCTCCCACTGAAGCTCCTCCAACCAGAGCATCCACGCCAATGCCAGAATGATTTCTGGGTTCCTTTATGAAACAGGTCGCCTACAAAACAACTAGCCTATCAGTAAAGAAGCTGATTATTTTTATCTAGAACAACCGCAAACAGTTGATCCATATAACGTTCCTGTCTAAATCTTATCTCCGACGAAGTATTGAGACGCTGATCAAAGTGAAAAAAAGAATTGCAGTAGAGGAAGAGTTGCATCGTCTGAGATTGTTGGATGATATTGTTTAGTCAGGCTACAAAGGTCACTTCTCAGGCAAGGAATCGGACCGCCAGCCCCGTGGAAACGAATATATGTCCTGTATAGAACTGACAGACCCTAGAAAACGAATCTGAGTCGTTTAAAGGACCGAAGGCTCCAAGAAACGAATATATACGCGGTATAGAACAGCCAGGCTATACAAAACGAATCTGAGTCATTTATAGGGCCACCAGCCTCGGGGAAATGAATCTTTGTCTCGTATAGAACCGACAGGCTCAAGAAAACGAATCCAAGTCCTTTTATTTGACTGCCAGCCACGAGACAAGGAATCTATGTTCGATTTAGGACCGACGGGCTCTGGAAAAAGAAACAATGTCAGGTATAGGACCGCCAGCCAACGAATATATCTCATAATGGATCCGTACGAAATAATATATGCAGATTAGAAACATGAAGCTACGGACAGCGCCGATTTACTATGCCAAACGATAGTGAAGGCTTCCATTGAATGTTTCATTAGAACTTGACGGCATATGACGACGGAATGTAGTTAAACTTTGAGGTTATGGGTGCCATCCCGCAGTACATTTTTGCAGAATTTCTACTTTATGATTAGAATTTGTTTTTTTTTCTTCTACTAGAAATTAAATTGATCTATAAAATTTAAAAAAAAAATAGAAATAATTAAAAACAAAGCCAAAGTAAAAAATGTAATGTTCATATGTTATTTTTGAAATTGCTCCCAAAAACCACTTCAATATTCTTAAGGACACGCTAAGAACAACGTGTTTAAATGGTCTTGATCTTCTCTACCATCAGTTTCGTTGCAAGTATTATTATTGTAGAAATTATTATATATATATATATATATATATATATATCACATCCGCATGTCTCTGAAAGAGCCGACAAAATATAATCACCGCCCACAATGACGCCTTTTATAAACGCTACTAAAATTAGATTCTTATTTTAAAAGTAAAAATAATAAACATATCCAAACAAGCCTACTGGTCCTATGGTAGTCACACACTCAATGGAGACGTTGTTCGCCAAGCCAAACTGACGTACTAGTCTTGAAGTGGCTTGGATTTCCTTCGCAATCAAGATAACACCGGGCATGTTGACTGTGATCTTCAATTCCGGGCGTGTCGTGTCTGGAAACGGTAGCATACAAATGAAACTGATATATAGAAATGAAGGGAAATCATGAAAACAAAAAAATTCTTAGAAAAAGAGAAGACGTAAATTGTTGAAATAAATTTCTGCAAACGTTTTATCATGGCGTCACTTACCGTTATATGACTTGTTCAGTTGACATAAGACTCTCAGGCGCGTGCCGCATGGCAAGGGTGTGTACTCATGTTGTACCTGTGGAAAGGCAAAGGATGAGTCACCACAATTAAATCTGTCACGGATTGCTAAGCATCAGACAATATAATTGTTAGAATGGTAAACCTTTATTCTCCCATGTTATGTGATGGTTGTCTACGTCCCATTTCGCTTTAGATAAGTTATCGAAGTGTATTGTATACCATTTTGCCACGGATTCATCCAAGATTCTTCATGAGACTAAGATACAGGGCGTATGAAGAATGCGCTACAAATTTGAATGTGACTATGATTACCAGTCTTGTAATTTGCTGAGAACAGATTGTTAAAATGAACACACAAAAAATGTGTCTCCGCAAAGCAAAGGTGCCGAGATTTCGTTTATCTTTACCATAGATAATTAGGTCTAAGAACATTAGGTAATATTAAGAATTAGTGAAAATGAACAGATCTTAAAATGTTTAGAATAATGTCTTACGAAATTAGAAGAGCCAACAGCCACAGCGCTACAGCCGTGGTACTCTCCAGCGTCGACCCAAAAGAGTTCTGTTCTGTCGTTGATGTAGCCACGATAGAGGGACGCGTTCCCATATGATACGAGCATTTTTCTTTCGTAGTCAGTGGTCACCCTTTTAATTGAAAATATATGAATTATAAACTTTTTGGCAGTGTTGCGGGTACTTATTTAGTCACATGATAATCTCGTTTAAAAGAAGACAACTATTTCTGCTTCTCTCTCCATTGGTGAAGATATAAAAGTCAGGATCACAAAAGCAGCATCAGCTATGGCTAAACCGAATAAGCGGGTGTGAAATAAATCACAATCTAACTGATAAAACAAAACTAAGTGTCTATCATGCTTGTAAGTTTAGGACGCTCCTATATGGCAGTGTCATGTACACCACATAAACCAGTCTTGAGCGGAAACTCAACAGCTTCCTTCCATCAAAGATGTCTGCCTTGCACTTTACGCGTGCGATGGCAGGAGAAGGTGCTTAAAACAGAGGTCTTGGAACGTGCACAATTTTTTTAGCATACTCTACGCTCTTAGCCAGAGGCGCCTTCGGTGGTTAGGCCTTGTAAGGAGAATGGAGGAAGGCCGTATCCCAAAAGATGCTGCTGTAAGAAGATTTGGCAGAAGGGACAAGACTTAATGGACGGCGACGTCTGAGTTTTATGGACGTTTGCAAAAGCAGCATTTGGAAAGCCAACACTGAAAAAACTAATGGGAGATCAATACCGAACAGCGTTCCAGCTGGCGAACAGCCAAATATGAAGGAGTCAAAAAGGCAAAAGATGCACAAAATGAAGCCCTTTCAACAAAAAGAAAAAGATGGACGGCCAAATCTAACCAGGAATCAATATTCTCCTGCAAGATATGCAGTCAAGATTGACATTCCAGTATTGGCCTAGAGAGCCACTCGTTGAAGTGTACATAGCTACTCTATCGTCTCGCGAAGACGGAAGGATGCCATATGCATGCTTTGTTTTATAAGAAATCGTCTGTTTTAAACAGTAAAATTTTGACGATTCACGAAGCATTTGTGGGAGGTCTGCTTTATTGCTGTTTCAAAATCTTTATTGTAACCAAGGTAACATGAACAAACTTAGTTACTGCTCTCTAGAAGACGTTAAGGATTCCACTCCACTCTCTTTACCTGAAAGGTGTACCGTCTTGAAGTGTTCTTTTGCAGCTTGCATCTATTTCACTAAATGTAACGTTTTCAACAGTCGTGTAAAAATCTACTGGTAAAGTGTCGATTCGAATCGTAGGAGTACTGCCTTGATCTGCGGATTAAACGCAAAACTACTTAATGTTTGTTGTACCAATTATAATTTTATTTAATACGAGATGACCGGCGGCGTAGCATACGTCACAGAATTGCTCATAAATGAGTGAAGTCTTCGTGAAAGACACATTTGTCCAAACTATATTAATATTTTCATGTCCCAACCACTTTTAAAAGGAATATTTTTTACAAAATACTGAAATTGAGACGAGTTAATTTCCGAAAAGAACATATTACGCACCAAACGCAGTTGCGTTATTAAAAAAAAATATATATCATTAGCGTAGTTATCGGGAATTATATTTTACGCGCTAGTGAACTCATTATTGAACCACACTCTGGCGTATCTATAAATATCCTGCGTGCTGTTTGACCCGTCTCGTTTGACCTTTGCTAGCGAATTACATATATATATAGATAGATACGTAGATAGATTTTTGAAGGAGGCCGACTTAATCGCCCTTAATTTTCCAGCGTGCTCTTTGCTAACAAGCTGAATCTGTTTGGCTGTGCTAACTTCTGTAATGCAGAGCCGTACTTGGCTAACTAATATAAGTTCAATGGAATGTAAGAATGTATAATAAGTTCAAGCTGGGGCACAATGTTAAACAGGTACTCGGTGTCTTTGGGAGTAGTGTTCATTGCCTGATTTTCGGGTACCTGTTTTTGTTATGTTCGTCACAACTTACCATCGAGAAAATGAGATGAGATGAAAGGTCGTATTTCAATTAAGAAGTCTTTGCAAAACTGAATAAAATTACACCGGCTTCTTCTTTTTTCCTCCCTTGTCATTCTTAAAGTCACGTCACTCTCTCACTCTTGCCCTACTTTTATCCCATGCGACTTTATAACCTATTAACATTTACCCATTCGATCGTAACCCAAACACCACACTTTCCTAAAAATACCCTTTACCTAAAACATCTTTTCGCACTCCTAATCAAACGATTTCTCTCCTTATTCCACGTAACATATCCCCTTTTCATTCTGATCATGTACCTCATTTTGTTTGGGGGGTGGGGGTTGGGTCAAATTTATCGGTAATCAACTCCCCCACTTTCCCATCGACCCCCATTACCAACCTACACTTTAAACCTTTACGATCTCCCATTCTCTTACTCTTCTCGTACTTTAATTTACTTTCTTCCAACCTCCCATAGCCTTGCTCCAAAAGCAAATCTTACTTTTTTTCCCCCAGTAATCTCTAGCCTAAAACCACCAACTTCTTTCTTTCACCCCCCCCCCTATCTGTTGATTAAGGGAAAAATTGCACAATGCCCGCACTTTCCAGCAATGATAAATAACATTAAACGTCACATTATAGCAACACATTTTTCAAATTAAAACAACTAACAAAATAAGATAAAATTTACCCAAATAAGCATAACAATATGTTTTCGAAATAATGCTCCCCCCAGCCCTTCCAAAGAAAGGAGCGTTCTTCATGTACCCAAATAAGATCTTTTCTTTAGGTCCAAAACTATTTAACATGATTGGTTTTTAATGAAAAAAATAACACAGAATCGCTGCAACTGCAATGACTTACAATAGATGTAACCTTTAGTGAAGGCGAACTTAACTTGGAACATACACACAAAGACGTGTTTCTGGTCACACGGGACGAACACCTGGGTGTAAGAGTCTTCCCACTGTGTTCCATCGATCACCATCTGTGCTTGTCTTTTAGTTAGCCTGGTTATATGTACGAGTCGGAAAAACTGGTTAATAATAACCAAAGAATGTATAAATATTCAATAAAGAATTTAAAGGCACATAAACATAGTGGTCGTAATTAAGAGACTTAATGTCATGATACTAACCGGATACTTCTTCATACCTATATAATTATTGTAAACAGAGTCCCCCTAAGTTACGGTTGGCCAATGAAGGATAGAGCCACTGACATCATCCCACGACCGCGAACGTCGCCAGAACTCCCTTACAGCCAGAATTCGTTCCCTTGTATACTAATTAGACTCACCTTACTTTGCTTGCTCCGTTGTAGACTTGCAGCACACAGAGAGAACTGCCTGGGATGGTGTTCAGTGTAAAATTGGTGAAGGTTCCGGCACTGAAACAAATCGAAAATTTGTACAGTGGCATCATCCAATGCCAATAAAAACATAAAATTTGTTGCTCCAGGAATGCCATGTTCGAGAAATCGATTAATATTTTTAGAAAGTGATTCAAATATCACTCTATATTTCACAACCTCGTTGGGACTCGTTAATCTTGGACGGCAACCCATCTAAGTAAAGGCAAACTCTGAATTTATACCAGGAGCCAGAATGATCACCAAATTGATCGTGGGCCCCTCAAATATAAGAAGAAGAACCTTTACTCACCGTTGCACAGTTGGGAAGTTGTCAGCCAGCAGACGTTGATTTTTGACATGGTGTCCAGACCAAAGGGACGTAATTCCTTTAAAAAAAAAAAGACAACGACCACATAACAATCAACTTTATAGCACATACGATGATTGGGAACCATTAGTACTTGGTTATTTTTAAATGTTTGCATTGAACGAATTTTTAATCGAAATAACACACAATTATTGCAAGAATTACATAAAGTGAATAGTCAGTCCCCTCAGAGCACACAGGGATAAAAGTAATTAATATAAATTTGTGTAAACACGAAATGTTTGTGTCATTACAACGCGTCTAGGGGATTGGGTTGTACACGATAAAATTAAGGCTCCACATTCATCTTCCTTTGAAAATAGAATCCTATAAGTTATATAAACCACATTTGTTTGTCCCCTAGTCTTTCGAGTGAATACACAGTCGCCCAGTAGGAAGGGCACGTGATCCTTACACACAACCACCATATAAGAATATTTAACGGTAAAAAAACAAAAAAAACAACAACATACAATTAAAAAATCAGCCATCGATCCCTGGTGCCATTTCAAAACTTGTCCCGCCGGTGAGCCAGATTGAAGAGTTTGAGAAACTCTGCTTTCAACAGTGTGTAAGAGAAAAAGAGGGGACAAAGAGTGAGCAGTGCACTCCATCTCATCCATGGGGTCCATTCCAATAGGCCAAAATATGTAGCCCTAACCACTTCCTACCACCAAGGGAAAGGAATTGTATTATGTTATTGAAAGAGATTGTTTTATGGAAATATTACTAATAAAAAAAAGATGAAAATATACGTTGATTACGCTCTTGTGTTTTGGACAACAGCCTGAGAACCCTTCCTTGAAATATCATTTCTTGTTATAGCGTGGACATTATAAGGGCCTATCAATACCCACAGTGCCGGATTAACCCTAAAATCAAATGCGACAAGTCCCTAGGGGCCCCGCACCTTTTAATGGCTCAGGGACAATGTATACATTTTATTAATTTTTTTTTTGGTGGGGAGGGTCCCTGATTCTATCTAGAAAATACTTAAAATGATTTACTCCCCCCCCCCCCCAAATCGCTCTTTACATCCTCCCCCCAAATCGCTCTTTACATCCTTCTAATAGGCTAATACCAGTTTATTAACTGTGTTTTTTTTTCGTAATCGTGTCACTGGTTTTCTTGTTACAATAGTTGATTATTTGAGCTCTACCAAGATTTACATTTAGAGTTCCATTTTGTTATGGTTAACATACATAAGGTGTTGATTCTCAGGGCTTTTCTTAATATAGTCTTGATTTTTTTCATAAACAATGGCAAGGAGGTCAACAACATTTAATACCACCAGGTGTTGTTATCATTGAGTAAAATGTACACAATTTATAGTTCACCAAAAGACTTGAACCCTATATTAAGGAGAATACCTAACGCACTTCTCGCCCAGGGTGTCTAATTTAACTGAGACCAGAAATTCTGCCCCCCGCCCGCCTTTGAGGTCAATGGGGCTCAAGATTATTCCGTATCGCCAACCGGGACAAAATGTTATTGATGCGTGAACTGTAGTGGTGTTTGGGGACAGGGAAAAGGGGAATGGGAGTAGGTCTCAAATATCGCCTTTCTTTTTCCAGAGGTAAAGCGTCAAGCCCCACAGCATGCTACTATGTATAATCTATCAGCTTTAAGGTAAGATGTCCAGCAACTTGTCCCCACCCGCCACCAAATCTGCACTTTTAATAGTTTTATTTGGCATGTAAATGGTGAACATGTGTTTCGAACGGCTCATTGGCGACCATTCCACCCAGTTCACACCACTAGCTGTGTAAACAGAATACAGGTGAACCAGAAGCCAGGTCGTAAAACTCATGTCTAAACCCAGCGGTGAATTCAAAGATAAGCTTGCTGTTACACGTCTGACAATAATATTTCATTAGGGACAAACATTGAATTAAAAAAAAATCTAAATAAAAAATATATTCAGACATATCAGTAGGTGCTACTTTTAAAATTCTTTTTTTTTTAAAAATTAAAGATTTGTCAGAATTTAAATATAGAAGTCGCAAAAAAAAAAATGATATTAAACAACTCAAGCATGCATCGGTCGAACCACGAAAACATCGTGTGATAGTATGTGTGACTGAAGGTTATTATCGTGAGTAATGAGTGAACTTTGTGACCTGATTGGCCTGTGTTGTTGAATATGTGATAGGACTGGACGTGGCGAGTTTTTTTCGTTTTTTTTCATGAATGTTTTAACTCAAAGGCGTGGAAAATTGGACATGGTGATCGGGAATATGAAGTATAAGACTAGGGTGGAATGTGGAATAAAGATCGGTTGTTACACCGAACACAAGAGTGGGCGTCATTCAATGCTATTACAATTGAAAGGGGAGGCCAAACGGAAACAAAAAACAAATAAACTGCATTTCTTAGGATATAATCTTTAAACTGGAACAAACCCTCATGACGAAGTTTTGCGTGTAAATCCTGTTTATGCATTTTATATTATTTTTTAACAAATTTTATTTTAAGTTCAACTAAATCTTGAATCTAATGAAGGTCATCAGATTTCACTCAGGGAAAAGTTTGTCCCTCGTGAGATTTTTCGCCTGCTGCGCTTTTGTCTCTTCTTCGAATATTTTTTTCTCGTCTTTATCGAAAGGAATTATTTATAAACAGATCACACATGATATCCAAATGATTTAAATAATTGATTATAAATAATCGCAAAATATTATCTATGTTGTAAGAATAATTTATTTTTCGAATTTAAAAAAACAGTTTCTGATGTCATAGGCGTATCCAGGTGATCTCATTTACCCTTTTGGATTCGTTTCGGTCAATATATTATTCGTGAAGATTACAGAGTTCTATTTGAAGGGTAACAATATGAACTATTTTGCAAGTGTTCTGTGTGTATGCCGGTAGTTGGCGTTTATCTTTAAATGTCAGAGGCCACAATCTTGTAGTGAACTCTATTTATTTCTATGGTTTGGTCTCCTTTTTTCAAACATTTGTCGATGGATGGATGTTTCTTAACTAGCTTTCAGTATCTTTCAACAATATTGATAAAAAATATTGACATAAACTTTTACAAATTCGGATGGATGCTTTGTAACATGGCAAACAATACGGTTGTTAAGTCACGGCGCTTAAACTTCCCATATCTCATTTTCTTGTTTTCATATGAAAAGAATGCAATAAATAAATATAAAACAATAATGTGAACATGCAGTACCCACCGTTAAATTTCAGAACATTTGGGTCAAAATAGGAACTCAATTCAAGCACAGAGTTCATAAGGTATCCTTGGTTTAAATGACAGAACCTGTGAGCGTCTTGCCAGGTCAAGGTCTCTTTGCTGACATGGAAACACGTACCAGTTTCAGATGCTCCATTACCGTCGATGACAAATGTACAGGCTGTTAAGATAAGACAAAGCTCACTTTTAATAATTTCTATTCTTGGCGTATTCTTAACAATATTCTCATATGTCGCTCATTGATTTAATCAAATATTGGATACATACTGGAATCATAAGTCGCCCTTTGATTGATTACATATTGGCTTCATAAGTCACCCTTTGATTGGTTACATATTTGTCTCATAAAATGTTATTTGATTGGTTACATTTTGGTCTCATAAATCGCCATTTGATTGGTTACTTTTTGGTCTCATAAGTCGTCATTTGATTGGTTCCATATTTTCCCCAAAAGTCGCCACTGAGTGCTTACGTATTGGTCTCATAAGTTACCTTTTGACTGGTTACGTATTGGTCTCATAAGTCGCCATTTGATAGATAGATAATTGGTATCCTAAGCTTTAATCTGTCACTACTGGATACTTCGTCTGTTAGACATGTATATAACTATATTGACCAGACATGTATGCAAGTATATGTTGTTCAATAAATAAATGGCCTTGAATTGTGGCCTAATTTTGAATACTTACTTTTGTTTATTGTTTGGATCGTTGTACACAACTTTAATGTGAATGTGAAGATACAGAATAATTGTAGAAATAGAAAGGTCATCGTGAATCTATTGTGCTGGCATTGGTTTCACTTTCTATATTTCTGAACTGCTCTTAAAGGCTTGGAACTCTCTAATGATCCAAGGTGACCATCAATAGTATCTACTGCAAATAAAATGTTAGAAGCTAACTTTTAAACTGCTCAAACAATCATATTAAAATATCTGTTTTGACTGATCTTCACATACTTCCAGCTGCCTGTCTCTAAGAATTTTCAAACAGGATTTGTCGGAACATTGTTACGTGACGTCGCATAACCTGCTATAATATTTAGCTACGCGCTTGTCGAAAATATCCCATCATACATCATAAGAAAAAGTAAAATTGGTGGAGTTATGTGGTGGAAGCAGTCAGCTTTCAAATTAATCAGATTCAGGATATTTTTCCATAGTCATTTTTCCGTATCCGTACATTTTTACGCTTTAATTTACTCGACAGAAATGTGTTCGAAAGCAAATTTGTTTGAAAGGAAATGTTTTTGAATGGAAATAATGAGAGTTTTAAACGGATATTTATTTATCTACTTATAAAAAGGAACCGTCTCTTAAGTTAATGTTTTAATGAGAAATGGAAAAAAAAGAAGAAATTTTAAAATTTTAAATTTAATTTTTTTGGTGTTTTCTTTTCCTCACACATTTCCATTTTAAACAAACTTCTAAATTCTAAATAATCTAATGTGATTAAAACATTAAACATTCAATGTGTATTTTTTGTGTGTGTTTTTTTTCCTCACACATTTCCTTTAAAACAAACTTCTAAATTCTAAATAATCTGATGGGACTGAAACATTAAACATTCAATGTGTGTTTTTTTGGTGTGTATTTTCTCACACATTTCCATTTTAAACAAACTTCTAAATTCTAAATAATCTAATGTGACTAAAACATTAAACATTCAATGTGTATTTTTTTGAAATAAATAAGGAATTTCTTATTTTTAAATGTTAATACTACATGAAAAAAAAATGAAAATTTTATGAGGAGAGGAAAGCTTAATTATTTATCGGAGTAAAACGATTTAAATAAAATATGTAAACATTTGAGAGAAACTCACATGATATTACTTAAAAAGCGCATATTTATAAATTTGAGCATAAATTAATGAAAATAGTTATTTCTTAGATGTAGAATTATGTAGAAATATGACCAAAAAATCTAATAAACAAAACCATGTCCGAGAATGTTACAAGAAGTTAACAAGTTTTTGTGTAACGGAAACGAATTTTTTTTTTCATAACGTCAAATTCTCGGAATGCGCCTGCTCTTTAAATGATCTGGTTCACCGAGTCACCGAGTGAATATTCGAGTCCTTGACTTAAACTATGGGATGTAGGCCGTTCATCTGTCTCGGTTCTCCCCATGAGAAATTCCTCTTCCGCTTTTCCGTCTCACTGTGTGGAAAAGTGTCCTAGAAGTAACGATTCACGGTTATGTAAGACCTGGATTATCTTGTTCAATTAGGGTTTCATTCATTTCGTAAATGATCCACACTATTCTGTAAAGGAATTTAGGAAGATTTAAAGAAATCTTACATTAATTTCTTTTTATTTTTACTTCGTTTCTGCCTGGGTGCCAAAATCTTCGGCTAAAGGACCCACTTCCCGTAAACATATCGAGCTGAAACTTGGCAAATAAAATTTGTTTCCCCATGACACCCCCCCCCCTTTCCCCCACCACAAAAAAAATAAAATAAAAAAAAAAATATTTATGATAAGATGAAGAAAACATGATTACACTGATTTTAAGAAATAAAAGTTTTCATAAATCGTAAACATATCGAGCCGAAACTTGGCAAATAAAATTTGTTTCCCCATGACACCCCCCCCCTTTCCCCCACCACAAAAAAAAAATAAAATAAAAAAAAAAATATTTATGAGAAGATGAAGAAAACATGATGCCACTGATTTCAAGAAATAAAAGTTTTCATAAATGCGCTAAATTAGATTCTTAAAAGAAACATCATAAGTGCGCTTTTGGTGAATAATATTTTCTGTTGTTTTTGTGGAGTAGTTGGTGAAATATATCTGCAGAGTCAAAGCGTGTGGGACATTACAATATTAATATGAAATAATTTTATTAAAAAATGCATAAATCAGATTTATATGAAAAACATTCTTTTTATGGGTTGTTTAATTATTTTAAACATTTTTTTTTAAAATTGGAACTTTTTTCTCATATAAGAGGGTCGGGTATAAAATGTGGAGTAAAGATATTTCGTCCGATTGATGGACTTAGTTTCTGGCGAACAAACAAACAAACATTTGGTAGGAATGATTGTACCTTATTTCAGTGGTTGGCGATCAAACGGATATGTGGGTAGAAATAGTTGTACCAGTACCCAGGGGTTGGCGAACAAACAAGCAAACATTGGTAGGAATGATTGTACTTTATTTCAGTGGTTGGCAAACAAACGTATATGTGGCTAGAAATAATTGTACCTGTACCCAGGCGTTGGCGAACAAACAAGCAAACATTAGCGTAGAAAAGAACATTCTCGTTAAGCAAAACTAATTTTCTGCTCAGTTTGTTGCTATGCACGTTTCAATTAAAAAAAAAAAAACTCTTAAAAGTAGTTTGCTTATGGGAAGCTCATCAAAATTATGAATTGGGATTAAACATATCGACATAGCAAAACAAATTCGAGAAACGAGTCAAAAAATAAAGGTGAGACTTTTGTTTTAAAATTCAGACGGGAATTTTTAAGCTTGTAAATGAAATGCACTCACAGCCTTTCCCTTCGCTATTAAGTTAGTATCTCTTGCAATTTATATATTTTTTTTATCAATCAAATGAATTTTGTTTCTTTCTCTTGTATTTATGCATAGTTATCAGCAGTTTTTTTTTTAAATACTCAGAAAGTGCTCTAAAATCGAAATAATTTGAAAGCATTGGTATAGAAAGCAGAAGAAATAATGTCCCTTACCCATACATTAAAAAATACTTTAATTATCAGCCTTAACATATTTGACTACATGCGTTTCAGGGAGAGGCACTTCAAGTATCAGTAGACGCCGAGTTAGCCATACTTTGCCCATTTCTAAACTTTAAGTGTCGCAAAAATTGAGATGTGCAGCTACAGCCGGGCAGACTTGTTTAACCTGCCCCATAGCATCACTGTATTCAACAAAACCAACCTTCTGGAAATACTGAATCGCTATAGATAAGCGAAGAGTTTCAATTAAAAGTTCGAAACAATAACAATGTAAACACTGCGTTGCTACGTGTAAACAGACGGAATCTGGTATGGTCTGGCTTGTTAAAAAATATTTAAATCGAAGCAAATATATGTTACATTTGACATTGAATTCATTAGATTCTTATTTAGAAGCAATGGTTAGAATTTTCCTGCAAAGCACTAAAAAAATTGAAATATGCGACTGACTGCATTGCTTTAAGCATATATTACCGGTATAAAATTGTTTTGTCATTACTAAGCTAAAAACAGGTTTACCTACGTATGAAAGTCGTTATTCCCCGTTTGATTATGCAGCCACGTGACTGTGGGATAGTGTAAGAATAAGACAATGAAGCCGATAGATTAGATGGGACGATAGGCACGCTATGTGAGAAAGGTCGGTTGACATGTTAAGGCTGTAAATTTAGAGACAAGAGAAGGAAATAACTCGTTGCGCACGTCAGCTGACCTCCTCGGCTGAGCAAGTGGTGCTTTATACCTCTGCAAGGATGCAGGTGTACGGATTCAAAACACAGTGCTGGGTAATAGGCTTACCATACTTCCCGGTTGGATCGTGGTTGTCCCGGTTTGATCGCGATTGTCCCGGTTCGACAACGTTGTCCACGTCGGTTTTAAATTCCCGGTTTCATCCACGACTTTTACAATTAAATATTTGTGTTATATCGGATGCTCAATAATGTCGCACTGAATATAACTGAGCTAACAAAAGTCCTCGTGTACAGACTGTCCCACTGTAACTCAATGGGTGCTTGTTTATGGTATATGCCAAGTAAAGGTCACATGGGGAAAAATGTAGGCCTGTTCCTGCACGCAACATAAAATCCCCGCGCCAAAATATTTGATAATTCCTTGTTCTAAAACGTATGTGAATGAGCCGTTTCATAGATGCCCATACTTTCATTGAAAGTGCAGGGATCTTTCTTGCTGGCATCTGTCTGACACAATGTGACGATGGTGAAGAGTCCACAAGGCATGGGGTTATTCTTATAGGGTTATAAGCTGGTTCCCAACTGCAAATCGCCTCTCTCCACACCCATAAACCCAAAGGGAACATCATGTGGATGATACAGCTTGGCACCGGTGGCGTCCCAGGAGTTGTCGGAATGTTTCATGGTACCAGTGTTATTTGCTTAAAAGATCCCATCCACCCGGTTTTGAAACAAAATGAATCTTTCCCCTGACGCCAAACACTGTAGATACGCCCCTGCTAGTGTCGTCGAAATAGGGCGCACGGGGTGGTCCACCCAGGTGTCTATTTTTCTTTACATGCAGCAGCGCCGTTCTGAGGATTTTGGGGGCCCTAGGCATGGAGCGCATGTAAGGGGCCCCGGTGAGGGAGCCCGAGGGCGGAGCACCCAAACCGAGGAGAAACATCACCCACCCGTGCAGCACCTCCACTTCGCCTTCGTTGCTGTTTCCTCTTTGCGCGCTAACCACTAACCGTAATGATAGTTGCGTCATTAGAGAAAATCTGTATTTATGAAATATCTGGACTTGCAAGTTGTAGGCTAAAAAAAAAAAAGGGCCCTGCGCAACGTCCTCGACAGTTCAACCCTAGTAGGCCACCTACTTTGACTATGCCTAAGAACGGTTCTGTACGCAGGTGTGGCATTTTCGGACTACTGCAGAGTTTGTATCATGAAAGCAAGGACGGCAAAAATATTTGCCCTCCCATGGTGGCACTAACAGTAGCTGCGCCACTAGGCTGTGTATCAAACAATACCAAACTCGGGGATCATTTTCATCGGGAAATGGGGCGAAATAGAGGGCGCAGGTGCATTTTGCTCGGTGGAGAGGTCTGGGGAGCCTGCTCCCTAGAAAATGTTTGATTATTTCGAAATCAATGGCTGTATTTTTGAGTATACTTGAATTCAATGTTTCTATTATACTTTTTGAACGGAAAACGACTTTTGAAAGGTTTTGTTTGAGACATTGTGGCGCCCGTTGCCATACATGAACTGAATTCACTCCGTTTGTGGCGTGCCCCAGAGTAAGAAGCATTTGTCACAAGCTGATAATTAACCCCATACTGTACCATTGTTCAGCGTGAGTGAAGGGGGTGCCGAAATTTATGGTGCTAAAGACAGTTGGGCAAACTTAAAATGCAAGGATGCATTGTGGCTCATACCTGAATTAGTTGGTTTTTTCAAACAATTTTAAGGTTGCATTTTTAACTTTGAGATGGCAAGTGCCAAAAGTAGCCATAATAATGATTAAAGACATCTTAAATTCGGCACCAGTTGGACGTAAAAAAATCCTTTCTAGTTGTGTCACTCTTAAGGGTATGCTTTTGCCCAGTTTTTTCTCGCCCCTTAAATCTTTATAGTCCCCAGAAACTTTCACTAAATTAAAATTTAAGTAATGCATTTTATCAAATATGTGAATTTAGTTTTGAAACACTCTACATTTAATTGTACAGCAATGGAAGAGATTTTAGTTAAACAATGTTTGTGTCACTTAACCTTAGAACCATCGTGTGCGCCCAGCAACCCCTAAGATGCAGAGTGCCTCGGATATGTTAAGGGTTTAAAGATGTGATGTTGATATTTTCTTCATTATCATCTTTCAATGCAGGTTAGAAAAAAAAGGGAGGGGGGTGGGGCAAAACGGAAAAGTACTTGACCTGCTTGTGTTATTCAAAAAAAAAAAAAAAAAAATAATTAAAAAAAAAAAAATTCTCATTTCCTATTCAAGTTTCTATTTTGTATAACTCAACACACATGGCGTCGACTATATTTAAAGTTATTCACTAAAAATATTTTTTTAAAGAATAACGCCAGTCATACAATGTCAGGCCCACTTCACAAACCATTTACATTTTGCCTTGAAGTGTTTCCCTGAACATTTTTCAATACCCGTACTAAAGTAGTGGTATCACATTTTTGTTGTCGGACCCCCTCGGTTTCTGTCTGTTCGTGCTCTGTTTCGCTGTTCACTGAATGGACACACACCTACAATTTACTTGGAACCTTGGCCATGTCTTTCAGTACGACATCAACCCTCGTTGTAATCAGAGGCGTACGAAGGGGGTAGCGGAAGGGGGATATCTACCCCGGGTAGCACATCTTTTATTTATATTGAGGGGGGGGGGCATTTTGGCGAAATGCTTTTTTTCCCCATAATCTTGGTCCGCCCTGGGTGGCACTTGCTTCATCACTGGGTTTACACATGGGACACTTATCCAAGCCCCCTCCTCCCACACCCACCATCAGGCTTAACGCGACCTGGTCAAATCCTGGTCTAATTGTATGATGATGCACTTGACAGTAGCAAATCCGAGTGAATGGCTTCTTGCTTTGCATCAAGGTCTTAGGGACCCCTTGTCAGGGTTATGGCTGAATTTGTCAGGGTTATGGCTGAATTTGTCAGAATACTTAGTAAATGCCTTGTTGGAAGTCCTACCGGTACTAGAGATCATATTACTCAAAGACCACCACATGCGTCACTGCATATTTGTATTTGTGTAAATAATGTATCGGTACGTTGAACAGAATATCCGAAGAAATAATTGAGGATTAGTTTTTACTTTATCGCTGATATTATAGAAGTTTATAAAAAAACATAATTTTAAAAATCACGACTTAAACAGTAACATTATCAAAGGATCTAGAAATAAATCTGTCTAATGTGTGTCTTTTAAATTAAACACAATCAATTTTAAAGTCGACTTGCCTCATTTAAAAAAAAAAAAAAAGAAAGAAGAGTCGGGGTTGCAATATGTAACTTCACAAAAGTTCAAATAGCATAAGTCTTCAAAGATTTTTGAGTTTTTATTTCGAAATGAAGCATGTCACTGGCCATCTTTTAAAGATGTATCGTTTGAATGACTCCACGCTAAGAATTCAAAGTACTCACCACTAAACTCAACGTGTACTTACAATGTTTACGTCAATAAGAACTCCAATATTCATACAACGGATATCCGGTTGAAGGGATCCTTGTGTATACGGTAGTAGTAAGTAGAACATTCCGCTACACTGACACATGTGCACAAAAGGCCTGAAGTACAAGGTCTCTGAGACAATGCTATGGGGTTTGCAGTGGCGTAGCAGAGCGTTAACTTTAATGACTATGACGGGTCGGCAGGGCGTAGCTAGAGTGTTTGGCGCCCGGGGACACGATTCCTTTTAAAGAGCCTCCCTTTCTTTTTTTCAACTCTCAAACCCATTAGTTTCATCAATAAAATAACTACAATGGCGCCCCAAACTAGTCTGGCGCCCATAGGCATATGTCCCCCCCCCCACCTTGGCTACGCCTCTGCGGGTCGGTACCAACTGTGGGACCAAGCCCTTACACTTACACGTCTCGTGGGCTGTAACACCATTCTTTTTTTTTTTAATTATTATTATTGTGTTGTAAAAATCAGTCTGTACCCTGATAACAACGGGGAAGGGGGTGGGCGAGGGGGCTTTTTCAACTCTCAAACCCATTAGTTTCATCAATAAAATAACTACAATGGCGCCCCAAACTAGTCTGGCGCCCATAGGCATATGTCCCCCCCCCACCTTGGCTACGCCTCTGCGGGTCGGTACCAACTGTGGGACCAAGCCCTTACACTTACACGTCTCGTGGGCTGTAACACCATTCTTTTTTTTTTAAATTATTATTATTGTGTTGTAAAAATCAGTCTGTACCCTGATAACAACGGGGAAGGGGGTGGGCGAGGGGGCAGGAGAGCGATTTACGATGTTTATAAAGCCTGGTATTCAGTGGCATGTAGAACAGTTCAATGGCACCGCCGCTGGCACAGAGTAGGAACTACTGTATCAATTTAGGCCTACATAACTACACAAGGGAAGTTTTATGGTGGATGAATGGACTTTACGTCTTTATGATATTTGTGTTTATTACTCGTATTTAACGCTTCGGTTTCTTGATACTGTCTCACAATGGGACACATACTCTGGCCAAGCAAATGGTCCCCGTGTGTTCTATTTTAATAACATCAACAAAATCTGAGTACAGGGGTAGTGAGGGCCGAGGACGTTGGTTGGGGGTGGAAGAGGGGCTTGGGCTGCCATCATGGCTATCACAAAAGTTAAGTCCACCTGAGTTATAAAAAATTTGTATTTATCTATGGTAGTAATTTAAAAAAAAAAAAAATACAGAAAACAAAAGAAAAATTTACTGAGCAGGACAATTAGTTTTTCAACTGATGGTTTTCTTTGATTTATCTTGCTTCCGTTCATTATTGCTATTTTATTTTCCTGTCATCGGTCCACAAAAGAAAGGATTTAAAAAATGACCTCTGTTTTCTTTGTGACAACAACACTGTCGATGTATAGATTGTAATATGCACAAGCAAACTGAAACAGAAATGGACAATTTGGTTTTCTTATTTTATACCGCGTTACGTTCTTGAAATAATTTTTGTTTTATTTAAAATACAGTGGAACACGTATACTCGTCGTTAAACTTTTCCTGGGAGCCGGACAAATTTTTAAAGTTTACGAATCATGAAGCTGTTTTTGCCAAAACAAATAACAATTTTTAGCACAAATGTATTGGTTTTGGCGATGTTTCAGTTTCACTCCATTGAAAAAAGAAATGTTCCAATGTTGTATTTAAAAATTAAAGTCTGTATTTATAAAAATTACTTGTCTGAAGTAGACACATCATGAAATGTATTTTTGTTGTTGTTGGCTAAGGCAGCATTTAGATACCATTTTTAAACAGTATTTTTTGTTTTGCTCTATGATATAGAATATCCTCAATGTCTTCATTAGTTATTGAGCCTTCACTTGAACCTACTTTAATGGGTAAAGTTTCCATCGTTTCACTATCTTGAAGCTAATGTGTTTGAAAAAAAACAAGAACTAAGACCAAGATAAATTGAAATGATTACGAAAATAAACAAAAATCCTAAGAGAAATTAGCTTGAGATGCACACTGGACAAAGTCCGAAGTCTTGATAGAGTAGTTAAGTTGAACATTGTAGCGACAGCGGCCAGTTTTTAATGGGAGAAATAAACATGAAAAAATGCAAACAATTAAAGAAATTAAAATTTTTTTAAAATATTGAAAATACTTGTAAATATAGAAAATACAAATAAATATTTAAAATTCGAATACATATGAAAAATAAATATAAAAAAACTTAAAATTCTAACGTATATGGAAAGCACTAAAAAGTGGAAAACATTACGTATATTATATTAACATTTGACATGTTTAAGATGTGACGCATACACATCTAGACAAAACGTGTTGGCGGAATACATTGTTTCTACTTTACTTGTAAAGAAATATTTATGAAATTTTCGGAACACTATAGAAAGAAATGTAAAAAAATATTTAAAAAAAACAACAACTTGAATAACAGAAGCCTAGTCTCACAACCACAACACTCATCTGGCAATGCACTATTTAAATATGACCTTCAGTCATATTTACCGAAGCCCTTTTACGAGAAAAAACAAATTCACCCAAAGCTAGAAACAATTTTAAGTTTCGATTGATTGGGATGTGTAAAAAAACAAACAAATCTAAGACCGGACAAAAGGCCAGGCTAGCGCCCAACTACCATGAGTTTTAGGCTCATACACCGGACAAAAGGCCAGGCTAGCACCCAACTACCATGAGTTTTAGGCTCATACACCGGACAAAAGGCCAGGCTAGCGCCCAACTACCATGAGTTTTAGGCTCATACACCGGACAAAAGGCCAGGCTAGCACCCAACTACCATGAGTTTTAGGCTCATACACCGGACAAAAGGCCAGGCTAGCGCCCAACTACCATGAGTTTTAGGCTCATACACCGGACAAAAGGCCAGGCTAGCGCCCAACTACCATGAGTTTTAGGCTCATACACCGGACAAAAGGCCAGGCTAGCGCCCAACTACCATGAGTTTTAGGCTCATACACCGGACAAAAGGCCAGGCTAGCGCCCAACTACCATGAGTTTTAGGCTCATACACCGGACAAAAGGCCAGGCTAGCGCCCAACTACCATGAGTTTTAGGCTCATACACCGGACAAAAGGCCAGGCTAGCACCCAACTACCATGAGTTTTAGGCTCATACATCGGACAAAAGGCAGGGCTAGTGCCCAACTACCATGAGTTTTAGGCTCATACACCGGACAAAAGGCCAGGCTAGCACCCAACTACCATGAGTTTTAGGCTCATACACCGGACAAAAGGCCAGGCTAGCGCCCAACTACCATGAGTTTTAGGCTCATACACCGGACAAAAGGCCAGGCTAGCGCCCAACTACCATGAGTTTTTGGGCTCATGCCTTATTCCTAAAAAAAAAAGATTTATTCAAATAAGTCTAAAATAGACATTCTTCAAAGTTTCTAACATTGAAACAGACAATGAGGACAAACTGTGCAAAGTGAACGTGTGAGATTATATCAGAAGGAAATAAAGATAAAAACCAAAGCAGTGTGATATGATGTGGTGGATAAGAGATATTATAATTTATATAATGTTAGCTTCACTTATTTCAAATAATATGACAGCAAATGGATTTACTTTTGAGCACAGAACTAAAACTGATATTGTATTACTAGGCAATTACTGGTGAGAAAACCAAATATTCTCAAATCTGATTTTTAAATCATGCAATTCATTCGTGCATGGTGTTGACCTGTTGATAAATGGATATACCACCATGACCTGTTGATACATGGATATATCATCATGACCTGCTGATACATGGATATACCACAATGACCTGTTGATACATGGATATACCACCATGACCTGTTGACACATGAATATACCACCATGACCTGTTGATACATGGATATACCACCATAAGTAAAGAGAACAGCATTGGAAAACCAACTTTTTCCCATTTTGTTTATATTGCCAGCCATAATCTCTTCAGGATTGTTAAAAAGAAAAATAGGACATAGATGAAAATAAACTGCCTGACATTTAATTCTAAATTGACTTCACTGAGGAATTTATTTTAGCATTAGATGATTTACTAAAAGTGTTGATGTTCCAAGTGCTGTAATGTAAATAACACAAAATACAATATCACACATGCTATAATTCCAAACTGCAACGATTTTGAAAGACATTCTACGGTGTGCTATAAATTAGGAATGTTAAGAAAATGAAATCCTCAATCAAAAGTAGCACATAAGTAAATTTATCTTTGTTACAAAAAAAAAAAACAAGAAAATTTCTGAGTAATGGCAACATGAAGTTAAAAATCTCTGTTATTTTTTGAAATGTGTAAATATATTTTAAAGGTAAAATAACAATAGCCTGTAATTTCTGTGAATACTTAGAGGAGGTGCAGTGAAGTTATAATATGTTTTATTATTTCCCCTTTTTTGACCCATTTTTACAAAAGAATTCATGTTTTGGACAAATGCTCATGAAATTTGATAAAACATGTGAACAAGGTTTAATATGAATTTGCTTTCTAAATAAACAGAATTTAATTAAATTATTTCAGGTGATTTTTTTTTCTTTTCCTTCTTTGCATCTGATCACCAAATATGTTTTTTTTACACATTTTCATAAAAAAATATTAATACTGATCTAGGGAAGTTAATTTTTTTTAAAGAAATGCCTGAACATGCTGAAATAGGTAAGGCATTGTGTTTATTATTCTGATAGTTAAAAAGAGAAAAGGCCGTTTGGAAATTAAATGATAGTTTAAAAATAAAAACAAATTTTGCGGAAGAGAAAATTCTCAGTACTTCAATATATGACAAGACGAAAAAATGAACAAGTAAAACACTTAATGTCAAGTATATCAATAAATATGCAGCATGTATTAAATTTTAAGTACATCATTAAATGTCACGTACATCATTAAATGTCATTTAATTTTAAAAAAATGACAATTTCATCAATAAATGACAAGGAAGTACATCAGTACATGACACGTACATCAATAAATGACAAGTATATCAATAAAAGTGAAGCTTGTCATTAAATTTCAAGTATTTCAATAAATGACAAGTACTCTAATAAAACAAGTACATAAATAAATAAGAAGTACATCAGTAAATGACTGGTACATCAATAATTCATTAATATATAAATAATAATCATTATATACAATTGTTGAATTAGCCGTGGGTAGGAAACATGTTACCGGTTATAAGACAGTTTGGATTAAGATACCTGATATAAGACAACCTGATATAAGACATCCTGATATAAGACATCCTGATATAAGACATCCTGATATAAGACAAAGTGATAGAAGACAACCTGATGTAAGAAAACCTGATACAAGATATCCTGTTATAAGACCACGTTATAAAAAAAAAAGGGGGGGGGGGAGACAAAAGCTATAAAAGAACAAGAGAGAATTTAAAAAAAAAAAAATTTTTAATCTGAAAATATTGTGTTCGAGATTACTAGAGAATAAGTTATTTTGGAAAGAAGATAGGAGCAGGGCATTACGTGGTAGGTATCGAAGATGGGGAGAGCATATGCAGATTTCGTTGGTTTTTATAATGAGATTAACTTTTTAATAGTCTGCTAAACGATGTTGTAGTTGATTATTATTTTTACTTTTTTTTTTGGGGGGGGGGGGGGTTGTGACAGGGGATTTGAATTTCGCTTGATCGATTCGTGGATTTTTGATTGTCTGTTCGCCTCTTTAAGATATAGGTTTATCACTACAGCACCTTCTTTGTTGTCATATCCGTATGTATTAACACCCCCTACTTTCTTTTCATAATAAATTCAAAAATGAAGGTATGCGTTTTTGGCGCATAGATGAATTTAGTTTTTAGCTATTCTAAAACATCATAATCAGAAAAGAACTCAAGAAACTCTAGTGGAAATGAAGTTTTTCATTACCTAACTTGATTGATATGAATCCTTTATTTTCCGTAGTCCCTAAACAGTAATAATATTTTGTAATTTTTACTTAAGAATTTGAGATTGCAAATTTGAATCAATTAAAAAAAAAATAGCCTTAAGAAAGGGTAGGTACATCAAAATGGCGCATACATTGGCTTAGCTATGATTAGTTCCACCCGGGCAGGTCAAAGATTTTTGCTTCCCCTTTCTACGAAAAACCTCTGCGATTAGCCGAAAATACTGCCATTACACTAAAGAAATAAAGAACACCCATTTCCCTATCCACTAGGTGGATACTGTCTCAAAAAAGTGCTGCATATATATTTAAAATATATTTTATGCAAAATAATTTAAATAATCGCTAATTTAATTTTTTAAAAATAATTATTATTTGGGTACATCCGGCAGGCCAAAATATTTAACATGGCGGTCCGAAAGTAGACTTCTATTATGGATATTTACACGAATTATTAAAAAATTAAGATATTGGAATTAAAACCTTAGTGTCAAAGAAAGATACAATAATTATTCTGTGATGTCCGTGCTTATTTTAAACTCTACAACCTCGGATTTTTACTGGGAATTGTAGTTTTGTTGCTGTCACTGACTCTGTGGTGTGTTACAAAGAACTATATGTTTGTTGCTATCACAGTATATGTGGTGTGTTACTGAGAACTGTATTTTTGCTGCTGTCATTGATTCTGTGATGTGTTAATGAGAACTGCATTTTTGTTTCTGTCATTGATTCTGTGATGTGTTATTGAGAACTGCATTTTTGTTTCTGTCATTGATTCTGTGATGTGTTACTGAGAACTCTATTTTTGCTGCTATAACTGCCTCTGTGGTGTGACACTGAGAACACCAGGTTTGTTGTCACTGCCTCTGTGGTTTGTTACTAGAAATGTATGTTTTTTTTTGCTGTCTGTGTCTCTGTGGTGTGTTATTAAAAACTGTAGGTTTGCTGCTGTCACTTTTTGTTTGGTGTGTAACTGAGCTCTGTATGTTTTCTGCTGTAACTGCCTCTGTGGTGTGATACTGAGAACTGTATGTTTGCTGCTGTAACTGCCTCTGTGATGTGTTACTGAGAACTGTAGAGGTGGTGCTATCAAGGCTTAAGTCATTCGACTCTGACTTATCACTGTAGAAAGCACCCAATTTCCGAGCTGCAGACTTTGTGGCAATTCTTTTTTCTGAGGATACAAAACGTAGATATGTACAGTAAAGGGAGAAAACTGATCAGGCGGATGGTTCACCAAAGCTTATTTAACACTGTAAAGTATGACAGCTCTCAGATAAACAAACAACAACTCAGATGAGTACCGCGCATACATAAACAAACAACAACCCAGGTGAGTACCGCGCATACACATTTACCATTGCCAGTTACTTTACAGAAAAAAAAATTTAAAGGGTAAAGTACGTTCTTTTCTCTCTCCTCGTAAATAAATGGAATTATAACAAATGGCTCAAGTCCTCCTTGTTAGCAATGACCAAGTGAATTTTACCCTCTAGATCGTCATGGCAAATATGTGATACAATGGGAATGTTACAGTTAGTGTTAATCTTTACGAATAAATTGAAATATTAGTATCACAACGTTTAAGAAGGATTGGAGTCACTAGACTTTTTGGCGCACCTAATAACAACCAAAACTCCCAAAAGGTAAATAATACACATGAAAATAAGTTATACGACGTAAAGAAAGTGGACCGAAAGCAGCGGCCTAAAAATATGTTCCCTCACCCACCCCCTTTTTTTGTCCTCCGCCTGTCTTTGGTATAAATGTGTAACTCACCCCGTGCTGTGTCCTTGCCGTCCTTGGTACGGTATGGGAAGTGAAAACAAATCATGGAAAGCTTTGACAGCCAGAAAGCACGGACATTTTTATCCCGTGCAGTCATCATGGCAAAGATGACGAATCCCTGCAGTGACGCAGATATACAAAATATGTACTGGAAAACAACGCGGGCGTCGCCTAGGGCCAGGAAGCCAAAGATCCAGGACAGACCTGAAACGGTAAGAGAAAAAATTAAAACGGTGTTGCGACGCAATAGTTCCGTGTTTAAGACAATCGGTTGAAGTTCAAGACACCAATACAGGATTGTTGAATTTAAGGTCCCGAGTCATAACAGCATACGGTTAAATTTAAAAAAAAAATATTTGTATCATTATAAATTGCTCGCCTGGGAAAGCAGAGTATCTCCTAACAAGAACAGACAACGGTGAAAGGTAAGGGTTAAAAAAAATCAAAATAAAATTATGTTATATATTGAAAAATAACTAATTTTAATAAATATTTATCTTTCATTTTCTATATGTGAGACGTCAAATTGTTTGTCTAAAATGAAGCTATCGAAAGTGTCTCAAAATAATTTCTTAAAATAATCGGCAATCTTATTATTATAATTTGGCAGACGATTATATTTAAGGTAAACTTTCGTTATTCCAAATTCGCTGATAGTTATTCCAATTTGACTGTTATTTAAAATTAACTTCTAACTTTTCCCCAAATTTAATGCTAAACTTACTATTCTTTTAATGCTAGAGCTGGGAAAATCTATAAATGACGTTTATGAGGGTGTCGAAATTGTGACATAAGGTTGTGATGCCTGGCGGAGAGCGTCAAAACTGGCTGAAGTACCATGGAGTCAATCAAGGGATATGTGTCTTTATGCAACAATTTTTGCTAGAATAATTTCAGATTTTCTGTTGAAGATATTCCACATTTACTGCTGAAGTTATCCCTCATTGACAGCTGGTCCATCCATATTTACTGCTGAAGTTATTCCTCATCGACAGCTAGGTCTATCCACATTTACTGTCCACTATTCAACGACCAGATTCATACCACTGTTTCAACTCAACTCACCCAGGACAAAAAAACAAACGAACGAAGCCCTTATGTTAACGACATTCTGATTCTGGATCCTTGAACTGTGTTGGGTCATGTCCTCCCGACGGCACAAGCTGACCACAACCATGATGTAAACGACGATGTTGGTCAAGACGATCAGGCCAACGGGGATAACAAAGCTGTAGTAGAAGGCAGGCAGCGACATCCAACAGCTGGGGATTAGAATGAGAGAAAGTGACTAATTGGGACGAGATAAGCAGACACATACAAATTCGAATGAGACAAGATGGCTATTTGGGAGGAGATAAACAGACACAAACAAATTAGAATGAGAGAAGGTGACACATTGGGACGCAATAAACACAAATTTTCAAATTAGAATGTGAGAAAGTGACTATTTGGGACGCGATAAACAGACACATATAAATGAAAATGAATAGTTTTAAGTTCTTTGAGCATAGTATGTGAGACAACAATGTGTAGCGATGATTATTAAAACTGTCCTAGCCATCAAAGGAGATACAACGAGTATCTTCAATTTAGACCTTTTAAATAGATTTTACTGTTTCATACATTTTAATGTTCTATACATCTACTGTTTATAGATTTGACTATTTTTTAGTAAGGCACTATGCATTTAATTCTGTTCATGCAGAGCATTATATATATTATATTTTTTTTAATGGTAAAATTTCCCATGATATTCCATATTTGATGTAAAATAACTAACTATATTCTAAATATTAATAATTTGATTAATAAAGGAATTTAAAAAAAAAACATTTACCAAAATGCTCCTTGTCGCAAAAAGCAAAGAACAATAATTACCTAATATAAATATTTCCATGTTTTAAGAGACAAACACAAACCATAGAAAACGTTGTACACCCTTAATGGTAAGATAATGTTGAACTTACTATAGCTCTCCACCATCATAAAGATCAGGATCGATACTCAAGACAATTACAACTGGGATGACCGGTAGACCTGCGGGTGAGATCGAGACATTCGTTACATTTTAATAGGATTATAGTCAAAAGTGAAATCACATGTGTCCGTCATGTAAGAATTCTTAAAAGTACGATTAATTAAACAAACCCTAAAAAAAAAGTTTGGGGTCGTATGGATCCTTTATAAAAATGTAATACAGGGCAATGGGGTGAGCCTGAAATACGTGGAGAAAAAAAAACATGTTAAAAAGTAACGCACTTTATAAGAATCCAAATTAGTTCCCGCCTCCTACTCAAGGCTTGCAACCGCACATTTGTTACGCCCCCTAACTATAGTAATATTCTTATGACCCACCTGCACTTACACCGCACATTTGTTACGCCCCCTAACTAATATTCTTATGACCCACCTGCACTTACACCGCACATTTGTTACGCCCCCTAACTATAGTAATATTCTTATGACCAGGGCCGGCCTTAGGGAACTGCAACCTATGCGGCCGCAGTGGGCCCCGCACTTTATTTTCTACAACCAAATCTTAATTTTTCACTTATTATCCTTAACCCTGCCCAGATTGGGCCCCACGCTATCCGTTTCACATAGGGCCACGCAATTGTTAGGGCCAGCCGGCCCTGCTTATGACCCACCTGCATTTACACCGCAAAATTTATTTCATCAAATTAAAAAAAAAAAAAAGTTTCGTACTAAGCTCTTTGCGATATTTCTCTAAAAAACAATTTAACTTAGAGCAATTATTGAAAATTTCACTTCATGTTCCCTTGAAAAATATGAGAGAAATAAAACCTGAAAAAAATATTTTTGTTGGTTTGAGGTTGGTGCTGGGGCTGTAAAATTTTTCAGAATGAGTTCTCAATGGCAACAAATCTGTGTGCCACGTTTAAGCTCTGTAGCTTGACGGGACGTTTGTCAATGAGTAGTCTGAGAATTTTTTACCAGGCAGCGATTTCGCCACCCAGGCACCCCAAAAAACAAAAGTGAAGTTAATATAAGCTTTTTAAAACTTACTTGATTTATTGTGGATGTGACACTCAACATTTAACTTTAAAACAAAGAATTAAAAAAAAAAAAAAATTAAAAAAATAATAAAACGGCAGTGCCAGGCTTCATTCTGTTTCCGGGAAAACCGGCAGAAAACATTTTTGTTTTAAGACAAATGGATTGGCTAAGGCAGCTTCGAATCTTCAATTTTTAAGTTCATTTTAAATATCCAGATAAACAAACTTTATTATGATAGAAACCCTTGATTTACATAACATGGTAGTCTCATAATGACTACGTGTAAAGTAAAGATACGACTTTTCCTCTCTGGACATTTGGAAGTTGGTTGAAAATCTTCTGTGTTTACGTTAAAATGTTGCTTCAAATTTCTTTTTAAACGCATTATTTTGTTTTACAATATAGTATAGTGTGCTAACAAAGAAGTTTGAAGCAAAATGTTAACATGTGAACTGAAAAAAAAGATTCGACCAAACTTCCGTTCGATCAAATTACTGTCGATCACTTTACCGTCGACGAAATTTCTTTCGATCAAATTTCCTGTAACCGTTAAAAATACCAGACTTATCCCATTATGGTATGCATGTCTAACGCAATACATGCTGGTCTTGATTTAAAAATCCTGCAGATATGGATGTCCATCGTACCCCTTAAGGGCATTCATGTCTAATCCATGTTGGTATTGATGTCTAAACAATTCTGGTGTTGATGTCTACGTCATACTGGCGTGGATGTCTTTCGTATCCCATGGTGGCATGGATGTTTAACCCTTGTTGCTATGGATATGCAAAACATCCTTTTTCTTGATGGCAACCCATTCTATCATAAATGTCTAATGTAAAACATACTGTATAATGTCTAACACATGCTGGATTAGATGTCTATCATCCTACATTCTTGTATGGATTTCAAACGTGCCCCATGCTGGTATGTTTTGCTAGCCTATGATGGGACGAATGTCTAAGCCATGTTGGTTTTGAGTTCTAACGTACCCCATGCTGGTATGGATGTCTTCAACATGTAGTGGGTGACGTATGTGTTCATGACCTTGACAAAGAGCAGATACTGCAAGAGTGCCTCCATCAACATCCACATGAAGGATGACAGGATCAGGTAGTGGAGCAGAACTGCCACAACAATACATCCAGCGTGGGATGATGTCTGGGTCACTCCGGACAGGAACACGATCCAGGACATGAGGAGTGCCAGGCACAGCTGGAACAGTGTCTGCTGATGTTGACCTCGCCGCAAACGTCTGCAAAGATATGCAAAAATATATGTTCTAATATTTTTAAAAGTCGATAAATGAACACATCAATAAATATTTTATTTTTGAATTTAAAAAACTTCATTATAACGGTGATCTAAATACTATTACTGCAACTCTTGCGTTAATAATTTTTTGAAGTAATTTAAATAGAGTGAACGAATTTAATATTATATTTCCTTTAGGCATTTTCTATGTCTTGAAATTAGAGGACTTACGTGATGAGCAGGAATGAAAGAATGGTTGCTGAAAGTCCTACAATAGAAAGGCTTAGTCCCACAATCGAGATGATGGTCATTGCCAACGCGTGCTCGTTGTTCAGACTCTCTTGTTCATAGAAACTCTGGGAGAGATTTAAAATACGATTTTTTCTTTTTACATTCTCAACATCAAAGCAAATTATTTAAATTTGAAATCACCGGTAAATATGACCTATAAAAAATGAAATCTCATAGTTAAGCATAATGCCATTGGCCTCTGTCCCAGATAGCCCCTGCGTGTGCGACAGAGTACAACTAAGGTCTATACTTTACATCGTTGCAGTTAACCCGCATCATAATGTCTTTAGTAATCAAACATCGTTAAAGGCTATTCGTTTACTCATTTTGTAACCATGTCGGGTTTATTATTTGACTTAAAATCATCTATGCAATTCACTTTTATCATTCAAATCTATTAGTGCTATTTTTGTTATAAAATGCAAGTAATACTATGAATATTTAAGTAATACTATACATTTAAAAGATCTGTTATTGATAGTTATAGGTTTGTTGTTATTTATGTAATAACATTCTAGCCTGTACTTTATTATGGATCTCCTCAGAAATTGTCCTTTTAATTTTTAATTTTTCTATTTTGAAATTAAAACCACTCTGTCTCATGACCTTATTTCCTGTATTTGTAAAGAATTAATGCTGTACCTGATCAACAATCAGATACAAATGGATAATGCAAACATGGGGACACATCAACAGGTGACTTATGGATGAGACAAACTGTGGACACACCAACAGGTGGATAATAAGAAAAGTGATATACCAAAAAGTGGTATATTGTTGATATAAAACAGGGCACACCAACAGGTGAGATACCGTTGATGTAAAAAAGGCCACACCATAGGTTAGTTACGGTTAAAATAAACAGATGCCTACCATAAGGACGGCAAAGTTTGTGAGGTGATCACAAACACAAACGTCCGTGCCGTCAATGGTTTGGTTGTACACACACCCCTGGCTTGACCAGCCACCGGCGCCTGACTCGGCCTCAAAGTCCCAGAAGGCGCAAGTCGTCAGATTAGGTCTCAGATGTATGGGCGCCTTCTTGATTGGCAGAAACACAATCTGGACAGCGCTGGAGCTCAGGTTGGTGATCGGTTGATCATCGACCAACAGCTGTAGAAGAGAATGACTTGGACATTTAAATTATTATTATTATAAGTATGAAGCTTTAATTAACTTTTCCAATAAGAAATTTGACAAGTGTACAGGCCTATACCTTAAATTAACGCTAGTTATATTTGCTTAAGCCAGGAGGGGCAAAAGGAATTGACATCATGTGACACTTTGATCGTGAGTTAGCTTTGATCGTGAGTTAACTTTGATCATGAGTCAATTTTCATTGTGAGTTAACTTTGATCGTGAGTTAACTTTGATCGTGAGTTAACTCCTCGTGAGGCGCATGCCATTACACCTAATAAAGATAATGTGTTTCATTAAATGACGGACACAATTTTTTTAAATTCTTGTCATCGCAGCATTTGATAATACAATCTACCCGTGACGCGAATCACAGATGTAAATTGTATAAATTTAATTCAAAATATGTCTCGTTAACACATTGTATACAGTGCATGTAGCATGATGTCGATAACAAGGTGCCCGAAACTGTCACTTGAACGCTTGAAACTGAGTGGGGGAGTGGAAATCTTGAACTCCAAAAAAAATTTTGATTAGCGAATTTGAAAATGGGACAGTTAAGAGGGTGGGACCCTCATTTATAAATGCATGAATGCGTTTTAGCACATACCGGAATGTAGCTTTGTATCATTCTACACTTAACCAAGAGAACAAGAGACTAAAATTAGGTTCCCTTTACCTTTATGAGTTCATATATAATTCCTTTTAGGAGCTTATCCATCGTAACATTGATTCAAAATGTATATCAAAGGTTTGAGATGTTTAACTTGATTATTTTTTAGTCCAAAAGAGGGCCTAGTACACCAAAATTGCGGTTACCGTATTACGCATGCGCGGCGCGACGGTCGCTGACTGACCAAACCAAATATTATGTAAAACAACAACAAAAAATGTATGAAAACGAATGATTTATTTAACATATACTTAGTTTTGATAAATCGAATAGCTTCAAACACACCTTGCTCCAAATATTTGTAAACAATAAGTTGGTTATTTAAGAAAAAAATTTCTGGAAATGTTTATAATGTTGGACCAGTAACGCCAGCCACTGTCCACTAAGGACTCCACACTTACTTGTGCGGCTATGATTCTGCTATTGAGAGATGGCTTGCTGATGCTGGTCTCTAGTACACTAGTGTTGAAGAGTGTTGTGTCAGAGTAGATATTCATGGCCAGTCTGATGTTTGAGCCAGTGTAGTTGCGCACAGTGTCCTGAAACATTGTTCAACGAGTCATGCTATGATAACAGTGCAATAAGAAATTTAAAAAAAAAAAGAAAACAAGAAAGAAACACACACACACACACATCAAAACAAAAAAACAAAAACAAAAAAAGCAAATTTTAAAAGAAACATACACAAAAAGAAAAAAAAAACATTAGATATTCATGGCCAGTCTGATGTTTGAGCCAGTGTAGTTGCGCACAGTGTCCTAAAACATTGTTCAACGAGTCATGCTATGATAACAGTGAAATAAGAAATTTAAAAAAAAAAAGAAAACAAGAAAGAAACACACACACACACACATCAAAACAAAAAAACAAAAACAAAAAAAGCAAATTTTAAAAGAAACATACACAAAAAGAAAAAAAAAACATGTTTCACTTTTGACGGTCAAGCAAGGCCGCACCGAGAAAAAAGCTCTGGTCGGGGCGAACCATTCCATCACTAAATGCTTTATGCTAAGGACATCATTAATTAGCCCTGAAACTTAAGGTGTTGAAAGAATGAGATTTGCTTGATTTGATCAAACCGGTTACTGAAATATTTTTATCGTGATTAAAAAATAGAAAAAAAATCCAAATCTTTTAAAGATTAATACAATAATTAACCAAATGTAATTGCATATTTTATTATTAGAGTTTAGAAAAAAGAAATAAAGATATTTAATAATGCACAAAATTGGTAGACTACTTGCTAATGCCTATCTGATCACACCACACTCTGTATCGATATCAGCCATTGGCGCCCGCAGAAAACTTTCTAGGGGGGGGGCAAAAAAAATCGATTA
Source organism: Lymnaea stagnalis (assembly GCA_964033795.1). Classification (NCBI taxonomy): domain Eukaryota; kingdom Metazoa; phylum Mollusca; class Gastropoda; family Lymnaeidae; genus Lymnaea; species Lymnaea stagnalis. The sequence continues at coordinate 532,499 of CAXITT010000094.1, read as the reverse complement.
ACTTTCCAGGGGGGGGGGGCAAAAATTTTTTAGTAATGTTTTAATATACTTTTAATTTACTGTAGTGTATTTGTATGGTGGACGAACGGACAGGACATCAGCTTAGTTACTTTCTCTTTATTTTCTCTTTACTTTAATAAATTTTGTGTCTATTTTTGTCTAAAATTTTCTTATCGAATCTATCCAGGGGGAGGCAAGTGCCCCACATTGCCTCTACCTGCGGGCGCCCATGATATCAGCTGACGAATGTTAAAGATCGGTTGTGACATGAACTACTTTCTGGTACAATTGCTCGCTTTGTTATTTGAACTATCTCTATTTTTCAAAATTAACATTTCACTTGTGTAAAATTATTGGGCTTTGATTTTCATGGGTAACTTATGTAAATCTACTTACGTTTTGTTAACGCCATTTATTTTCTGAATTGATAAACATATGTTTATATGTAAAAAGATAATGTAACATCTCCTTTTCACAACTGTAATATCATTGTATTTAAAGATGTTGTCATCCATGTAAAAAGGTACAAAACCAATTTCCTACCCCCGATATATATGTACCTAAGAAAGTTAATTATTTATCAATCCATTCTAATATTCTGAGGCACATCTAGTGCTGCCTAAAGAAATTATTGACCCCCTCACCCCACCCCACCAGTAGTTTCATCAAACTGTATAAAATCATCCACAGGTTTGTAGCCCCCTACGTACTCAGGCACAACAGTTTTTGAACCTCTCGTGGTTTGTTCTTATTTGGATGAGTGACAAGTGCATTAGTGAATGTTATTTGGATATGGAATTTTGCTGCACTAATTGACTTGAAGCATATTTTCTTATTAAAAGGGTATTTAAAGGTTAAGTTTTTATTACTTTATAAATTTAAGAAAAGTATAATTTTGGAATGAATAAAAAGTAAAAACTTATTTAACGTGAACAATTCAAAGTTAAATTTGTGTGCGTCTTATAAACAATTTAAAAAGCGATCAAATTTATTTATTAATTTTACTTTTGAAAAAAGGGAAAATAAATTATCAGTTTTTTTTTTACCCGTGGTTATTAAATCAAAGAAACTTAAAGCTTTGGCTAAGATAGGCAATTCACGCTATGACATCATTTGCTTGTTGACTTAGATCAAAGAAATTTTTATCTTATTTCGCAATTTCAAAAACGCACTAACAACGAACTAAAAACAACAGATGTTTGGGTTTTCTCAATTAATGTGATTACTAAGTAAATCTTACATTATAATTCTTAATTTAATTTCTTTTCATAAATTTCAAACTCGGATAAAATAGTTCAGTTTGTTGGTATTTAAACGTATTTTTAATGTATAATAATAATACCTAAACATTTACTAAAATAAAAGCGAATATATTGCATTTTTTTGTGCATTTAAATTTTTAGATTTTCGTAAAATATAAAGAGAATAACTATCATTATTTTTAAGAATCCAAACGTTTTCAAATTGCTTCGTTTCTTTGATTTTATGGTCAGCCTAGCTCATTCTTATATATGTTATATGTAATATAATCTCAATACCAAATACGCTAAATAGGAAGCAACCAGCTTGCCAGGAACTACCTAGAAATGGAAGCAGTCTACCAGAAGCGTAATTTATATATAAGGGATTAGACAGCCAAGAAAAGGAAGAGGGGCGAATCGCGTGCTGGTCACTCATGATGCACGAACGAAAAAGACCTGAGGCTCAGTCCCAGCACACAGCTTTGCTCTCCGTTAAATTTAATTGAGGGTGTTCCTGTCAACCCTGGGATTAACTCGAGCTACTAAACTGACCCCCTCCCAGCACGCGACTGTGCATTACCTTATAACGATATCTGCTTTAGAGCGGAGCGCCTACTGTGCAAGGAATTGAAATGTCAATGTCCATAAAACTGATGGTGTGTCAATGGAATGCAAATCATAATTTAAAAAAACTACAATTTTTTTTTTAAAAAATGAAGAATCAACCGAACACTTAATAATAATATGATTCACTAACCTTGATTAAGTCTGTCTGTAACAGGATGGCTACTTCAGTTTGCCCGTAGTCAACCTGGTTGGTTTTGTTAAGTGTGAGAAGATTTTCTGAAGTGAGATTCTCAGACAGCAACTGGAGGAGACACAAAAAAAATAAAGCTCGTAACAACTGATTGACCCGCATAGACGAAACATTTCATTTTTTTTACAAACAAGAGAATGTAACATCACGCTGATTGTAGTTTATGTCTCAACAAAACACATACCTTAATTCCCACAACTAATGTATCGTCATTGATACGGCTAAGGTTCCAGACTTCCAGGCCGAGACCACCGGAAATTATTCGCCGGAACTTTTCGTCAGGCCCAATTTCAACCTGACCTCCTGATAGATCCAGACTCTTTAAAATTCTAAACATGAAAAAAGAAAAAAAAAGAAAAAAGAAAGACCAATTAAACATAATTTTAATTTAGTTGATTTAAGTCTATTCTTTATGACAACATAATCAATCGTACAGATGTGAGGATATTTAAGTCTATTATTTATGACAACATAATCAATCGTACAGATGTGAGGATATTTAAGTCTATTCTTTATGACAACATAATCAATCGTACAGATGTGAGGATATTTAAGTCTAGTATTTATGACAACATAATCAATCGTACAGATGTGAGGATATTTAAGTCTATTATTTATGACAACATAATAAATCGTACAGATGTGAGGATATTTCAAACCATTTAACGTTATCTTCGTAAATGTGACTGCAAACAAAATAAGGGGTGACAACCTAAGTGGAATTTCAGAATTTACAATCAATAATTATTAACCCTGACGATATACAGGCACAATTTTTAAATCGTGCCTCTTTCTGTGGAGAAGTCAAAGGTTCCGTATTTATAACTGGTTATTTACATACATCAGGGGCTTATAACAAGAGGTGCCCCCCAAGGTTGACGCCAATATATTAGACTTTATATGTGCATAAAATTAGGTGGTGAAACATTTTAGAGATGGTCCACATTTTTGTGCGTACTGTGATCATGCAAGTTCTAAAGATTATATTGCCTAGTAAACAGTATTGAGTGTAAATGGCTTTCCATGGGTATCACGAGTTAACATTTTTCGTACACATTGCAGTAGTAATTTTATTTTAAATTGATAATTAATAATATATCTATACATATCTATACATATATATATATATATATATGCTCTTTCCATATCTATTCTATATAAAAATGCACAAAAAATATAAAGTAAAATCTAATTATTTTCATAACACAATATTGTGTGCGCACCTTATTTTTGTGTGCGATGGCATTACAAGACTTGTGCGCACTCCCATGCAGATCGTTTAATGGATGTGTTGGTGCCCGCATCCCCTGGGGGTGTGGTAGGAGTTGTCAGGGATGGCAGGAAACACTCAAAAATATTTTTGTGTTTCATTTGCATTCACAAATTATTCCTTAAATCGTCCGAGTTTTTCGTAAATAATTTGAAATCAAAAGTGGGAGCGGCGCCACCAAAAAGGTTAGGAAACCCGACAGCAAACAGAAAATTTAACAAATCAATGGAGTTAAAACCGTTAGTCCAAGGGGACACACAGACACACACACGTGTTACCATCTGAGGACGAACCTGTTGGTCGCATTCCCTAAACTCTGGGCGTCTCTTAAGACGGGACCCGGGAAGTTCCTCATGAAAGCAGCAACGTCCAGCATCCCCTGGACGGTGGCCCGGGTCTTAACGCTGATGTTGCTGAGCTTCTGGAAAATGTCTGCGAGGTATCGGACATCTTCGGGTATAACCCTGCTGAGGTTCATCCCCTGGAGGGTTTGCATTGTGTCGTTCACAATGGCCTCACTGTTTGACGAGTTGATGCTTCCCTGTTAAGAATTAAAAGACAAAAAAAGAAACTAGCCCTAAAAGAATGTTTTATGAATAAATAAAAAAAAACTCTCCTGACCGTTAAAATTAATCGATGTTGTTGCCGTATTTCTTACAGCAACATATCACCAATTCACGTAAGATCTTTTGGTAAAATGTTATTGCAAAAAAAAAAAAAGGAATCCAACCTGTGCTAGGGCCTGTAAATCTTGTGTGGCGTTAGTTCTCCCAGATTTATTAGCTGAGTAGTCACAGAGCGCGTTCACGTGTAATTGGCTCCAGTATAGTCCAATGATCTTATCTCCCTCACATTTAACGGTCACCAGTGGCTGACTGTCTGTATGGATATGGTATGAACATGACATCGTGTAAAATGATTTTATTATTGTAAGAGATATACCATATTTTTTTATCTTTTATTTTTATTTAAAAGACGTTTTCTTTTATAGTTTTAAAAGGAAGTATTGTGAATGCGATAGAATTGTAGAGGTAACCTTTTGTTAACATTACCCCGAGCACATAAATTTTGACTCCTCCAGTTTGTCCCCATGGTAGACTTGGGGAGGTCGTATTGGTCGCTGGTAATATTGTCTGACATCGTTACAGCCCAGCACCAGTCAATGCTACGCACTTGAACAGACGTCACATTGAATTGAGGTAGTTCATCGGGGCTCTGGAGTTATTCGTAAGTTTTAAAAGAGCTAGTACATAATCATTGATGCAAATAGGAAATAGTTATTGTAAAGATCGGCAACAGAAATACGGAAAATACAAAATCTAGGCTTCATCACAGAGAGACATTAGACGTGATGTAAGTAATTGAGCAGAGGAAGACCGACAGGGTATTAACAACGGGACAAGGGCCATCTGTATTAGGCTGCAGGAGACGACAGCTATATCAGACTACGGAGACACCAGCTGTATCAGGCTACATGAGTCGACAGCTGTATCAGGCTACAGGAGACGACCGATATATCAGGATTCAGGAGACGACAGCAGTATCAGGTTACATTATAGATGAAATGACACAATGGGCAAATGCAGGGTCTTCTACTGAAAGAAGGGTATGGTACTAACATCCCACAGAATATTAGGGTTCGAACATCCACCAGAAGAAGATGGTACTAATATCCCTCAGAAGGGGATTTACTAACATCCCACAGATGAAGATGTAATAACATCACCCATTAGAGGATGGTGCTGACATCGACCAGATGAGAATTGTGCGAAAATCCCACAGAAGAGGATGGTACCAACGTTCCCCAACAAAGCATGGCATTAACATCACACAGAAGCGGATGGTATTAACATCACACAGAAGCGGATGGTATTGACATCACACAGAAGCGGATGGTATTGACATCACAAAGAAGCGGATGATATTAATATCACACAGAAGCGGATGGTATTGACATCACACAGTAGCGGATGGTATTGACATCACACAGTAGCGGATGGTATTGACATCACACAGAAGCGGATGGTATTGACATCACACCAAAGAGGAGTGTACTAAAAATCAAGAAGCGGATTATATAACCATCACACAGAAGATGTAGAGATAACAGTTTGGCAAAGAAGCAGGGATTCGAAAGAGCTACACCTTAGGATTCACGTGCACTTGCTAAAATATCGACATCAGAGAGTTGTTTCACTGATGCGATTGTTCCAGTAATACCTTTAGGAAAAGTTCCGTTATGTTTTCAGATGCGAGTTCAAACACTGTCTGGTTCATATCATCTATGGTGTGTGTTTCAGAAACGCTCTGGTAAAAATACGCCACAAGACTCTTTCTGTCATCATTTGGGGATATCCTATTGCGAATGTGTAAATAAAAATACAACACAGAAATCTTGAGTGAATAACTTTTTTTAAACAAATTTAGGATCAAGATTTGCCATTTTTAATTGATCCAAAAAAGTTGATAATGACCCAATTTTTAAAAATTGATATGCACGTTATGTGATTATATAAGTTGATGTCAAATAATATATGTTCCTTTAAATTCAAATATGTTATGTTAGTTGTTCAAACGAAATAATGAAAAGCCCTTATTTCATATCAATGCTTATAAATATTCTGCTATGTTCTTTGAACACGGCTAAATGGTACTGCTCCAAAATAGAAAAATTAATTTACACACTCCATTATATGACGTCGTGCGTACATTAGGAAATATGGCAACCATTTGTCTTTCGCGCTCTCTCACTTTGTTTCTGTGAAGAGATCTGAGGCCTATATCTTTGGGATGCAATCAGAAAGTCCTAGTAAAGAATTCTAGAAATTGCCTCATCTGATGGCATTCTTAAGAACAAATGGAGCGCAATCGAATTTAAACAAGCTTTTTTCTAATCCTGGGAGGGGTGGGTAAAGGAGTGTCACAGCAAAATGAATCGGCAACGTTAATGTCAAGGCCATACAAGGGGAGAAAGATGGTGGTGGCTAAAAATAGCTCCAACATAAAATGAAAATAATATTTAAATATATAAGTTATACTATAATACAAACAAACAATTTTAAGGGAAGCTAACAAACAATGTTAAGGGAAGCTAACAAACAATGTTTAGGGAAGCTAACAAACGATGTTTGGTGAAAATAACGAGCAATGTTAAATAAATCTAACGAATAAAGCTAAGACTACACTTGTACAAAAGGACGTACGTAAAGAGCATGGGTTTTATCCGCCAGTCCTGCAAGGACCTTACAACACTGTCCAGGCTGATCTGAAGGTCAACCAGTGATGACCCATTCGATAAAGAGCGTATAGCAGGTGGGGCTATAGTTGAATTAAGTGAAAGATTTCTGCCACTGGCATCAAAGGTTTGAGGAGCCCATTTATTTAGTAATGAAGCCTCGAGCATGAGTAAGGCAAGTCTTTCCGCCTTTTCATTGGGCGCCAGGTCAATGTGCAGGGAATAGATCTCGTAATCTGGGAAGAAAAGACAAACATCTGGATCAGCGAATTGATGATAAGATGACCCACCTTATAAGAAATATCGTGTGAAGACAATTGGTGATAAGAAAACCCAAGATATACCAAATATCCGGTGCTGTAAATTGTTAATGAGGTAACCTATCCTTTATCAATTATTTGGTCCAGTAAATTGGTGATAAACTAACCCATCTTATAAGAAATATCTGGTGCTGTAAATTGTTAATGAGGTAACCTATCCTTTATCAATTATTTGGTCCAGTAAATTGGTGATAAACTAACCCATCTTATAAGAAATATCTGGTGCAGTAAATTGTCGCTAAGGTAACGCATACAACATTAACAAAGTGGCTACAAGAAAAGAGTTAACTTGTAATACATACAGGATACAGTGTATTCCTAAATTTCATAAATATGTTTGTGTACTAATAATTTTTTATCATTATAATAAAAATCGCTATCGAATCTATGTTTAACTGTTCGTATGGCCAATGGAATCAAGGTAGAAACGTTATTTAGTTGTTTTTTTAAAAAATAGTTTAAAAGCACATAATATTATATATTTAAATAAAAAAAATAAAGACGTGTAGTAAGGCACTCTATGTTCCCAAAGAATTCCACTTAAATCTAGGAAAAACTGAATTTTGTGTTGTTTTTTTTTACAAATTTTTTAAATCATTTTCTTCACAGACTTTCTTTGCGTAAAAACTTATAGGAAAATTTAAGAATTTTTTTTTTCTTTTTAGTGTGTTAAAACTTATTATGTTTTTTTTCCTTCAAAATTCCGCTTTACAGTATGAAAGTTCTTTTTCCGCAAAAGAAGATTGTTGTCAAAATCAACATGTCTCCATCACTCACCACTGCCCCCCTCCCCCCACTTCCCCAGCCTCTACTTAGCACATCGGAGATGTAACTCTTTGTCTCCAACTCAGCTGCGAACTTACATTTTAAATTAATAGCCGCAAATACATGAAAAGAAATTAATTATGAACGGAATATTATTAAAAAGAATATACGACCGCGTGTTAACGGAAATAATAGTGTAAGGCATAATGGGTTACTTTCCACCTGTTCTTTGCAAAGTCTTAACATTTATAATCCAATTTCAATGAATGTAATTGATTCGAATCTTGATGTATTGTATCCTTAAAAAGAAGAATTTAAAAAAAATTCTGACAATTTACATTATATATATATTTTTAATAATTGTAAAGCGCTTAGAGCTTTAAGGTAAGTGCTATATAAAAAAATGCCTAAATAAATAAATAAATATATATATATATAGAGAGAGAGAGAGATATATAGATATATATATATAACATATATATCTATATATCTATATATAAATATATACATATATATACGCTTCTCACATTATTGGGTTTTCGTTATTTCTTTCTTGTATATAATATAGGCCAACCGAGCTATTTTTCACGCATACAAACTACAATGAAAACATATTTAGAGAAAGATTTACTTCTCTTTAAAGACAATAATTGTTCATCAAAATGACTACTTCATTCTCAGGTGTATCTTGTGCTGCCTGGGGCAAAATGAAACTATCTAATCCCCCTCCCCCAATAGTTTTTAATATACATTCATAAAATCATCCACGGAAGGATTGCCTCTGACGTATTCGATCACACATTTGGTGTACGCCCCTAAACTAAAGCCCCCGTACCCGTTTGACACGCACGGTTTTGGATTGACTTCAACACAGTTCTTCAAATAATGTCGAATATTGACAGATTATGGTTACTAATTTTCACATTAAAATCTATACCAAAGTTCAAATCTGTAAAGTAATTGGGTTTGAGATATTGATATCAAAGTTTTTCAAATTGCAGCTTCATGTGGCTTGCTCGTCTTTGGAGGAGCTATAAGTAGGGCCAGCCCGGGGTAGCTGGGGCCCCAGAAAAGCTTAACTTAAGCGTCCCTTAAAAGTATAATCAAACACAACTGTGCAAGAAAAAAAATTAAGGGTTAGCTAAGGAGATTATTATGTAGGCTTTTTTTTAAAAAGCAAATTATGAGGAATAATAAAGTTTTTCTTAACTTGTATGTGGACACTATGATCAATTATTATACACTTCACGATTTTCTACCCTTTAGATCAGCAAATCGTTTAATAGCACTGCCTATATTTAGATTCTTAGCAATATCTTTTTTCTAGAGACAAAATCGCCAAAGAATTCGTTCTGGTTTGAGACATGAATTATCGTTTATATGTTCTTTCTTCAATTGCTACAGTAATAGGTATCGTATTCCTTATTCTTAATGTTACACATATGTTAGGCATGAAATCCAATAACTTTTAAGTGTTTTAGAATTTATATCGCTATTTTTATGATACCTTAACTTATTCTCCAAAACTTGGCATGTTACTTTGAGCTTATCTTTGTCTGGCAGATTGTTTAGATCATTGAAAAATTCTCATGGATAATAGAAACTTTGCACCTGTTCAAATTACTCTGATAAGAAAAGGTCCAGTGATTTTTTTCTATGCCATCTGCATTTGGAACCTCGTCAGACTAATCATATTCTAATAACCCCTTTCTCTTCTCCTTATTCTTTTATTTAAAAAAAATTACATCTAATTCTGTAGCTTATTTTGCTGTCTCTGGTGCATTTCCAAAACCATTTCCTCGATGATCCATTAAATAATCAGTGACACTAACCATTAGTGAAACAGCAGCAGATAGTTCCACAGAGGTATTCCTGCATAGTTTTGCTGACAACAGTTACCATGCCTAAGATATCTTACCAGCCATTTATCATCACTAAAAAAAAAAATCATAATCTTTTATTTGTGATACAAGTGTTTCTGCTTCATGTAACACTACACGATCAGTCACAAGTATATACTTCAGGTTCATTAAGAGCTTGCCGAATTTCCGTAATTTTTTTTTAATGGCTCTAAATACGTTTTATTCTACACTCCCATCTATTCTGGCGTAAAGACTTCAAAAAAAAAAAATTTTTTTTTTTTTTTTTTTCAAAACATGCCGACGTAATGGAAAGGCAGAAAAGAAAACATATATGAGCTGAAAAGTACCACAAAAGAAAAAAAAAGAAAGGAAATGGATTCCAGGCAACTCCTTGCACTGTTATCAACTACTAAATTTAGGCTATGACACCCAAATTTCAATGGAGATAAACTTAAAAGTGACTTTTGTATGCAACACAGCACTGATTTCCTGTAGCTACAGACCAGCGAGAGTTAGATAGGAAAACAACTTATTCATCTTTTCGGCACAATATCACCATCTGGAATTAATTAAATACTTTCCAACTAGATTTCCTGAACTTATCTGAATTTCTTTTATTCTTAAATATATTTTACATATCTCCAAAATAGTTATTTTTCCCCGTTGTGATTGTATTTTCCCTAGTAATAAATTCTTTTACGTCCTCTAATCTTCGTTTAGGAAAATCCAACATCCGTAAATAAAATGGCGAACACTTAAGTTTGTTAACGCGTTTCTATTTGTTGTCTTATTTTTTTTATTTGTCTTGTCTGCTGAGGAACGCTCTTAGATGAAATTTTTCTTCTTTTATTATCAGGTCTGTCGATTCCAGCCTGGACATTCCTTCCTTGTTCTACTATTTGCAACAAATTAGTGTCATGGTCATTTTCAGCAGCCCCGTTTCAACATTTTGCCAGCAATGCAATGTATCAGATTTTTTTTTAAAATGCCATCAATAAATGTTTAAACGCCTAAATTCATAGCAGACTAACCTGTAAGGCGTAGAAAGACAAAGTCTGATTGTAGTGTGGAGGCGTTTTTTAGATTATTGACCTCACAGTGAAAGTATTGGTTGAGATCGATGTCAGAAACCTTTGAAACAGAAAAGCCAGTGTGTATTCATTCTTGAAAAGTCTTAATATTATTTAATACAGCAAAGCATAATATTTTTTTTTAAATTCTCAATATACATATATATATATATAATATATAGTAATATATATATATATATAGTTTTATAAATCATTTACATTTGTTTATGAAAATAGACCTTTTGAAAATAAAATAATATTGCCCGCTTCATTTATCAAAGTACCCTCTTCATTGCGAAAAATTTGATTAGGATACAAGTTGGTACCTACTCCTTGTACTGTCAAATTTAAATAGTGGCCCACCGTGTGAGGCATACCGTCCTGAGACATAAATGGAATCCCATTCCTGTAGAGCGTCACTGCCTGAAGCTGGTCAAAGGGAGAAAAAGGGGGGGGGGAGGGAAAACTGAGTTTTTATCAAGGCAATAATAACTCGATTTTCCCTTGAATGCAAACTGAAACTATGCATTCTTAGTGACCAGAGTGTTTTCAAGAAATTGATAACAACAGAAATGTTTAGGTAAATGTTTAAACTAAATTACTTTTCACAACGTTTTCATAAAATGTATTAGATATGGGTGTTTTAAAACGTCATAAAAGACTGACTGTCTACCCAGAAATGACTTGTATCAGATGACATACTGGCCGTACCATTATATACCTTATTATACCAGAGATGATTGTTGGAGTATAAATAATTGACTTGTTGAAACATACGAGGACTAGCTGTGAAAATAAAATGACTTGTTTTGAAAGATAATGACATGCTGTACTATTAAGAAATGACTTTCTATGTCAGAAGATGACTCGCTGTACTAAGAAATGACTTGTCATACCAGATGTTGATCGGCTGTACCAAAAAATATGTCTTTTTTATAATAGATGATTACTGGGTGTACAATTAAATATCTGTTTATACCAGAGTGGTTCCAAGAGGTAATGACTTAAAATTAATCCAACATATTTTGACGTAATAGGGAATACCCAAAGAAGGTTGCATTTTGAAATGGCGAGTTTTACAGAGAAGATTTACTGAAATTTTGAATTTAAATGAAAAACATATTAAATGCAGAACAGTTAAATATGCTATAGTGGAGGACACAGTGTGAACAACATCCTACTGTAAGATGTAAACATAGTGTAGGACACAGTCAATATGAACAACATCCTACTGGAAAATGTGATATATTTTAAGTACCAAGTGATCAGATGATGAATGTGAACAGGATATTAAGGATGTCAAGGCAAATCAAGTGTTGGCAATGTTGGCATCCCACAGAAGATCATCCATCCAGAACATCCACGCCAATGCAAGAATAATGTCTGTATTCTCCTTTATGAAATAGCAAAACGAGGCTCTTTTATGAAACAGGTTGCCTAAAGACAACTGGCCTATCAGTCAACAAGGAGACACTTTTTATCCAGGACAAACCCAATAGTGGGTGATTCATCTAGCTTTCTTGCCTAAATCTTATCTCCATCGAAGAATTGAGACGGTGATAAATCTCTCTTCTCGGGCCAGGTCCGCGGAAAACGAATCTAAGTCAGGAATAAGATGACCAGTCCCGGGAAAAGGAATCTATGTCCGGTATAGAACAATCAGCCCCTGGGGGAAGCGAATCTATTTCATGCATAGGACCGTCAGCCCCAGGAAAGCGAGTTAATCCCGTACCGAATCACTACGAAAGAATATAAATATATGCCGATTAGTAACAGGAAACTACAGACAGCGCCTATGTACTATGCCAAAGCGATAGCACAGACATTTGCTGAATGTTTCATTAGAACTGGACGACATATGACGACTGAATGTAGCTAGATGTTAAGTTTGTAGGTACCACCCGTCAGTAAATTTTTGCAGAATTTGTATTTTATCATTAGAAGACTTCATTTTTTTCTCTTTCTCGTAGAAATTTAATTAATGTATCAATAATTTTAAAAAAAGAAAATGAATTAAAAACAAAGCCAAACTATAAAATGTGCTATTCAGATTTTGTTTTTAAAGATGCTTCCAAAAGAACTTTAATATTCTTGGTGACAAGCTAAGCACAATGTGTTTTAATGGTGTTGATCAGTTTCACTGCAAGCATTATTATTATTATTATAGAAATATTCATTTTCCTTCAATTTATATACATTATATTTTCTAGAACAATAGGTATAAAGGAGGTCACACTCGCTGGTTATAATCACCGGCCATAATAACGTATTTTATCATCAATAAACACTCCTAAAGTTACATTCTTTTTTTAAAAAGTGAAAATAATAAATACACCCAAACGAGCTTACTGGTCCTATGGTAGTCACGCACTCAACGGAGACATTGTTTGTCACGCTGCCAAACTGACGTACTAGTCTTGAAGGGGCTTGGATCTCATTGTCGATCACCACGACACCTGACCGATTCGCTGTGATCTTCCATTCAGGAGGCGGCGTCTCTGACACTGTAGCATACAGATCGAAGTGGTAAATGCTCATGAAAAGACAACATGGAAAAAAAAAAAATTCGTCGAAAGGGAGAAGACGTAATTTGTTGAAGTAAATTTCTGCTACGTTCCAACATGGCGTCACTCACCGTTATATAACTTGTTCAGTTGACATAAGGCTCTCAGGCGCGTGCCGCATGGCAAAGGTGTGTACACTTGATGTACCTGTGGGAAGGCATAGATTGGCGCACTACAAATAAATCTATCAGATATTGTTTAGCATCAAGATGTATAATTGTTAGAAAGACAAACTTTTCTTCTCCCGTGACGTGTAATGGTTTACTGTATCCTATTTTGTTTCAGATAAGTTATCAAAGTGTATTTTATCACACTTAGTTTAAGATAAGTTATCAAAGTGTATTTTATCACACTTAGTTTAAGATAAGTTATCAAAGTGTATTTTATCACACTTTGTTTAAGATAAGTTATCAAAGTGTATTTTATCACACTTAGTTTAAGATAAGTTATCAAAGTGTATTTTATCACACTTAGTTTAAGATAAGTTATCAAAGTGTATTTTATCACACTTAGTTTAAGATAAGTTATCAAAGTGTATTTTATCACACTTAGTTTAAGATAAGTTATCAAAGTGTATTTTATCACACTTAGTTTAAGATAAGTTATCAAAGTGTATTTTATCACACTTAGTTTAAGATAAGTTATCAAAGTGTATTTTATCACACTTAGTTTAAGATAAGTTATCAAAGTGTATTTTATCACACTTAGTTTAAGATAAGTTATCAAAGTGTATTTTATCACACTTAGTTTAAGATAAGTTATCAAAGTGTATTTTATCACACTTAGTTTAAGATAAGTTATCAAAGTGTATTTTATCACACTTAGTTTAAGATAAGTTATCAAAGTGTATTTTATCACACTTAGTTTAAGATAAGTTATCAAAGTGTATTTTATCACACTTAGTTTAAGATAAGTTATCAAAGTGTATTTTATCACACTTAGTTTAAGATAAGTTATCAAAGTGTATTTTATCACACTTAGTTTAAGATAAGTTATCAAAGTGTATTTTATCACACTTAGTTTAAGATAAGTTATCAAAGTGTATTTTATCACACTTAGTTTAAGATAAGTTATCAAAGTGTATTTTATCACACTTAGTTTAAGATAAGTTATCAAAGTGTATTTTATCACACTTAGTTTAAGATAAGTTATCAAAGTGTATTTTATCACACTTAGTTTAAGATAAGTTATCAAAGTGTATTTTATCACACTTAGTTTAAGATAAGTTATCAAAGTGTATTTTATCACACTTAGTTTAAGATAAGTTATCAAAGTGTATTTTATCACACTTAGTTTAAGATAAGTTATCAAAGTGTATTTTATCACACTTAGTTTAAGATAAGTTATCAAAGTGTATTTTATCACACTTAGTTTAAGATAAGTTATCAAAGTGTATTTTATCACACTTAGTTTAAGATAAGTTATCAAAGTGTATTTTATCACACTTAGTTTAAGATAAGTTATCAAAGTGTATTTTATCACACTTAGTTTAAGATAAGTTTTCAAAATGTATTCTATCCCATTTTGCTATGGATCCGTTCAAAATTGATTATGAGACCTAGATAACTGAATATCAAGAGTGCAAGAAAGATTTGATTGTAAATATGATGTCTAGTTTTGTAATTTGATGAAAACAAAATCAATGAGTCTCCGTAAAATAAAGGTGCCCTGATTTGCGCATATTTACGATAGATAATTAGGTCTAAGAACATTACGTAATATTAAGTCATTTGAAAATGAGACAGATCTTAAAATGTTTAGAATAATGTCTTACGAAATTAAAAGAGGCAACGGCCACAGCGCTACAGCCGTGGTACTCTCCAGCGTCGAGCCAAAAGAGTTCTGTTGTGTCGTTGATGTAGCCAAGATAGAGGGACGCGTTCCAATATGATATGAGCATTTTTCTTTCAATGTCAGAGATCACCCTTTTAATTGAAAATACATGAATTATAAGCTTATTGGCAGTGTTGGGGTTTTGATTTGATCACGTGATCATCTCATTTAATAGAAGACACCTTTAGAATGCTAAATGTTGATATGTTTGATTGAAAAATCTATATGTGTCACTCAGTCGAATGTTTATACAACTGAATATTTACGCCGATAACTAAAAACTTATAAGAATAAGGGACATTTTTTCGGAAAATTGCCTATCTTTACGAATTATCGATAAATTATACGTCAAAATAAATAGTTGTTTGAGCAGCCGAGTTTTTTTCGATTCTGACATCCTTATTCCATGCAACAACTCTCAGATCTCTCCATATTAGGACAACGGTTAGAAGAGTCATCCGTCCGTCTCTTAATCGCAATAGCGATATTGCTATTTCTCACCCTTTTGTGCCGTCAAGTGAGTTAAGCTCCTATGAAACGCATCCAGAGAATGTGTTTCATTCGCTTGTTTAAGAGGATGAGTTCCTGTATATTTTTTCATAGAATCCCTGGTCATATTTCCGAGGTATGACTTGGCTTTTTATAGAAGGATGTAGGAAGGGGTCTTCGGAGGTGGCCGCTAATATTTCCTTTAAATTTCAGTGACATCATTTTCGTCCAACTGTTGATATTTCTTTTTCTAGGAAGATTGAAGGTGTTGAAGTTTGGGGTGCATTTATTTACAAACATCTTTCACACCATTCATCACTTTAAGGACTGATTGTTACCATCGAAGGGGAAATGATGTTAGTCCCTGCTTGAGATTGAGGGCAAAACGGCTGCCATGAAACAACTCTTTAATAAAGGATATATGCTTCAGGTTCACAACAAGATGGATGACACGCAATTTTATGAATACGGACATTTTTCACAAACGGGAAAGTGATGAATACATAATGTGTTAAATACACAAATTCACTGCGGGAAGCTAAGGTAAGAATAAGGGAGTAAACCCAAACTGTAAAATCCGGAGATGGTGTACCGAATTCGATCTGACGCCAATACCAATGTCATTTCGGACACTCCTGCGACGCAGTTAGTGTCAAGTTGTATTGACAAATTGTCATTCGCTTGGATCCACTGGCTGCGTGGAGCGTGGGGATCTGCTGCATTGGGCAACAGCTGGTCTCCATAAAACACTACACAGGCTAAATAGCTGCACTGGTGACGTCACTTCACGGGGGGATGGGGGTCAGAGTTTTTCTGTGAGGAAAAGAAAGTATACAGAAGGAAAACTTGACCACTTCGCTTCGCAACATGGAATGTAAGAACCCTGCGTCCTGGATTTGACCTTCAACAGATTAGCAATGCAAGGAAGACTGCCGCAATTGACAAGGAACTCGCCAGACTAAACATTGACATTGCCTGCCTTCAAGAGACCCGACTACCAGACACTGGTACAGTAAAAGAAGCAAGCTACACGTTTTACTTGCAGATGGAACCCGCAGATGAAGCTAGCCGACGTGGCGTTGGATTTGCCGTAAAAAAACCGCATTTTTGGTATTGAACCTCCAGCCTTGGGATCGTAGAGGATTCTGCGGATGTCATGATCTGCAGGCAAGACCAACGTATTCAATGTGTATGCTCTCACTCTTCATTCGACTCCAGGAGAGAAATATCTGTTCTATGAGGCCCTGGACAAATAGTTATCATGTTTTCCCTATACCGATGCATTATACATTCTGGGAGACTTACATGATAGGGTTAGAGCTGAGTAGGAAGTCTGGAATTCATGTCTTGGTTATCACTGATTAGGTAGGACAATGATTACGGACAACGTCTGCTGGAGTTGTGCTGCTCCCATGGTCTCTGTGTTTCCAACACCTTCTTCAAGTGCACAAAAAATCCAGAACGTGTCGTAGCGACACTCACGTTCCCGCCACTGGAACCAGCTAGACCCTATCATAACTAGGTGCGTGGAGCTAGCCAGTGAACTTTTTACCCGCAGGTACCATAGTGCCGACTGTGGCATGGACCATTCTCTCGCAGCAAGCAAGATACGGCTAATGCCCAAACAAATTGCATAATGCAAACAATAAGTGACGTCCACGAATTAACACGTACTGCTCAACAAACCCAGAAAAAAGCAGAAATTCCCAAAAGTATTGCACAATACTCTTGCTAAAGGGTCACCCGATGGCACTATTGACTCTAAGTGGACTTGTTTACGAGATGATGTGCACTATTCAGCCATGTCCGCCTACGGTAAAATGGAGCATTAAAAATAATGAATGGTACGAGGCCTATTTGAATGTGATGGAAACCGTAACCGAAAGGAAGAGAAGAGCCCTGCTTGCCTCTAGGGATGCATCATGTGCTCGTACACTATAGGCTCTCCGAACTGCAAAAAAAAATTGTCTGAACGATACTCAATAAATTTAGTCATTTTTAGACTAATCTGAATAATATTCCCGTGTTTTCAATAATGGAAGATCTAGATGAAGAGCCAACTTTGCAGGAGCTCGAGAAAGTAATTGATTACTTTGCTGATGGGAAGTACCAGGGATTGATGGCATTCCACCGGAAGTCCTCAAAAATGGAAAAACTATGCTACTTCAGCCCTTACATGAGCTCCTCTGTCTGTGTTGGAAACAGGTCACATTCGTAACATTTTACAAAAATAAAGGGGACCGAAATGATTGCTAGGCTACCTAAAATTTCTTTTCTTGACGTAGTTGAAAGACGTTTGCTCGTGTTGACGTTAAACGAATGCAGAGTCGGGTTAACAGCATCTACCCCAAGTGTGGCTTCCGGAGTGGGTGTTTAACTAAATACATGTTATTGTCCTTACGCCAAATGCAGGAGAAGTGTGGTGAACAGCATACGCCTCTTTATATTGCTTTCATGGATATGAAAAGGTGCTTTCCACTTGGTAAATCGGATAGGCCTGTCGAGTATCTTGCAAAGAATAGGTTGTCCTTCACGACTGGTCAAAATCATATGGTCTATTCACAAAAACGTGCACACCAAAGTAACCTTCAATGGCGCCGTCTCTGAGGCATTCCCAGTCAGCAACTGAGTAAAACAAGGCTGCACGCTGGCAACAACGCTCTTCCGCATTTCCTTCTCAATTCTCATTCAATTTGCGTTCAGGGCCTGTGAAGATGGATTGTACGTCCATACCAGATCTGATGATAGGCTGTTCAATATCTCCCTCCTTCGTGCAAAGACCAAGGGAAAAATGGTACAAATTCGTGAACTGCTGCCCACTGACGATGTCGCCTTAACATCTCACAAAGAAAAAGGTCTTAGTGGCTAGTTAATCGTCAATCACATGCTTGTAAAGAGTTATGACTGTCAATAAGTCTATAGAAAACACATGACAGGATGCAAGAAGCACCTTCCCCTACAATCATATCTTTTAAGGGCCACACTCTGTCGGTTTTTGAACGTTTTACATACCTTGGATCCCATATTTCTAGTTCTCTCTCCGTTGATGAAGATATAAAAATCATGATCACAAAAGCAGCAGCAACTATGGCTAAATTGAATGAGTGTGTGGGGAATAAATCCCAATCTAACTAATAAAACAAATCTAAGTGTCCACCAGGCTTTTATGATTAGTACTCTCCAAAGGGCAGTGAAATGTAGACCACATATACCAGTCATGAGCGGAAATTCAACAGCTTCCTTCCATCAAAGATTTCTGCGTAGCATTCTACGCATCCAATGGCAGGACAATAGGCTTGACACATAGGTCCTCAAACGAACAGAAATATTTAAACATATTCTACGCACTTAGCAAACGGCGCCTTCGCTAGTTAGGCCGTTTAAGAAGAATGGAAGAAGGCCGTATCTCAAAGATGCTCATGTATGGAAATTTGGCAGAAGGGACCTGAGTTACTGGACGACCACGCCCTAGAATAAAACTTAGTTACTGCTCTCTAGAAGACGTTAAGTATCCTACTCCACTCTCTTTACCTGAAAGGTGTTCCACCTTCAAGTGTCCTTTTGCAGCTTGCATCTATTTCATTAAATGTAACGTTTTCAACACTGGTGTAAAAATCTACTGGTAAATTGTAGATTCGAATCGTAGCAGTACTGCCTTGATCTGCGAATAAAACACAAAATCCCTCATTATTTGTTGTACTAAGATTATATAATATTTTTGAAAGGGCCGAATTTCATCGCTCCTAATTGAGTTGTCTACTGTGTTCTTTTCTTTGTTATATTTTCATTTCTATTGTTGGCTGAGGAAGGCTTTATGCCGAAACGTCCTTGTTTTTTGTCCTGTTACCTTATTTCAAGCTTCCACATACCTCGTTTCACGATTTCATTCATTTAATTGTCCCGGCCCGCACTGTGGCAACAAGCTCTAGCCACACACCTCTGTAACGCAGGGCCGTAATACTTCAAGCTGGAGGGCGATGTAAACAGGTACTCGGTGTCTTTGGGACTAGAGCTAATGTGGGGGAATCTCGGGTACGGGTTTTTGTTATGTTCGTCACAACTTACCATCGAGAAACTGAGATGAAAGGTCGTATTCCAATCAACAACTCTTCGAATAGACTGAGTAAAAGTACACCAGCTTCTTCTTTTTTCCTCCCTTGTCATTATTAAACTTACATAACTATTTCATCCTTGCCCTACCTTTATTCCCTGCGATGCCATCACTTATTAACATTAATCCATTCAATCGGAACCCAAACTCCACACGTTCCTAAAAACTACCCTTTACCTAAAACATCTTTTTTTTCTTGCACTCCTAATCAAACGATTCATCTCCTTTTTCACCCTAACATATCCCCTTTTCATTCTTATCATATACCTTTTTGTTTTGGGGTCAAATTTATCTGTAATTAACTTCCCAACTTTCTCTTCGACCACAATTGCCAGCCTACACTTTGACCCTTTGCTTCTCCAATTCTCTTACCCTTCTCGTACTTTAATTTACATTCTTCAAACCTCCCATTGCCCTGCACCAAAAGCAACTTTCCGCATATTTTTTCCATGTAATTTCTAACCCACAACGTATCACCTTCTCGCTTACCACCGCCATCTCTTTTGATAAAAGGTAGAAAAAAAAACACGCAAAATACACGCGTTTTCGAGTAATGATAAAAAAATTGAACGCCTCATTATAGCAACAAAGTTTTTAAATAAAAACAAATAAAAATTATATGTAATTTACCCCAATAAGCATCACAATATGTTTTGGAAAGAATGCCCGCCTCCCCCCCCCCCAAAAAAAAAGACGCTTTCTCCATGTACCCACAATTAATTTACCCCAATAAGCATCACAATATGTTTTGGAAAGAATGCCCGCCTCCCCCCCCCCCCAAAAAAAAAGACGCTTTCTCCATGTACCCACAATAAATATTAATTTTAGGTCCAAAACTATTTAACACTGGAATATACGTCTCGATGTTATTGGGATAATGATGGTAATTCCTTTTGCGATAATTTCCACCTGCTATTGCAAAAGCTCATCAAAATTCCTAACTTGAAAAAAAGTATCTATGTAATGATATTTACGTTTCTAACTTCATTAAGGTTTGAGAAGTGATTATCTGCTATATATTATACGCCTACCCTACTCCCGTTCACGCCCCTAAACAACCCCCCCCCCTCAACCCTTTTAACATGATCTTAAATTACCCAATTTAAATTATCACTAATTATATCACTTTTGTCACTAAAGAAATTAATTTAGAAATGATTTCTGCGCTTGAGAACTACTTCAGATTTACCCTTTTTCCTGCCCTTGAATTACAACTTTTTTTAAACTAAAAATTGTGAAAATATAATCTTAAATTTACAACAAAATTTCTATACATCATATAAATATATATTATATAAAAGGAATTTTATATATTGATATCTTCTTCTCCAAAAAAACAACAATTAGACTTGTTTTTATAATTATAACTTATCAGAAAATCATAAAATAAACAATTCTTTTATCCAAAAGAAGAATAACGCAATTGTTTTTCACGTCTACAACAGACCTGAAGGCTTTAAAAAAAATGTAAATCTCATAAAAATGCACACCCACTTTACTTTCCCAAAGTAAAAACAAAAATTAATTTTCATTATTTTTGAAAGAACATAGAACCCCAGCAACATTTTTCAAAATTAATTTTTCAAGTGTGTAAAATGATTGGGTTTCGATATTCATGGGTTTACTTATATAAATCTACAATCATTTAAAAAAAAAAACGCCATTAATTTTCTTATTTGGTAAACATATGTTTATTTGTAAAGAGAGAATGTAACATATCTTTTTTCACAACTGAAATCCATAGAATCCAAATATATTGTCATCCATGTAAAATTGTACACATCCTATTTCCTACCTCCGATATATATGTACCCCAGAAGATATTTTTTTTTCAAATTCATTTCTTTAATTTGAGATTATCTTGTGCTGCCTTGGGCAAAATGGACTTATCCATTTTTTTTTCACAAATGTAATATCATAGCATTTAAATATGTGTCATCCACGTAAAAATGAAGAAATGAAGACATACTATTTTCTAACCCCGATATTTGAGTACCCAAGCAGGTAAATTATTTATCAAATTCATTCCTTGATTTTGAGAAGTATCTTGTACTGCCTGGGGCAAAATGAACAATCCCCCCTCCCTAGATATAAATACAATTAACAAAATCTTCCACCGGATTGTAGTCCCTTCCATATCTAAATTAACATATTTTGCCCTTCATATGGTTTGTTCTTATTTGGATTAGTTACAAGCTGATTAGTGAATGCTATTTGGCTATGGAGTTTCGCTGCACTGATTTACTTAAACGGCAGTTTCTTATTAGATGTATATTGAAAGGTTAAGTTTTTGTTGCGTTATAAAATTATTAAAGGTATATTTTTGGAATTAAAAATGTAAAAAAAAAACTTATTTCATGTTAAAAATACAAAGCTTACATTTGTGTGAGTTTTATTAACAATTAAAAAAAGCCTTCAATTATATTTATGAAATTAAATGGGGAAAATGCATTATCAGTTTTGTAACGTGTTGTTAAATTAAATCAAAGAAACCTAAAATTTGTGCTAAAATAAGTGATTGGCGCTATGACGTCATTTGCGTGATTATTTAGCACAAATTAATTTCAATTGTATTTCATAATATTTAAAATGCACTTAAAAACGCACACAAAAAAAAAAAAAAACAACAACTGACGTTTGGATTTCCCATGAAATGGGATTACGGTGTGATTCTTTGATTATACTTTTTTCATTTAATTATTTTTCATAACTTTCAAACACACATAAAATGCTAAAATTGTTCCTTAGTCGTTACTTTAAATGTATTTATAATTTATAAAAATAATACTTAAAATTTTTCCCTAAAAGAAAAGCGGATATCAATATTTTTGCGCATTTAAATGTATTCGATTTCTGTAAAATATTTGACAATAACTCTTACAGTTTGTACGAATCCGAACGTATTTAAATCTTTTCGGTTCTTTGGCGTTACGGTCAGCGTAGCTCATTCTTATTTATGTGAATGGTTTTTAGTTTAAAAAACAACACAGAATTTCTACAACTGCATGACATACTTAGGATGTAACCCTTAGTGAAGTCGAACTTGACTTGGAACATACACACAAAGAAGTGTTTCTCGTCACACGGGGCGAGCATCTTGGTGTAAGAGGCTTCCCACTGTGTTCCGTTGATCACGATCTGTGCTTGTCTCTTAGTTAGCCTGGTGTCGGAAAAACACAAATGTTTATTAATAACCAATGTATGTATAAATACTCAATAAAGAATTTAAACGCACAATTAGATGGTAGTTGTAATTAAGAGACTTATATGTAATGTTTCTAACCGGACACTTCTCCATACCTATAATTATTGTATATATAGCCCCCTTAAGTTACAGTTGGCCAATGAAGGATTTCGATGCTTTTAAGTTTTGTCAACCTCTGAGACTCTAAGAAGCCACTGAGGTCAATGGGATCACTAACAACGTCCCAGGACCGTTAAAAACTTCCCAGAACCGCTCACAATAAAAAGACAGACTGCGCTGAGCAGGTCATAGTAAAAGGTTGCCAGTTTGTACAGCAGCTAAAGCGATATACACGCAGAAGCCTAGGGGCAGATGACTCACCAGTCACCAAAGGCTTAGATGGATCGAAGAATGTAGTGAAGGATTTACACCAACTAGGGGTTAGAGCCTGGATCGATCCAATCGGAAGGATGTTGTGGAGCAGGCCAGGTCCCTACATGGGCTGTAGCGCCACTGATGATGTTGATGAAGGTAGAACCACTGACATCATCACACGACCACGAACATCGTCCACACTCTCTAACAGCCAGAATCCGTTACCGTGTATACTAATTAGACTCACCTTACTTTGCTTGCTCCGTTATAGACTTGCAGCACACAGAGAGAACTGCCTGGGATGGTGTTCAGTGTAAAATTGGTGAAGGTTCCGATACTGAAACAGTGCGAAAATTTCTACAGTGGAATCATCCAGTGCCAATAAAAAAACTTATGAAATATGCTGCACTAGAAATACAAGTTCAAGAAATCTATTAATAATTTTAGAAAGTGACATAAATATCACTCGATATTTCACAAAGTTTACTCACCGTTGTACAGTTGGGAAGTTGTCAGCCAGCAGACGTTGATTTTTGACATGTTGTCCAGACCAAAGGGACGTTATTCCTTTTTCTTTAAAGACAACAACAACAACAAAATCAATTTTTATAGCACACACGATGATTGATAGCCGCTAGTACTTGGTATTTTTAAATGTGTGCTTTGAACGAATTTTTAATTGAAATAACACACAATTATTGCAAGAATTACATGAAGTAATATTTAGAGTCAATAGAGCCTACAGTGATAAAAATAATTAATATAAATGTATGTAAACACAAAATTTGTGTGTCCTGATAGCTGGTCTAGGAGATTGGGTTTTACAAGAATAAATTAAGGCTCCATATTCTTCTTCCTTTAAAAATAGGATCCTATAAGTTATGTAAACCACATCTGTTTGTCCCCTGTTCGTTGGAGTGATTCCACTGTCATCTGATAGGAAGGACACGCGAGCCTTAAGTTGCCGGTCCACCGCACATGATAAATTACGGTGAGATAAAAAAAAGTGGATACAATTTAAAAATCAGACACCGGTCCTTGTTGCCGGTGTCATTTCAAAACGTGAACACCTGTACCTCAGACTTAAGAGTTTGGGAAACGCTGCTTTAAACAACGTGCAAAGGAAAAGTGGTGACAAAGAGTGGGTAGTTCTAATCCTCTAATCCGAGGAGTCCATTTCAAATTGGCCAGAATTGAATCCCTAACCACTTCTTACCAGCAAGGGAAAGGAAACATATTATGTTATTTTAAGAGAATGCTTATGGAAATATTACTAATGAAAAAGACAAAAATACATAATGTTGATTACGTTCTTGCTTTCTCTTTTAAGCCTAACAATGTCACACCACTCCCCCCCCCCCTATACACGCACATACTTTTTACCGGTAGGTGATGGGCGGATTCGATTATAATAGGATTGATAACGTAACACCCCTGGAAGCGATACACCATGTTTGATCTGACCGTTATCTCCCCCATCAGCAGGAGACACTAGTTTCACGGTGTTGTGGCTGGTCAAGGCCATTCGTGTTTGTGTAAGAGATTGTTCCCCCTTTATGGTTGGGCGACCCTGTCAGATCTTGTGTAATTTGAAACAAAAAGAAATTTAAAAGAAAGAAAAGAAAAGAACACTATTTGAAAAAGTGTTAAACATTGTTTTTAAAAATTCAATTTAACGATTTTGTGTGAGTTTCGAGGGATGAGAGTGAATGTTTAGTAATGTAATTTGTTTTTATCTAAATTGTTTAAAAAGGAAAAATGTTAAGGGTTGTAAAAAAAAAAGCTTTGATACATTGTTCTGTTCGTCTAAGATTATGATATAACGTGACTTATGAACTAGTTTGCAAGTGGTCTTTGTGTCTGGTAATTGGCGTTTATCCTAAATGTCAGAGGCCACATCTTGTATTGAACTCTATTTAATTCTATGGTCTGGTCTCAGCTTTTCAACCGTTTGTCGAGGGATGGATGGATGTTGCTTGTCTCGCTTTCATTACCTTTCAACTATTTCAATAAAAATATTGACACCTAAGATGTGACAATTCGGATGGATGATTTTTAATATAGCAAAGAAAATAATTGTTCGGTCATGGGGCTTAAACTGCCCTAATCTAATTTTTCTTGTTTTCACATTAAAAGGGTACAATAAATAAATCTAAAAGATAGGAAAACAATAATGCGAACATGTAGTACTCACCGTCTAATTTCAGAACACTTGGGTCAAAATAGGAACTCAATTCGTGCACAGAGTTCATAAGGTATCCTTGGTTTAAATGACAGAACCTGTGAGCGTCTTGCCAGGTCAAGGTCTCATTGCTGACATGGAAACATGTACCCGTTTCAGATGCTCCATTACCATCGCCGACAACAGTACAGCCTGTTAAGATAAGTGAAAGCTAGTTGTTAATACTGTCTATTTTTATGCTTATTTGATGTAAGGATATTCTCATATGTCACTCATTGTGTGGATACATTTTGGTCTAATAAGTTGCCCTTGATTGGTTACATATTGGTCTCATAAGTCGCTGCTGGATTGGATACATTTGGGTATCATAAATTGTTATTTGATTGGCTAAATTTTGGTCTCATAGGTCGCCATTTGACTGGTTATATTTTAATATCGTACGCCTTAATCTGTCACTGCTGGATTCCTTCACGGATCAGACATGTATATAACTGTATTGACCAGACATGTATGTAGCCGTATGGACCAGACATGTTTGTGGCTAATTTGACAAGACACTTATGAAACTATATGTTGTTTCATAAATAAATGCCCTTGAATTGTTGCCTAATTCGAATACTTACTTTTGTTTACTGTTAGGAACGCTGTACACAAATTTAGTGTGAATGCGAAGACACAGAATAATTGTAGACATAGGCAGGTCATCGTAAATCTGTAGTGTCGGCATGGGTTTCTCTTTCTATATTTCAGAACTGCTCTCAAGGACTTGTACGTGTCTATTGATTCCAGGTGACCATCAATTGTATTTACTGCAAATAAACAACAGAAGCTAATTTTCAAACCGTGTTAAACAATCATTTGAAAAAATCCGTATTGACTGATCTTAACGTACTTCCAGCTGCCTGTCTCCTAAAAATTTTCAAAGAGACTTTATCAGATATTCTTTGTTTGTTTGTTTGACCAGCACAGATTTAAAGACACATCTATTTCGCAAACACCTTCTGGGATGATTGTCAACATTATTTTCCAGTTAATGCATAATGGCTGTGTTGCTTATGGTTGAAATGGCTAGAAAGACTTTGCCATTGTAGGCTTGTACTTAGTTTTTGTCGTGTTGCGTTTGTTTTAAATGTGGTAAACTATAGATTTGTTGTTTTTTTTGACTTTGTAGCCTTTGGGGATGAAGCGTGTTTTTGAAATGAACTTTATTATTATTATTATTATTCTTACTTGACGTTACAGCACCTTATAAAATATTTGCCAGGCACGTGTCGAAAACATTCATTTTCATATTTCATAACAAAAAAAAAATCAAAATAGTGGAGTTATGTGACGGCACCAGTCAGCTGTCAAATGATTCAGAATCGGGATATCGTTCCATAGTCATTTTGTCCACATGCGTAAATTTTTACGATTTAACTCGTTAGAAATATGTTCGAAAGGAAATTTGTTCGAAGGTAAATATTTTTGAACGGAAGTATTTTCGAAATGAGATTTTTTAACAGTGTGTTCATTTATCTATTTAAAAAAAAAAGAAAATGTGTTCTAAGTTAAGGTAATGATATTTGGAATATTTAAATTTAATAAATCCTTTATATTAAATACAGTTTTGTTCTTGTGTTTCTGGTTAGGTGTTAAAAAAAATCCCCGGATGGCTAATTGACCCACTTCCCGACAACCTATCGAGCTGAAAATCGGCACACAAGTTTCATTTTTTTCCCAACTTTTCCAGGGAAAGATTAAGGAAACGTGACGCTTATGATTTACTGAAATACTTGTGTCCACTCTTGTGCTAAATGAGATTATTAAAGAAAAAATAATGTCATAAGAGCGTTTGGTGAGTAATATGTTCTTTTCTTTTTTGTGTGTCTGTGAATTAGTTGGTGAAATAAATCAGCGGTATCAAAGCGGATGGGTCTTTAAAATATTCATATGAAATAAACGTATAAAAAGTGCATACACAAGATTGACACGAACAACTTTAGTTTCAAGGGTTGCTGGATTATTCAAACGGGTTGTTTTTAAATTTGTTTTTTTTTCTCTCCTAAAAAAAGAGTCGGTTATAAAAGGTTGAGTAAAGTTTTTTTTCGTTTGATGGATGGACTCAGTGTTTGGCGAACATACGGACACTTGGGTAGGAATGATTGTGCATGGACTCAGTGTTTGGCGAACATACGGACACTTGAGTAGGAATGATTGTGCATGGACTCAGTGTTTGGCGAACATACGAACACTTGAGTAGGAATGATTGTGCATGGACTCAGTGTTTGGCGAACATACGGACACTTGGGTAGGAATGATTGTGCATGGACTCAGTGTTTGGCGAACATACGGACACTTGAGTAGGAATGATTGTGCATGGACTCAGTGTTTGGCGAACATACGAACACTTGAGTAGGAATGATTGTGCATGGACTCAGTGTTTGGCGAACATACGGACACTTGGGTAGGAATGATTGTGCATGGACTCAGTGTTTGGCGAACATACGGACACTTGGGTAGGAATGATTGTGCATGGACTCAGTGTTTGGCGAACATACGGACACTTGTTTGGCGAACATACGGACACTTGGGTAGGAATGATTGTGCATGGACTCAGTGTTTGGCGAACATACGGACACTTGGGTAGGAATGATTGTGCATGGACTCAGTGTTTGGCGAACATACGGACACTTGAGTAGGAATGATTGTGCATGGACTCAGTGTTTGGCGAACATACGAACACTTGAGTAGGAATGATTGTGCATGGACTCAGTGTTTGGCGAACATACGGACACTTGGGTAGGAATGATTGTGCATGGACTCAGTGTTTGGCGAACATACGGACACTTGGGTAGGAATGATTGTGCATGGACTCAGTGTTTGGCGAACATACGGACACTTGGGTAGGAATGATTGTGAATGGACTCAGTGTTTGGCGAACATACGGACACTTGGGTAGGAATGATTGTGCATGGACTCTGTGCTGGTCAAACAAACAAACAAACACACATGTGGGTGGGAAAAAAAAAAGTTTATTTCTCGGCAAAACTAATTTGCTGCTTGATTTTCGAAATCGATCAGCAATATAAACACTGTGCTTCTACGGGTTAACAGACGGAAATCTGGCATGGTCTGGCTTGTTAAAAAAATATTTCTACCGAAGCGAAATATATGTTGAGACTGACATTGAAATGATTAGATCTTATTTAGAAGCCAAGGTTAGAACGTTCTTTTGAAGCTCAGAAATTTGAAAAAGGCGACTGACTGCTTAGCTTTAAGTATAAACGGTATAACATT
This sequence comes from Lymnaea stagnalis, assembly GCA_964033795.1. Classification (NCBI taxonomy): domain Eukaryota; kingdom Metazoa; phylum Mollusca; class Gastropoda; family Lymnaeidae; genus Lymnaea; species Lymnaea stagnalis. The sequence continues at coordinate 503,902 of CAXITT010000094.1, read as the reverse complement.
ATTTTGTCATTACTAAATATAAAAAAAAAAGTTTTACCTATGCAAGAAACTCATTATTTTCGTTAAATTATGCAGTCACCTCACTGATGGATATTGTAAGAATAAGACAATGTAGAAAATAGCTCGTTGAGCATGTCAGCTGTCATCATCGGCTGAACAAGTGTTTTTTTTTATTCCTCTGCAATATGCAAGTGTGTGGATTCAACACAGTACCGGGTAATAGGCTTACCATACTTCCCGGTTTGATCCCGTTTGTCCCAGTTTGTTTTGGATCGTCCCGGTTCGACAAAGTTTTCCCCGCCGGTCTTATATTCCTGGTTTCATCCATTATTTTCAAAATTAAATATTTTTGTAACATCCGTTGTTCGATGATCTCGCACATATTTTGATCATTAGAATTATACAGGTGTGGAATGCGATATTAAATATAACTGAGCTAATAAAAATCTATTAATAGTGACTGGAAGGCTGTAAGTCAAGGTTTGCTTATTTACGATTTATCTCAGGAATAATTCTTAGCCGATTTATCTCAGGAATAATTCTTAGCCTACCTGGAAAAAAATTTGAGGCCTGGGCCGATACGCCGGCCGCACATAAGATACCCCCTTTCCCCCGCCCAATTATTTGAAAAATTCTGTTCTGGCATTGAGACGTCTCATAGATGCACATAGTTTCATTAGAATTGCAGGGATATATCTAAGTAAGAAGAAACATCTATAAATACATGCGTATGGTATAAAAAAAAAAACTCGTTACAACTAGTTGTAAGATGGAGGATCAGGGTTGCAAAATAAGAAATTACAATTTATGGAGGAATATTCTGAAACCTGCGCATTTTTCAGGTGAAAAGCGCCTTTTTAATACAGGCACAATTTTTAAAAAAAAAACTTACAAAAGCTTTAATAAATAATCAAATGGTATTACCTCCATGTTTTTTTATGATTATGTCTGCATGATTCATGTTTGAGCCTGTTTATGGCTTTATTTTATTGTGTATGTACCCGTACTGACACAAATAGAATTCTTATCATAAATAGAATTCTTATCAGTGCTTGGTTTTTCCCCACAAGTTTCAAGGAAGATAGTAAATATAACAGGACGCAGATACCTTTTTTTTCGCTTGAAATTTTGAAATAATTTTTTTTTATTAAAGACACCTTAAGTTCTTACGGACATTTAAGGAAAGTAATTTTATTTCAATTTTTAGGCACTATCCGTAAATTTACGGAGATGATGGGAAAAAAATTTGTGTAGAGGAGGTGTATAGTTTTAAAAGATATTATACATATACACACTTAGGAAGTATACAAATAATTCAAAATTTGAGTTTATTTTTGTTAGTCACGTCTCCAGTAGGAAAATTAAAAATTGGAATGCTCTTATTTCTTTCACCATGTAATATAAAACTCTAAAAGTTAATCTGCGAATTATCAACAATTTAACATTTTATGATGTAGCATTAATAATGACAGAAAAATAATTGTATATGTGGTTACACCCCTTGTAATCGTGCTGTCAGCCCACTTCACAAACCATTTACATTTTGTCTTGAAATGTTCCCCTGAACATATTTTACTACCCGTACTAAAGTAGTGGTAGGTTTATCTATACTCGTCGGACCAACTCGGTCTCTGTCTGTCCCTTATCCATACTCTTGTCGTCGGACCAACTCGGTCTCTGTCTGTCCCTGCTCTTTTTCGTTGTTCACTGAAGGGCCACGCTCATACAGTCTGCTTATAATCTGGCCGGCTGTCCGCGCTCTGTTTGGCTGTTCACCGAATGGACACGCTTATACAGTCTGCTTATAATCTGGCCGGCTGTCCGCGCTCTGTTTGGCTGTTCACTGAAGGGCCACACTCCTACAAGTTACTTGTAATCTTGGCCACGTCGGTGTATTGAGGTGCGTAGGAAGGAGGTAGTGGAGGGGTATCTACCCCGGGTGGTACATCTTGTATTTATGTTAAGGGGGCGGCATTTTGCCCAAACGCATTCTTTTCCCCCGTTAAAGCAGAGCGGCAAAAAATCTTGGTCCACCCTGGCCGGCACTTGCTACACCACTGGGTTTACAGATGGGACAAGTATCAAAGCCCCCTCCTCCCACCCCACCATCAGGCTTAACACGACCTCGTCAAATCCTGGTTTAATTGTATGATGCACTTGACGGAATCAGATCCAAGTGAATGGCTTCTTGTTCTGCATCAGAGTATCAGAGACCCTTTGTCAGGCTTATGGCTGAATTCGTCGTGATACTTAGAAAAGGCCTTGCTCTTTAGCTTCTTAGTCGGGATGCCTAGAAAAGACCTTGCCGTGTAGTCCTACCGGTACTAGTGATCATATTACTCAAAGACCACCATATTTGTCACTGCATATCTTTATTTGTGTAAATAATGTAAGTTGACAGAATATCTGAAGAAATAGTTTCTGATCAGTTTTACTCTTTCGTTGATATTATATGAGTTTAATCAAACTAATCACGGTTCAAACAGTAACATGATCAAAGGATCCAGAAACAAATCTGTCTAATTTATGTCTTTTAAATTCAAAACATTAATTTTAGAATCGACGTGTCTCAATTATTTAAAAAGAAGAGTTGGGGATGTAATATGTAAGTGATCAAAAGATTAATTTCATAAATCTTCCAAATTTTTTGAAATTTTTATATTATAATGAAGCATGCCTCTAGCCATTGTTACTGATGTATTGTTGGAATAACTCCATGTTAATAATTCAATGGACTCACCACTAAACTCCAAGTCCACCGACAATGTTTACATCAATAAGACCTCAAATATCCACGCATCTTTTATCCGGGTGAAGGTATCCGTGTGTGTAGAATTAAGTAGCACATTCCACTAAACTGACACATGTGCACAAAAGACCTTCAGTACAAGGTGACTGAGACAAAGCTATGGGGTTTGCAGTGGCATAGCCGAGCTTTAAATTTAACGACTGTCACAGATATAAGGAAGATGAGTAATATGGGAATTATTACTTATGTATTGTTTAGAGTATTGGGACTTGGAGAAAACTAGCTAATGAGAGGAAGGCAGGGAGGAAATAAGAAATGGTAACAGTTGATTCACCATATTTATGTGAGAACATTTAGTCATAGTGGGATAACACTTATCAAGTAAAGCAGTTTACCGAGGAGATAGTATTGAAATCCATCATATGATATACTCCCAGTGTTTTCGGATTCAGTATGTTCGGCATGAGTCTTTGCTCGTATTTCAAGTATTAACTATTATTATTGTGATCGTGTGTAAAAAAAAAATTAAAGTATCAGTCACTATTATTGATATTTTGAAACACTACGCCTCTGTTTTGATTCACAAGACATTGTGACAACGTCCATGACGGATCCAGATAGGCGTAGCTATAGTATTTGGCCCCAGGGGAAAAAGATTCATTTTTAAGAGCCTCTCTTTCATTTTTCAAATCTCGAACCAATTATTTTCATCCAATAAAGTAATATCAAAGCACATATTTGCGCCCCTAGCTAGTCTAGCGCCCATGGTCATCTGTCCCCCCACCCCCCTCGCCCATCTACGCCTCTGTGGGTCGATGCCACCAGTGGGAGGAATCCCTTACAATTATATGTCTCACAGGCCACAACTCCATTCTATATATTATTATTATGACTGTGTTGTAAAAATCAGACTGTACCCTGATAACAACAGGGGGGAGTGGGGGGGGGGTGATTTACGATGTTTATATAACCTGGTATTCAGTGGTATGTAGAACAGTTCAATGGCAAAGCGACTGGCACAGAGTAGGAACTACTGTATCAATTTATGCCTACATAACTGTATCAGGGAAGTTTAATGGCAGAAGAATGTACCTTACGTATTTTATGATCATTTTTATTACTCGTATTTAATGCTTCGGTTTCTCGAAATTGTCTTACACTGGGACCCAAACGCTGGCTAAACAAATGGTCGTGTGTCCTTGTTAAAAACATCAACAAAATCTGAGTAGAGAGGTAATGAGGGCCAAGGATGTTGGTCGGGGGTGGGGTTGGGGCTGCTGTCATGACAATCACAAAAGTTGAGTCCATCCGAGTGAGGAAAAGTTTGTTTTTATCCTAGGTAACAATTTTAAAAAAACAACTACAAAACAACATATTAACTGTTTACCGGTAGGACAATGAGCTTTTCATCGGATGATTTTCTTGGATTCATGCTTCCGTTGATTGTTGATATTTTAGTTTGCTTGCATCTGTCCACAAAAGAAGAGACTAAAAAAACCCATTCCGTTTTCTGTGTGACAACAACACTGTCGATGTATATATAGATTGTAATATGCACAAACTGGACAAGAAAGGGACACACTTTTTTTTCCTTCTATTTTTATACGCTGAACGTTCTTGAAAAAATAATAATTTTATTTAAAATACAGTGGAACTTGTGTCCTCGTCTGTCGTTAATCTTTTCCTGGGAGCCGGACAAATTTGAAAGTTTGCGTACAGTGAAACAATTTTCCCGCCATAAAAATTACCATGTTTAGCACAAACTTGTTTGTTTTGGCGATGCTTTAGTAGCACTCGATTGAAAAAAAGAACTTGTCAAATGTTGCCCTTTAAAAAAAACTAATTCTGAAGTTGCCAATCCCATCGTTAAATGCATTTTTTTGTTGTTGGCTAAGTCGGCATTGAGATACCACGTTTCAACAAAATTGTGTCTTTTGGCTCCATGATATAGATTATCTGTAATGACTTCATTGGTTATGGAGCCTTCACTTGAACCAACTTAAACGGGTAAAATTTCCATCGTTTCACTATCTTGAAACTATATTTGTTTAAAAAAAAACAACTAAAACAAAGATAAAATGAAATGATTATTAAAAAAACAAAAATCCTTTTTTTCAAAATATACCTTTTTTTTTTAAAAGTGTTTTCTCCACAGACTTTCTTTCATTCACCCACCCACATACACGCCTAGTCCTAGAGTTTTCCGACCACTGGTGTATCCGATTAATGTTTTTAAAATTTACTCTAGAATTTCCTTCAAGAAATTTATGAGGACGTTTTTTTTTCCGGAAACCTTGAATGGGTTGAGGCATTTGGGATGAATGCTATATAATAAGTGGACTGGATGTTTGCCTTGAAGTGGAATGGGTTGAGGCATTTGGGATGAATGCTATATAATAAGTGGACTGGATGTTTGCCTTGAAGTGGAATGGGTTGAGGCATTTGGGATGAATGCTATGTAATAAGTGGACTGGATGTTTGCCTTGAAGTGGAATGGGTTGAGGCATTTGGGATGAATGCTATGTAATAAGTGGACTGGATGTTTGCCTTGAAGTGGAATGGGTTGAGGCATTTGGGATGAATGCTATGTAATAAGTGGACTGGATGTTTGCCTTGAAGTGGAATGGGTTGAGGCATTTGGGATGAATGCTATGTAATAAGTGGACTGGATGTTTGCCTTGAAGTGGAATGGGTTGAGGCATTTGGGATGAATGCTATATAATAAGTGGACTTGATGTTTGCCTTGAAGTGGAATGGGTTGAGGCATTTGGGATGAATGCTATGTAATAAGTGGACTGGATGTTTGCCTTGAAGTGGAATGGGTTGAGGCATTTGTGATGAATGCTATATAATAAGTGGACTGGATGTTTGCCTTGAAGTGTCCACATGAGGGCGCAAAAAGCTTTCAGGGATGTCGAAGACGTTCATGGTCACTAGCGTGGGTAAGGGTAGCCTGAAAGAGTGGTCTGCTCAAGGGGGTGGGGGCAGTTGTTTTTTTCTTTTATATATATCTTAAGGGGCGGGATATTTGGGTAAAATGACTAGTTTATTCGTGGGTCGGTTGAAAAAGCTATGAGCCCACGACGTGTGAGACTAATCCTTGCTATGCCACTAGTCGTGGTTAAAGTTTTCAGAATTCGATGAGTGGTAGGATGTCTGTCGATTTAAAATTGTAAAGAGCTCAGCAAATATTTCGTCATTAATTTGAGTATTGTTACAAATATTAAGTTGGTTAAAGGTCATTTTTGTTAGACCTTTATATATTTCTGAAGCACTGCAAAAATTTGCTTTTTCTTGCAGTTAATCCGGCTATGACAGGCTATTCTGAAACAAGAAGCTGGGAATGTGTTTGGGTAAATGTGTTTACTTAACTGCAACTTTTAGGAAAGACGTCATCCCGATTTCGTTTTCAAGGCTTAACGCTTAACGCTTATCACTAATTTTAAAAAAATTTTCTAATCTCATCTTCGTGTCGCAATGGCATATCGTGTATCCCAGTGGTCGGCTCTTTATCGACGTGAGTGCGGCTCGGTCAGTCGGCCACCAATCGGTTTTGACTCCGAAAAACATGTTTTTTGATAGGTTCTTTAAAAAAATTCGGCTCTCAAATTTTTGTTGATTGTGCTGCTGCTGGTTTTTTAGCTCCTTGACTAATGAATTGAGTTTTCCGACCAATGAGTTTTCCGACCAATGAGTTTTCCGACCAATGAGTTTGCCGACCATTGAGTTTTCCCTAATGTATCCGATTAATGTTTTTTAAAATTTAAGCGAGAATTTCCTTCAAGAATTTTCAGCGGTCATTTTTTGGGGGGAAAATCTTGAATGGGTGACACCAGCGGTGGAGTTTCTCATGGACAGTTTTTTGCCTGAAGTTAGATATTAACCAATCTACACTTAATAAGAAAGAGTGAAAATGTACATGTATCTTAGATGTATCTTAGATGTATCTTAGATGTATCTTGACCTTTTTGCTTGTTTGCTTTATTTTTAATTGCTATTAAATAGTTAATTTGTTTTAAATATTTTAAAAAAAATTAGTTTTGTAAACTACCGCTACTTATTTACAACATAAATTGTATGTATATTATATTAGTCTGAAAAATATGTCAGCTACCATCATTATAAATGATTTAAATTGATTAGAAGAAAATGAAATAAAACCGTAGTTAATTGTTTGTATTTATTTAAAATATACATTTTTCAATTTTAACCAGATTTTTATAAAAAATATTATAACAAATACTGTTTGGTATACAAGATCTATAGATTTTTTCTGGCTTTTTAACATTTATCGTTTCAAAAATTAATTTGCTAATTATGGCATACATTTGTTTAGAAGATAAGATCTATATTTATTTATGAGTGTTTCTTTATGACGAAAGATAAATCAGTAAACGTTACCATAGAATCTAATAGTTTGAAGGTTCATTTGAAATGACAGACTAATACGAATGTAACATAATTAGTATATACTATGAACTAATATGAAAGTAATGTGCCTTTTCTAAAATACTTTGAACTATTTTAACACATTTACACTGGCCCGCCCTAGCATAAAATATGTAAAAATCCTTAGATTTTAATGTTAATTGACGTTATAAATTGAGTTTACTAGTAGGAATGGGAAAACCCAATTAATGGACTTAATTTGAAAATCGAGCTAAGTTAAAAACAAACAACAAACAAACAACTCCTGCAATGTAATATTGATCTAGAGAAGTTTAATTTTTATAAGTTAATCATTGAGCATTCTTAAATAGGTAAGGCAATTCGTTTATGATTCGGATAATTAAAAAGAGAAAAGCAGTTTGGAAATTAAAATATAGTTTACAAATAAAAACAATTGTTGCGGAAGATTCAATTCTCCGTACTTCAATACATGATAAGAAAAAATAAATGACAAAAAAAACAACACCAAAACACTTAATGTCAAGTACATCAATAAATGCCAGGTACATCATTAAATGTCAAGTAATTCAATAAATGACAAATTCATCAGTAAATGACAAGCACATCAATAAATGACAAAAACATTAATAAATGACAAGTTAGTACATTATAAGTGACAAGTACATCGATAAATGTGAAGCATGTCATTAAATGTCAAGCGTATCATTAAATATAAAGTACATCATTAAATGTCAAATAAAGCAATGAATGACAAGTGCATCAATAAATGACAAGTACTTCATTAAATGACAAGTAATTACATCAATAAATCTGAAGCATGCAATTAAATGTCAAGTGCATCAATAAATGACAAGTACTTCATTCAATTACAAATAAGTAAATCAAGAAATGATATGTAAATATATCAATAAATGACAAGTACGTCAATAAATGTGAAGCAAGTCATTAAATGTCAAGTAAATCAATAAATGGCAAGTACATCATAAATTGTCAAATAAATTGATAAATGACAAGTACATCAATAAATGACAAGTACTTCATTAAATGGCAAGTAAGTTCATCAATAAATCTGAAGCATGTCATGAAATGTCACGTATACCAATAAATGACAATTAAGTACATCAATAATGACAACTACATCAATAAATGTGAAGCATGTAATTAAATTAAATGAGAAGTACATCATTAAATGACAAGTAAGTACATCAATAATTGACAAGTGAGTACATCAATAAATGACAAGTACATCAATAAAGTGAAGCACGTCATAAAATGTCAAGTACATCAATAAATGTCAAGTACATCATTAAAAGTCAAATAAATCAATAAATGACAAGTACTTCATTTAATGACAAGTAAGCACATCAATAAATATGAAGAATGTCATTAAATGCCAAGCATATAAATAAATTACAAGTAAATAGATATGTCAAGTAAATAAATAAATGACAAGTACATCAATAAATGTAAAAACATGCCATTAAATCATTAAATGTCATATAAATCAATTAATGATAGGTACATCACTAAATGACATGTACATCAATAAGTGATTAAAATATTTAAAAAAAAATAATCATTATATACCATTGTCGTATCAGCCGGTGGGAAGGACTCATGATACCTGATAAAAGACAACCTGATATAGACCACCTGATATAAGACAGCCGTATGAAAGACAACCCGATATAAGACAGCCTTATACAAGACAACCTGATATAAGACCACCTTGTAAAAGAGGGCGGTAGGGGGGGGGGTAAGACACAAGGGGTTAAAGAACAACAGAGAATGAAAATTAATAACTTATCCGAGATAGTAAGAGTGAGTTGAAAATAAAATTAAAATAATTTTGATTACAGAAATCGGCAAATATCGGGTCTGAGATTATTAGGAAATAGCGTATTTTGGAAAGAAGATAGGAGCAGGGAATTACCGGGTCAGTATCGAAGATGGGGAGAGCAGATGCAGATTACGTTGGTTTTGTATCATGAGATTAACTTTTTGATAGTCTGCTAAACGATGTTGTAGCTTTTGTTTTGTTGTTTGTTTGTTTGTTGTTGTTTGTTTGTTGTTGTAGTTCCAATAGGGTATTTGATACCTAGCGTGTTTGAAATAAATCCTTTATGTTCAGTAGTCCCTGAGCAATAATATTATTTTGTAATTTTTATTTAAGATTAGAGATTGCAAATTTGAATCGAATTGTTTTTAATTTGTTTGAAGACGGTATCGGTACATCAAAATGTCGCAAACATTGGCTTAGCTATGATTAGTTCCATCCCGGGTGGGCAACGATTTTCGCTTCCCCTTTCCACGAAAAAAAAAGAAAAAGAAATCTGCAATTGACTGAACATACCGCCATCAATATAAAGAAATAACAGACACCCCACCACCCTTCCGTGCCAAGCAACCGTCTAAAAGAGTGATGCATATATTTTATATATTTCAAATGTATTTTATGCAAAGAATGAAAATAATCGCTAATTTAATTTTTTATTTTTTAAATAAGTTTATCTGGGTACAACCGGTGGGCCTTAATTTTTAATGCTGTGGTCTGAATGTGGACTCCTATTCTGAATATTTACATGCATTATTAATACTATAACAAAAATCAAGATTTCAAAATCAAAAGCTTAGTATCAACTATACAATAATAAATTCTGTGATGTCAGTGCGTATTTTAAACATTACATCTCTAAGCTTTCACTGGCAGTTGACAGTTCATTGCTGTCACTGCCTCTGTGGTGTGTGTTGCTGAGAACTGTTAAGTCAGTGTTGTCAAGGTTTAAGCCATTTGATTCAGACTTATCACTGTGGAAAGCATCGAAATCACAAGATGCAGACTTTTGTGGCACTTACTTTTTTTCTGAGGGATTGAAAAAGTAGATCTTTACAGTAAAGGTTAAACACTAATAATAGAGATAGTTCACCAAAACTCATTGAATACTGTAGAGTTTGACAGCTCTCATGTAAAAAAAAACCAGACTTTTACAAAAATTTTGCAGTGGCAAGGCTCTCTTTAGAGAAATGTTAGGATGAAATTGCGTCTGGACATTTACTGTTCCTAGGTATTTTACAAAAAAATTAATAAAAAGATTTTTGTACAATTATTCTCTTTCATCTATAAATGGACGTACAACTATTGGCTCAAGGTCCCCTTGCACATCTGACCTGTATCCTCCATAGCAAATATATAGATAACATGGGACTCTTAGAGTTATTGTAGGCCTTGCCAAGTAAATTTTAGTATCACAAATGAGCAATTGCTAGAAGGCTTTAGACCCTTTGGGGTGGTCCTTGATTTCTCTGCCTCTAAGTCACAAAACTCCCAATGTATACAGAAAACACATCATTTGTATTTATTATATGACGTCGACAAACACAGAAAAAAACAAAACACGCAAAAATCAGTTTTTCTCCCCTCCCACCCTTTTACCTCCCACCCTTTTACCTCCCACCCTTTTACCTCCCACCCTTTTACCTCCCACCCTTTTACCTCCCACCCTTTTACCTCCCACCCTTTTACCTCCCACCCTTTTACCTCCCATCCGACGCCAGTGTGGTTTAGAGTAAATGTGACACTTACAACGTAATCTGTATCTCCCGATTTTGGTCAGGCTTGTAAGGTGAAGCCAAATCCTGGCCAACTTCGACGACCAAAAATCACGTACGGTCTTGTCTCGGGCGGTCATCGTGACAAAGATGACAAACCCCTGCAGTGTGGCGGCTATACAAAATATGAAATTGAAGAGAACCCCGGCGTGGTTTCCTATGGTCACGAATCCAAAGATCCAGAACAGGCCTGAAACCATTGGATAAACATTTGTGAGGTGCGATGATTCTATATTGAAGACGATGGGTAGAAATTCAATACACCAACACACTAATTGGTAAAATTTAGACGTCTTGAGTCATAAGAACCGACGATTTAAACTAGAACAGACAACAGTCCAAGGGAAGGGGATACATGAAACATATTTTAAATAGGGTTAGTTAGGTTAGTTATTCCTAATTTAATGCTACTCATTTCAAATTTATTGCTAATTATTCTAAATTAAGGGCAAGGTATTCCAGATGTAAAGCCATTTATTCTAAATTTACTGCTACTAAACAGACCTCCACCCACAGACACACCAAAAATACAAGATTTACAAATAGAAATTAGGGCCCTAAATAGCCCTGGCTATCAAGCAGCTTCAAATTGGGAATACGCCTGGACCAAATAAAATCACAACAGTGAAGATGAGAGTAGAGATGGATACACTAGTCAACAAGCTGCAACCTTTTAGGAAGAAGAAAGAGTTCAAAAATATCGGAAGGAAGTATACCTCGTCAAGAAAGCAAAGAAAAGGGATCCAAGCAACTGCGCAAAGCACTGACGAATTTCACTGCTGTCAATACCAGAATTTTTAAATTATAATATTATACGTAGCTACAAGATCAACAGGTTGGCCTCCACTAAAACAGATCATGCACTGAACAATACGAATCATTTTAGAACAGTTCATCAAAGGGAACTCTTTCATACCTAAATTTATCAACTACGAAAAGGTCTTTGATAGCATTGTCAAAAAAGAAAACTTTCTGAAATCTTCTCCAGCATCATGGGGTACCAGAAAAACTGGTCTGAATCAGTCAGTGCTCTTATGAAGAAATGACATGAAGGATGGTACACAAAGATAGACTCACAAATGTCTTTAAATTGTAAAAAAGAGTAAGACAAGGATGTCTATTCTGTTGTCTCACTTTTTATTCATCCAGACCATTACCTGAATAATGAAGAAAAAAAAATCAAGAAAAAAATAGGAACTAGATACTGTGGACACCATAGGTAGAACTGACTGACACAGACTTTAGAGACGAACTTGCCCTTCTGTCCTACAACGAGCAATAAATGCAGGAAAAGACAGAAGAAGTAGACAATATTTCAGGACATCGCTGGCTCAATACAAATAAAAGCAAGAAAAGATCATGAGGCAAACTCAACAAACCAAGAGCATATCTTTCTGGCAGGAAATGTGCTGGAAGAAGTGGAAGACTTCACATAACTAAGCAGCATCATTGACATAAGTAGTGGATCCAAAGGGAAAGTCGGGGCTATAATTGGAAAGGCTGGGTCAGCATTTGTGCTATTAAAGAAAATATTGGAGTCGAAGGAGCTGACTCTGCAAACCAAAGTAAGAATTTTCAACACAAATGTCGAAACGGTCTTACTCTATGGAGCCGCAACTTGGAGAAAAGCGAGCATAAACGTAGAAAGTACAGTAGAAATCACTAGACATATCTAACATGGAATCCAGAGGGGAAAAAAGAAAGAGAGGGAGCCCTAAGAATTCATGGAGATTCAAGCTAGAGGCAGAAACACAAAGAATGGGATACACTTGGAAACAACTGGAAAGGAAAGCACATGGCCAAGATGAACGGAAAAGTCATGTAGAAGTACCCAGACGGAGTACAAGGCATACGTAAATACAGCTAGATTTATTTCTTATGCACTGATAGATGTATTCCTCATTAATGTTAGATTTATTCATTTTTAACTGCTAGAGTTATGCCTCATTTACTGCTAGAGTTACTATTAAATTACTGCTAAATTAATCCACATTTACTTCTAGAACTGTCCACTATTTAACTACTATATTTACCATAGGCTTAACTGCACTCACCTAACACACAAGAACAGATGAAAGAAGCCCGTATGTCGACGGCAGTCTTATTCTGGTGCATGGTTGAGTGTTTGGCCATGTCCTTCCTACGACACAAGTTGACCACAACCACGATGAAAATGACGATGTTGGTCATGATGATCAGGGAAATGGGAATAACCACACCATACAAAAAGGCAAGCCCGGACATACAACAGCTGGGAATTAGAATATAACAAATTGGATACCTTGTATGAAATCAACAGACCGACAAATTAAAAAAGCTTTTAGACTGATTTGAAGAAAATTTCAAGTTTTTTAAAATGTAGTTACAGTTATTCATTCGTAATCGATCATGACCACCTCAAATCCTTTTTTATGCTGAACTTGGCTGTGGGTGAGCATATGGCTCATGATTAAGTTCTTTAACGTTAATATCTGAGGCTAAACTGTTTAACATAAAGCATAAACTATGTTGGCCATCAAAGTGGACACAAGGGATATCTTTAAATGCAGGCGTTTGTTTACAAAAACATTTTACTTTGTTTAGTAAGTCGCTATGCTATTTATCTGCTCATGAAGAGCATTATGTAGAATGAATTTTGTTTTGAATGTAATAAATTCCCGGTGATATTCCGGAATAGACATAGATAAGTTTAATCACATTTTTTTTCTCAAAAATAATGGTTATGAAAAAAAAAAATGTTGAACCTACCATTTTGTTTCACGTATATAATTATCACGAAAGGTGATCAAGACGGTTACAACCGGGATGACAGGTAGACCTAAGGTGGGGGAAGAGATTAATTTTTTTAAACTAAATTTATTAGCGTCATTGAGAAAATAGAAATCATGTACGGTAGTCATGTAAGTTTTCTTGATAACATGGCTAAAATGTTACACAATTAATTTGGAATGAGTCCCTCAACATGTTTACACTATAAACAATTTTTTGTTTGAAAGAAGTCAGCTTGCCAAGCTTTCAGTCTGTCGCTGGAAAACTGACACAACATTTTTTTGTATGACAAAGGCATCTTATGAATTTTTCAACTTTTATTTAAATTTGAAATAGGCACACACAAAAAATCAATTTCATTTTTTTTTTAAAAATGATTAAGACTATCTTAATCTTCTTATAACTACATGTAAATCACCGGTAATTTGTTTCCAGTCTTTCTTTTGGAATTTTGTAATTTAGCTTAAAAAAGACATCAATATTTTGACGTACCCATTGCTGGTATGAATACCTAATGTTCCCCATAATGGTATGGTTGTCTAAACCATACTTTCATGGATGTCTAGCATCTGCTGATATGGATTTCTAACCCATGATCATATGGATGTGAAACCAATGCTGGTATGGATGTCTAGCCATGATGGTATGCATATCTAGCGTACCCCATCCGATATGGAAGTCTAATGCACCCAATGCTTTTAAGGATGTCTATAATTTTCATTTGTTATATTTTCATTTCTATTGTTGGCTGAAAAAGGCTTTATGCCGAAACGTCCTTGTTTTTTGTCATGTTATCTTATTTCAAGCTTCCACATACCTCGTTTCGCTACTTCATTCATTTAAGGATGTCTAACATACCCCATGCTGGTATGGATGTCTAACATACCCCATGCTGGTATGGATGTCTAACATACCCCATGCTGGTATGGACGTCTTCCACATGTAATGAGTGAAGTGTGTGTTCATGACCTTGACAAAGAGCAGATACTGCAAGACTCCTTCCATCAACATCCACATGAAAGATGACAGGATCAGGTAGTGGAAGAGAACTGTCACAACGATGCATCCAGGATCAAGCGATGTCTGAGATGCGCTTGCCAGGAACACGACCCACGCCATGAGGAGTGCAAGACAAAGCTGGAACAGTGTCTGCTGGGGACGTCCTTTCTGTAATCGTCTGACCACGCATGCAGTTTTAGAAGTGCACAAATGAAAAACATAATCTTACATTTTATTCAGGAATACAAAAATTAAAAAATCAGTGTAAAATAAATGCCCTATCGTTAAAACATCAATTTTTCCGTTAATTCCTGGACTGTTATTTTATTCACATAAATATTATTTTTTGAAATATGTGGGGTAAAAATAGGGAAACATTTAAACGCTATGTTTCATCTAAGTATATCTATGAATCCATTGTTAGAGTCGGACGACTTACTTGATGAAGAGGAATGAAAGAATGGAAAATGAGAGTCCTACGACAGAAAGGCTTGCTCCCACACAGGACACGATTAAAAGGGCCAAGAAGTTCTCAGTGTTCACTCTTTCTTGGACATATAAACTCTGTGAAGGTTTCAAATTTCAACACATTTTTTTTCACATTTGAACAGTCAAAGCAAATTATAAGAAAAAACCATCAGCATAGTAGATGATTTAATTAAAAATTCCTTAAAATAAGAAAAATCTCTTACATATTTATTGTATTTGCAGAGGACATTGAAAAGTTTCACGATTGTGTTTGATTAAAACAAACGGCACGAAAAAAACAACAACGTTAAAACGCAAAGCCATTAGTACCCCTGTGCCACTGCCACTAAGTCATTAGTACCCCTGTGCCACTGCCACTAAGTCATTAGTACCCCTGTGCCACTGCCACTAAGTCATTAGTACCCCTGTGCCACTGCCACTAAGTCATTAGTACCCCTGTGCCACTGCCACTTAGTCATTAGTACCCCTGTGCCACTGCCACTAAGTCGAAAATGTTCTTTGACTCAAAAGGTTATAATTGCTCCGATTAAACACGAGGCAATATATCCGGCTTTGCTCGGGCTCGTTGCCTACAGACAGCGGTAATCCATCACGTGACCAACAGGTTCCCCGACACGAAGAGTACCAGAGATGGGGTTTTCCGGCGCTAAAAACGTGAACTGCGCTGTGTCTGTGCAGATTTTTGTTGTACCGGTTGTGCCAAAAATTGTGGCCACGTTGAATCAAAAGGTGCCTAAACGAACACACAAGTGCTCAATTAACTTGCCGGTCACAGCTGACCAATCTAAGTAACAACTGCTTTATATCCTCGTTCGTTTATTGTTGTTGATGTTGTTGTTGTTTTACCCACTATATTTCATTATCTGTTTGAAATGGACGAATTCTGCGTGTTGCTTATCAGGTTAAGCATAGTTATGCACTTGTCCAGCTCATTCAATGTGACCCCGTAAAAATGATACCGCCTCAGTTAATTATAATGCATTGGCCTATATGTCTTATATCGACACAACGTGTGCAAGCGTCTATAATTGCGAGTTATATCATTATTATCACACATACTGACATGCGATTTTGTACTAAAAGACCTAGTCTGTGAAAAATGATACAACTATATGTTATAATTGATGTTATTGTAGTTAAACATACAGCTATGCGATGAAATATTTCATAGACAACAATCTGTGCGCTGATATAATCCTATCAGTTAAATCATTATAGTAGAAATGTTGCAATTTTCTAGACATTTGGGTAAACTGAGGTATCTTGTATCTCAGTTTCTCCGCTCTTAAATTAGGCCCTCATTATTGATATGTAGATTCAGAGAGCAAAACTGTGTAATTGTCATAGAAGCTATACCTGCAGCATAATGTCTTTTTAAAAGTCAAATATTATATTAAAGGCGAAATGTGTGTCCTCTCGATCGATTTTGGGTTTAAACTCTCATGAATCATCGCTGCAATTTAACTTTAATATCAAATCATGATTTTTGCTTGTTATGTAAATGAATTGTTGGTCATGCTTTGAATAACCTTTAAAACATTCGTTATCTAGAGTTATCCTTCATGTTATTGCTAGTTATGCAATGAAATATTAGTCACACTTTTGTTAACCTGAACATGTGTCACTTTCAGATATGGCTACATCTCCTTTTCCTGGTTTCGAGTAAGAATATAACCTCATGATGTCAATTCCTGTGCTTGTGAACATTTTAAAACTGTAATTGACCATCACTCTGCGACGTATGGATGATCTATATAAGGGTCAGACCATCAGGTGATACAGGCCTACGGTTAATATAAAACAGGGTGCACTAAATGGTAAGGCACGGTTGATTTAAAGCAGGTAACACCAACAGGTCAGATACGGTTGATTTAAAACAGGGCATGCTGAATGGTGAGGGCACAACTGATATAAACAGACGCCTACCGTCAGGACGGCAAAGTTTGTGAGGTGGTCACAAACACAAACATCCCTGCCGTCAATGGTTTGGTTGTACACGCATCCCTGGCTTGACCAGCCCCCGGCGCCCGACTCGGCCTCAAAGTCCCAGAAGGCACATGTCGTCAGACTCGGTCTCAGATGTGTCGGCATTTGCTTGACTGGCAGAAACATAATCTGGACAGTGTTGGAGTTCCGGTTGGAGACCGCTTTATAATCGACCAATAGCTGTAGAAACAATGGTTTAGGCAATTAAATTATCATTTTTATAAGCATAAGTGAAACTGAATTTGTAGCTTTTATTAGTCTAAATAATTCCACCCCCTCCCAAACATGTATATTATTATGCTTTAATTAGCTTCATTAATGTTTATTTAAAGCAGGGGTGGGCAACCCAAATGACTTTATGTGACACTTTCGTTGTGGATCAGCTCTATGCGGGGCACATGTCCCTAAACATAATAAAGAAAATAAATACCAATAAACAACGTATACAAATTTATACTTTTATTTTTATTGCATCTACTCAAGCTTATACAACACATGCAAAAATTGTATACATTTAAATAAAAAATATAGTTATTTAGCTAATTGTATTCAGCGCATATTGTTCATAAAATTCGGTCCCGCCATGTCCGCTTTAAATGACCAAATGGGGTGAAGGAGGAGGGAGGAGAGAGGAGGGAGGAGAGACCAGGGAGGAGCGGCGGAAATCGAGGACGCCCAGCAGAAGTGTGACGTGTAAATTGTGAGATGGTTCTGTTGTTGAGGGTGCTTGGCCCCTCTTCCATGGTTTATTATGCGTAAATTACAATGCGTAGATGCATGTTTGCACCAACCAGATGTTCGAAGTGTATCATTCTACACTAAACCGAAGAGCAACAAGAAATTTAGAATGACTGTATCTGTGTTTAAATAAATCCTGTAAATAAGAGCTAATACATTGCATTTGTGTATCTAAAGTTGTATTTTAGATTCGAGATTTCATAATTTGAATTTTATTTTTTTTTTTTAATTGGTCAAAAAAGGGGGACATGTACATCAAAATGGCGAAGAAAGTTTGGCACATGTTGGTCACACTGAGTGTAAAAATTAGAAAAAAAATAAAACGAATGGGTAATTAAATATATAAGCATTCTTCACAAATTTAATACCATTTAAACCAAGATGTGCACCGAATATTAGTTAACAATAAGTTGGTAACATACAAAAAAAATGTTATTTTGTGGAAATGTTTACAATGCTTTACCGATAACACCAGCCACTGTCCACTCATGATTCCGTACTTACTTGTGCAGTTACGACTCTACTGTTGAGAGATGGCTTACTGATGTTGTTCTCCACTACACTGTTTTTGAAGAGTGTTGTGTCGGAGTAGACATTCATGGCCAGTCTGATATCTGAGCCAGAGTAGTTACTCACAATGTTCTGTAACATTTTTCAACAAGTCGTGTTATTATAACATTGCACAAAAAAAAAAAAACATATACAGACACAACACATAAAACCACAAACAAAGACATCATATTTCACCTGTGAGGGACAAGCAGGGCCATGTCAGGACATGTACAAAACATGAAAATGGCAACTCCTATTTAATAAATAAATGCCACAAGCTAAAGACATATTTAAAGAACTCTGAATACATTAAGGTTTTGAAAACAAAGAACCGTTCGCTGATTTTCATAAACCGGTTTACGTCGAGAATACAAAAGAGTAAAAAATCAAGATTTTTAAATTATAAATAAAATAATTAATCAATAGGAAATGCATTTCTTTAAAATTAAAAAAAAAAAAAAGAAATAATTTTTCATGCAAGAAATAAATATTATTAAAATGCATAAAAATTCGTAGACTACTTTCTAATGTTTAGCCCATTGGACCATACAGCACTCAGTAATCTGTATCAGCTGACGAATGTTACAAATAGGTTGTGACATGGAATTATTTTTCTGGGTAAAGTGTACCCCTTGTTTTTGCAGGAATTCAATCTATGACAGATATTAAAAACTTGGCAGATCGCAGTCGCCCCAAATTTTGTCTCCAAATAATTACTGAAAACTACAATGTAAAGATAATACCCTAAAATCAGCTATTTAACACATATGAAATGGACCAAAAATTCCGCTCATACCCACAAAAAAAAGTTTGCCAGTAACAATGTAACTGGCTGCCTACAGTCTTATAAAGTATAATGCCCACCTGACTAGGCTGTGAGGAACAGTTTAGAATGCATTGGTGAAATAGCCTCACCGTTCACACTAAACCGCAAAGCATACAGAATATATATATAACTCTGGCGGTCAATACACTCTTGATATGTTTACCAATGCAGGAAATGAGGTCTTGAGACACTATGGCTTTTATTTTAACACAGATAACATAAAAAAGAAGGAAGACAATGTCTGATAAGATGCAAATATCACAGGTTGCTCACAGTTTGACCAGCATTATTACATATCTAGCAATAAACATGTTGGATGACTCTGGACAAGGCATGATTTACACGTTATTCAAAGTATGACAAACATTTAATTCACATAAGGTAAAATAATCATGTTTGAGGATAAATTTGAACTGCAGCAATGCTGACTTAGAATAATGAACCCAACATGGGTATCTGTGGGTCAACTATAATAATATTTTTATAATATTTGATTATTAAACAAATTTGCAGTGTTTCGCTATACGAGTATGAAAATGACACAGGTTCTAAAAATTATAAATGTAAACGGCGATGGCGTCTCAAAACGTAGAAAAGGAATTGCAAGGAATTGAAATGTTAAATATTAATAAAATTGGCCTTGTTTTAAGGGAATGCAAATCATGTTTCAAACGAAACTACAACTAAAACAAAACAGCAATCCAATACTTAATAATAATATGATTCACTAACATTAATTAAATCTGTCTGTAACAGGATGGCTACTTCAGCTTGTCCGTAGTCAACCTGGTCGACTTTGGTAACTGTCCGGAGGTTTTCTGATGTAAGAACCTCTGTTTTATCACCAGACAATATCTGGGAGAGGAAAAAAATAAAAGATTTTCTTTCAGCTTGAAATTACTGATTGTCCCAAACAGACACAATATTTAATTTGGGATAAACTAGAGAATACGTCACGCGTATTGTAGCTTAAGTCTCAACAAAATACACACCTTAATTCCCAGAACCAATGTACTGTCATTGATACGGCTAAGGTTCCAGACTTCCAGGCCAAGACCACCGGAAGTTATTCGCAGGTAATTTTGGTCGGTCCCAATTTCAACCTGACCTCCCGATAGATCCAGACTCTTTAAAATTCTAAATATGTAAAAAAAAAAAATACTTTTTTAAAAAGAAAAATTGAACCAAAAAAAGGGTCAATTTAATATTATTTTAATTTAGTTTCTATTATAGACAATTATTTATTACAACTTACAGATGTATCGATATTTAAACCAATTCAAGTTTATCTAATTGCGAACAGGATAAGAAGATACATCTACAATGGGGTTTTTAAGCATATAATAAAAACCGCAAACTCTGAAGATATATAAGCGCATATTTAAATCTTAGCTTAGCTGAGAAAGCAAGTTTCCCGTATTTACAACTGGTTGTAAATATACATTAAGCGTACCCGAATCCCATTAGGGTTGGGGTGTAATGTCTGGTGGGCAGCGGGAAACCCTGAAAGTGATGTCAGGGAAATCATAAAAAATTCAAAAAATCAATATATTAAAAAAAAAACATTATTCCTACAGACACTTGTTAGCATCTGATGACAAACCTGTTTGTGGCGTTCCCTAATCTCTGGGACTCTGTTAAGACATGATCCGGGAAGTTCCTCATGAAAGCAGCAACGTCCAGCATTCCCTGAACGGTGGCCGGGGTCTTAACACTGATGTAACTGATCTTCTGGAAAATATCTGCGATATATCTGACATCTTCAGGTATAACCCTGATAATGTCCAGCTCTGTAAGAATAATTCTTCTTGTTAAGTTCACAATTTCCTCAACATTCGAGTTGTTGATGTCTCTCTGTTTAGAATTTTTTAAAAATGTTTTTAAAAATATCAGTAAATAAAATCTTATATTAAAACCATAAATAAAAAATAATTTCATAAATAGATAAGTAAATTTTCTTTAAATTCTTCAGACCCCGTAAAATATTCCATGTTCTTCTGTTACATTATTACATTGATATAAACCAATCAAATAACATACGATCTCTAGGTAAAACATTCTATGTTCTTCTGTTACATTATTACATTGATATAAACCAAACAAATAACATACGATCTCTAGGTAAAATTTGATTATGAAAAAACAAAAAAGATTCCAACCATTGCTATATCCTGAAGCCAGTACGTGACGTCAGTTCTCTCAGAATTATTAGCAGAGTAGTAGTCACAGAGCGGGTTTACATGACGGCTCCAGTGTAGTCCAATGATCTTATCTCCCTCACATGCCATGGTCACCAGTGGTTGGCGGTCTGCATGGACATTGTAAGGACATTGCGACAAAATGATATTACAATGGTAAAAACTGTTAATATAAATTTTGGGTTTTGTTCGAAAAGACGCTTTCTTCAAATGTTTTAAAGGAATTTTTATTTTTGATAACAAGTTGTAGGGGATGCCTAGGTGTATTACCCTGTGCACATGTACTTGGGCTCTTCCAGACTGTTCCGACGGTTGACTTGGGGAGGTTGTATCCAGCGTTGCTAATGGTGTCTGACAGATTTACAGGCCAGCACCAGTCAATGCTACGCACTTGGACAGACGCGACATTGAATTGTTGAAGCTCATCCTTTCTCTGTAGTTAGTGGTAATTAAAGAATACATTTATATAAATATATATCAAGAAAAACTTCTTTGATATGAATGGGAAAGAGTTGATTTAACGTCCAACAACAAATACATGCAAAATGAAATGGGGGATTCTTCACGGAGGGACATGAGATTTTATAATGGAAAAGGGCAAGCCGTGCCAGGATACAAATGATGGCAGCTATACCAGGTTACAGGAGACGGCAGCTATAACTAGTTTAAAAGAAAGGGCAGCTATAACCAAGCTACAACAGACGGCAGCTGTGACCAGGCAACAAGAGAGATTCAATGATCTAATGGACAAATGGCGTTCCTACCGCTGTAAGAAGAGGATGTTACTAACATCGCCCACAAGAGTGTGCTACTAACGTCACAAGAAAAGGATTGCAGTAGCATCACTGAGAAGAGAATTGTACTGCCAACACTGAATAGATTTAGAGTTAACAGTTTTGTCATAGGACCAGGGTTCCAGAAAAAAAACAAAAAACTTTGGTTAAAATTCCATTGAATAAAATATTTCATAAAATAGTTGTTTACTGATGTGATTGTTCCAGTAATACCTTTCGGAAAAGTTCCATTATGTTCTTAGATGCGAGTTCCAACATTGTCTGGTTCATATCTTCAATGGTTTGTGTTTCAGAAGCGTTCTGATAAAAATACGCCACAAGACTCTTTCTGTCATCATTTGGGGATGTATAGATAAAAGAACATAAATCCTGGGTGGATTTTATTTTCCACATGTTGAAAATAAAGATTTGCCATTTGTAATTACTAAAATAATTAATTGATATATTACTCAGTTTCATTAATGAGGTGTGGACGTTATATGATTATATAAGTTGATGTAAAACATAATATATATATTTTTTTTTTCAGTTAGATTTTTTTTTAAAATGATACTAAGCTATTATAATATATCAAGACTTATAACAATTATGCTATGTTGTTTAAATAAAACAATTTGTGATAAACTATCACACAATGTTAAGTGAACCAAACAAACAATGTTAAGTGAAGCACATACGTAAACATCATTGGTTTTATCCGCCAACGCTGCAAAGGCTTTACAACATCGTTCAGGCTGTTCTGGAGGTCAACCAGTGTTGACCCATTTGATAAAGAACGAGTTATTGTCAGTGTTGGATCAAGGGAAAGATTTCTGGAACTGGCAACAAAGGTTTGAGGAGTCCATTGATTTAGTAATGAAGCCTCGAGCATGACCACGGCAAGTTTGTCCGCCATGTCATTGGACATCAGGTCAATGTGCAGTGAATAGATCTCGTAATCTGAGAACAAAGGAAAAATAGCTGGTCTAGGCAATTGGTGATAAGAAAACTACATTCAATAACACATATCTGATCGTATCAATTGGTGATATTAAAACTACATTCACTAACACATATCTGATCGTATCAATTGGTGATATTAAACTACATTCTTCTATAACAAAAATCTGGTCAACTCGCTGATAAGAAACTAAATTATATAGCACATATCTAGTCAAGTCAAATGGTGATAAGTAAACTACATTCGTAGCAAATATCTGGTCTAATCAATTGGTGATTTTAAACTACACTCTATAACAAAAATCTGGTCAAGTCACTGATAAGAAACAACATTCTATAACAACTTATATCTTGTATATAATTGGTAATAAGAAATACCATTCTATATCAGATATCTCGTCAAGTCAACGGGAAATAAGAAAACTACATTCTAAATGTGTCTTTCTTGTCTTTATCCTTCAAAAGTTTTTAAAAGACAGACATAAAACATTAAAATATATTATTACAAACTAAATTTAATTGATATCATATATTGTTAGCTGCAATTGAGTTAACTCACTGTTTCAACATAAGTTTCTTCTTTAAACTAAATGTGTCCACTTGTCATAAGCCCCTTCGGAGGTCAAAAGCCCCACTTGGCTTATCCATCAACTAGTATATCAATTCATCGGAAACAAAATTATTTCGGAACAAAATGGTTTCAAACAAATTAATTTCTTGACTGTTTTCTGTAGCTCTTGCTTATATTTCCCCAACCAGTACAATGAATCATTAAGTTTTTTTCCGACTGCCTTAGATCAATATTTCAACGCATAAATTCATAGAAGACTAACCCGTAAGGCGTATAAAGGCAAAGTCTGATTGTTGGGTGGAGCCATCTTTTAGATTATTGATCTCACAGTGTAAGTATTGGTTGAGATCGATGTCAGAATCACCAGAGGCAGAAAATTCATTCTGTGTTAAATATTGAAATGTCTTAATATTATTTAATACAACACGGTATTATAATATAATATTATTTGTGTATAAAATAGATACCTCTGTAAAAATAAATGTAGCTAAATTTTAGCATTTACCCAAGTGCCTGGTGCATTTATTAGAGTGCCCTCTTCATCGCAATACTTTGATTAAGATAAAAAAAATGGTACTTGCTTCTTGTACTGTCAAATTAAAATAGTGGCCCACCGTGGAAGGCATACCATCCTGAGACATAAATGGAATCCCATTCTTGTAGAACGTCACTGCCTGAAGCTGGTCAAAGTGGAGGGGGAAAAGAGATTTTATCAAGGCCAAAATAATTCGATTTGTACTTAAATGCTAATTGAAAATGTGCATTTTGGTGGCCTTAGTTTAAATGATCATCTTCGTTTTATTTTAATAAGACTTTTCAGAAAATTCAGGGTATTCAGAGCCTCTAAATCATTGGCATAATATAATCACTGCCTAATTGACGTAGTTTATTATCGATAAACCGTGTTGACAGAAGATGGCTTAATTTTTAAAAAAAAATCATTTAAGAACCCAACGAGCTTACCGGTCCTATGGAAGTAACACACTCAATGGAGACGTCGTTTTGGATAGGGGTACCATTGGCGTCACTTAAGCTGCCAAACTGACGTGCTAGTCTTGAAGGGGCTTGGATCTCATTGCCGATCACCATGACACCTGGCCAATTGGCTGTGATCTTCAATTTCGGGGGCGATGTGTCTGAAAATGTAGGATACAAACCAAAGTGGTATTGTCTTGAGGCGATCACATGAAGAAAACTAGTCCACAAGGGAAACACGTATTTAGTTGAAGTAATTTCTGCCACGTTTTAACATGGCGTCACTCACCGTTATATGACTTTTTCAGCTGACATAAGACTCTCAGGCGCGTGCCGCATGGCATAGGCGTGTACTCATGTTGAACCTGTGGGAAGGCAAAGGATGGCGCACTTCAATTAAACCTATCAGAGA
The DNA here is from genome assembly GCA_964033795.1 of Lymnaea stagnalis. Taxonomy (NCBI): domain Eukaryota; kingdom Metazoa; phylum Mollusca; class Gastropoda; family Lymnaeidae; genus Lymnaea; species Lymnaea stagnalis. The sequence goes on along the minus strand of CAXITT010000094.1, from coordinate 478,886 downwards.
TTGTTAAGCATCGGACAATATAATTGTTATAATGGTAAATCTTTACTCCCCCGTGATATGTAACGGTTGACTACGTCCCATTTCGCTTTAAGATAAGCTATAAAAGTGTATTCTATCTTATTTTGCCACGGATATATCCAAGATGGATCATAAGACCTAGATACAGGGCATGTGAAGAATGCGAGAAAGATTTGACTGTTGCTGTAACAACGTGTCTCCCCAAAACAAATTTGCACCGACTCGGTGCATCTTTACCCATTAATTAGGTCTAAGAACATTGTGTAATATAGTAAAGACAAAGTGAAAAGTTACGGATTTTAAATGTTTAAGATGGTGTCTTACGAATTTAGAAGAGCCAACGGCCACAGCGCTACAGACGTTGTCCTCTCCAGTGTCGAGCCAGAGTAGTTCGGTTGTGCTGTTAATGTAGCCAAGATAGAGGGACGCGTTCCCATATGATACGAGCATTTTTCTCTCATAGTCAGAAGTCACCCTTGTGATTGAAAATGCATGCATTATTAGCTTATTTACATAGTTTGGGAGCTGATTTAGCCCGTGACAGTCTCGTTTAATAGATGACATCTTTAAACAGATAACTACATGTTAGTTTTTCAGATTTCTTATGTATGTAGGTCACTCAATATGCAAGCAGCTAAGCGAATGTTCATACAACTGAATGTTTACGTCGATAACTGAAAACTCACAAGACTAATGGATATATTTTTACGGCTTATTGCACATATGTATGACTTATCGATCTGGCTAACTGAATATTTGTTTAGGAAGCCATGTGTTTTTTTTTAGGCTGACATCCTTATTCCTTGCAACAGCTCTCTGATCTCTCCATATCACGACAACAGTCGGGAGAGCCATCCGTGTCTTTACAGCAACAGCGCTATCTCTCACCGGGATGTGTCGTCAAGTGTGACAAGCTCCCAAGCAACGCCCCTGGAATATCTGCCTCAGTCGCTTGTCTGAGACGATGTGTTTCTGGATATTTTTGTTTTATGACACCCCTGGTCATAGGACCAAGGTATGAAAGAGGCTTTTACAGGATGGGGGCAGCTGCGTTGGAAGGGGCGTTCCTAGGAGGGCGTTATATTTCATTTAAATTTAGGGGCGGCATTTTCGGCCATTTGATCGGATTTTTTTTTCCGAAGGTGTGCTAAGAGCTTGGGGGTGGGGTGGGGGTAATTATGACCAACGTTCACACCATTTAAGATTCCGGGGACTGTCATCATTGAAGTGGGGGATCTGCTTGTGCCTGTCTTTTCTGAGTCTGAGGATACAACGACTGCCGTGAAACACCCTTTTAATAAAACTGTTATAGTTTCCTTTCTATTATAAACATGGCCCAAACTCTGACGATTTACGAACAATGTCTATGAGATCCACTCTTGCTGTTGATAAATCTTTGTTGTAACCAAACTATTGTTATTTAGAAGAAGACTTCCCCACCCACCCCCCAACCCCCTTGTACACCCCTCTTACCTGAAAGGTTTTCCATTTTGAAGTGTTCTTTTGCATGTTGCATCTATTTCAATAAACGGAACACTTTCAACAGTCGTGTAAAAATCCACTGGCAAAGTTTCACTTCGAATCGTTGGAGTGCTGCCTTGATCTGTGGTCAAACACAATAAAATCATTTGATAATTGTTGTACAAATAGTAATTTGTATTCTAGAAGGTGCCGCGTTTAAATCTCTTCTTGTTTTCCCGCACTCCACACTCCGTACTCCGCACTCTGGCAACAAGCTCCATCTTTTTGGCTCCCCCATTCCACACTTCTGTAACGCAGGTCCCGCTTACCGTACTTGTCTCGCTATAATAAGTTTAAGCTGGGAGGACACAAAGTAAAATATATCTGCAATTCTCCCCAATAACCATAACGACATTATTGTTTGAAAGAATATCCCCAAGGCAGAAGAATTCTCAATTTACCCACAAAATAAATGAGCGTTTTAGGACACACACACCCCAACGCAACAAACTGTTTTTAAAATATCCTAGTTTTAAAATGGAAAACAACTCAGATGCCATACAACTGCAATGACTTACAGTGGACGTAACCTTTAGTATAGTCGAGTTTGACTTCAAACATACACACAAAGAAGTGTTTCTGGTCACACGGTTGGAACACCTTTGTGTAAGAGTCTTCACACTGTGTTCCGCCGCCCCCTGCTTGTGTTTGTCTTTTAGTTACCCTGGTTATAAGTAAGAGTCGAAACAAAAATGGTTAAATAATACCAATATGTATTTTCAATGAAGAATTTAAAGGCACATGCACGTAAAGGTCGTAAGATTTAAGAGACTTGATTTTGATGTAAGAACTTTATTACCCACTATACAGATTGAAGACTTCAACAAACATTAAAATTACTATATACATATACCCTTAAAACACAGTAGGCCATTAAAATTTTCGAAGCCATTCAAATTTTTCAGGCTGTGGTCCAATTCCAATTAAAATGTTAAAATATTTCGTATAATTTTGCTTTCAACTTTTAGCAAGCCACCTTTTTGTTTTTTGTTAGTCTAAGATGCCACCAGGATCGACATTTGTTCAATTTTTGCTTCCCGCACCCCTCTGTGACTCTAAAAAAACAACCAAGATCGATGGGACAATAAACCTTTAACAACATCTTAGAACAGCTGACACCATCTCATGAACGCTATCTTTCTCTTAGGATCGCTAACGTTGTCACAGGTCCATCAAAGCCAGACTTCGTTAAAGTGTATACTAATTTGACTCACCTTACTTTGCATGTTCCGTTGTAGACTTGCAGTACACAGAGAGAACTGCCCGTGGCATTGTTCAGTGTAAAATTGGTGAAGGTTCCGGCACTGAAACAATGCGAGAGCATTTTTAATAGAATCATGCAATCCTAATATAATCCGTATACAATTTACTGCTTTTTAATTTAAAGCTCAAGATATCTCTTTACAATGTGAGAAAGTAGCTTAAATATTACGGATAAAAGATCTTGTTATTGCACAAAATTTACTCACCTTCGAACAGTTGGGAAGTTGTCAGCCAGCAGACGTCGATTTTTCACATGGTGTCCAGACCACAGGGACAGGATTCCTAGTTTTTTTTTTTCAAAAAGAAAACTTTTTTTTTCAATGGCACTTGCGATGATTGCGAGCACATAAGGGTCAGCTTTCAATGGAGACCTACAAACATGTTATGTTGCATGAATAGGGTCCCCACACCGATCAAGTGACGAACTCCGCAACCACCTGTTGGGCGATCTGCAGTAATTCTGAAGCACTACACCCACCTATCTGTAATCTTCACAATTTATCCCAACAACAAAGAAATGTTGTTATCTAACTTTAAAAAAAAATATTTTATTGGGGTTTTAAAAAAAACACGGGAAAAAAAAACAGCTCCAGTGCAGCGTGTTGCTACTTAAACGCATGCTCTTCAAAATATTGACATAAGATTATAGAATTCGGATAGAAAATTTGATAGAATGAAACTTCATTGGCAACGAGTCTATGTGCCAAGTTTCAGCTCAATGATAGAACAGGAGGAAGTGCCATTTAGCCTTCCGTAGATTTTGCCACAGAGCCAGACGGGGAAAAAAAAAGAAACACACAAACAATAGCGAAGTTAATGAAGAGTATTTAATCATAATGAGTAATTCACGGCGCTTGAACTACCCAAACCGGATTTTTCTTGTTTTCATGCTAAAACAAATAAAATAAATAAAATAAATGATAGGACAACAATAATGTGAACGCACAGAGTACTCACCATTAAATTTCAGCACATTGGGGTCAAAATAGGAACTCAATTCATGCACAAAGTTCATCAGGTATCCTTGGTTTAAATGACAGAACCTGTGAGCGTCCTGCCAGGTCAAGGTCTCATTGCTGACATGGAAACACGTACCAGTTTCAGAGGCTCCATTACCGTCACTGACAAATGTACAGGCTGGCAAGGTAGGAGAAAGCTAGTTGTTAATACTGTACATATTTAGTATATGGCCTCTAAGGTTATACTCATATGTCGCTCATTGAATGGTTACTTAGTGGTCTCATAAGTCGCCATTTGTTCGGTGACATATTGGTCTCAAAAGTCACCCTGCGATTTGGTCACATAGGCCCCAATATGTTTTTGTTTGATGCCTACGCCGGCCAGACCTGTATGTAACTATATTTCAATGACAGATCATCTCTAATTCGCCCGTTGTGTTCAATATATTAATGTACTTAAATTGGGACCTTATTTGAATACTTACTTTTGTTTACTGTTTCGATCGCCGTACACAAGCTTAATGTGCATGCGAGGATACAGAATACAGCTTGTAGCAATAGAAAGCTCATCGTAAATCTACAGGGTCGGCATGGGTTTCAATTTCTATATTTCTGAACTGCTCTCAAGGACTGGGAGCTCTCTAATGACTCCAGGTGATCACCACGTGTGTCTATTGCAAATAAAATGTCAGAGATGCATAAAACAATTATATGTAAATTATCTGCATTGACTGATCTTCACGTACTTCCAGCTGCCTGTCTCTACGAATTTTCAGACAGGATTTGTCAGATTTGACGGTGTAGAACCTTCTACAATATTTAGCTACGCGCGTGACGAAACACATCCCGTCATGCACCATAACACAAATTCAAAATAGTGGAGCACTGTGACAGAAGGAGACAACATCACATGATTCAGATACGGCCTTCCATGTGTGAAAATGTATCCTTAAAGTAATCTCACGCGGATGTGAGTGACCTAGATCAACTAATTCAATTAGTTGTTGGTGGTTTTTTTTTTCATTTCTTAAACGGTCTAAAACCGTTATTAGAGATATTTTGGACGAAATTATTTTTTATACAGAAAGTTTAAAAAAAATGAATTTTCCACATTTCTTTCATACAAGTGAGTCTGGTGTAAAAAGTGGCGTTAATTTTATTTGTTGAAGCGCGTTTCTTTGCTTCTACGACGATTTCTGGTGCATGACATAAGTAGTGCTTAAGTTATCGAGCGAAATAGACAACATGATTATCGTTAGAGAAGTGGTTTTCTTATTTCGGCCGAAACCAAAACGAGAATTTCAGCTAAAAAGTTTAAAGCCGAAAGATTTAAGTATTTGAAAACTTCTTTTCGTACACGTTCTGCTCACCGCGAAAAATATGAATTGAAATCTTTTGTGACAATTTTTATTTGTATTAAGTGACTCTCATAAAATTTACCCAAGGAAAGTGAACCTCGCCCCCCCCTTCCCCCCCCCCGTTTTTACAGTGTCTCTTTGTCTACCTGTAAGCTATAAACGTCTTAACGATTTTGTTTTAGCCAACCGAACTTATCGCGACCTAAACATCCCTGCTTATCATCCAAATTGGATCAGTATTAACTTCAAAATAGTCGTTTTACAATTTTACCTTAAATGTCAGCCCTTTTAGCTCGTCAACACACACACAAATACATCCATACACACACACACACCACCGGAAGGAACAAATACATTTCACAATTATTCGTATCTTCAAAGTGAATGGCTCTCGATAATAATCCATATGCGAGAATTAATATTCTGTCATCTTAATGTTACAATCAAAGTGTGTAATCCAGCCACTCTCTAGAATACCTAAGCAGAGTGTAAAATGACGTATGTATTATACACCTTGACTAGGCATTCTATAGAATGGCTGGATTGCACACTTAGACTGTAACAATAAAAATTAAGAATAAATCTAATGATCTTTTAAAATATATTTCTAGAATAAATAAATCATTACTAAAAAAATAATAATTTAATCTTGCTTCCACCTACTATATCCACTACTAGGCTTTCAGAATAAACAAATAAATAATTATAGAAGGTTTATACCATAGAGCCATTTATGAGCAGGATAACGATGAATGTCAATGAATTAATTAATTGAATAAGCCTTGGGATCTTAAATTAAAAATAATAAAATAATAATTTTTAAAAAATAATAAAGGATAAGTTACCATTCCCTAAGATTTGTTTTCATAATACTATTTAACTTTGACTATCACAAGATAATGATGAATCAAAATGCATGTCACATATGAATGATTTGAATACAACTTCTGTTCCCATTAAAAAAATAATAATAATAATAAAATAAATATTAACATTCCGAGTTGTTGTTTTCCCCACAAAACAATTTACCTTCCTTTTTACCTTATTGGCATTTCATTTTTGGAAATATTGGACATGCTAGTCATCAAGCAGCTGTGAACAATGTTCGCAGAGGACTCAATCACTTTTGGCCGAAACCTAAATAAACCGAACACTGCCATGAATTTTCTGTCTTGATTGAAACCAAAAATAAACCAAAAGTTAACTTTTCTGTTTCGACCGAAACCGAAAGTACGCCGAAAGTGATTCAATTTAAATGGCATCTTTCTGCGCCGAAGCCAAAACCGAAGCCGAAATTCAGTCCGTCTCTAATTATCGTGTATCGTTTACTCTCTCGACCGGGATACATGGACATGTTTACATACAAGTACCAGGTGAACACATTCATTGGACGAAAATAGTAGTGTTTTGCAGCTACGTCGCGTTTATTATAGCGTTCCTGTTGATCCAGCTTATTATACTATCACACAAAGTCGTGCACGCCTAATGGCCACCCAGAAGTTCAAGGTTAGTCTGGGGTCTTGTTGCGATATGCTTCTACTTAGAATGTTTGTTTATTGTTGTTGTTTTATGTTGTTTTTTTTTCAATTTTGATACGCGAAGACGGTATTTTAAGTAGAGCTTAAGTTTGCACTAAAGAAATGCTTGCACGGCATTCCGTCACCTTTTCCCCGTGGACTTTAAGTTATTTGAATACATATTTGATAGAAACGCAGCTGCTAAGTTAAGGGCACAGTTTAAATTATTGTCTTGAAATTAATCAACATTGTACACACAGGTTGAAGTTACAATCAAAATGATAAGAAAAATATTTTTAAAAAGAATTTTCCTGTGAAGCTCTGCAAAGGCGACTCACTGTATTGTTTCAAGTATAATAGATCATTATTTTGTCCTTACTAAATCAATAACATGTTTACCCCAGTATGAAATGCATTTTTCCGTTTGATAATTTAGTCACCTGACTGTGTGATGTTGTAAAAATAAGACAATGCGGCCAATAGATTCGAAGGACGATAGTCACGCACTCTAAGAGAGGTGGGTCGGCAACAGTCGGAGTTGTAAATTTAGAAACTCGAGAGCATGTCAGTTGTCATCCTCGGCCGAACCAGGTTGGAGGGGGGGGGGTGCCTATAAAGTACGTTGTCTCGACTGAACCAGGGGGGGTGCCTATAAAGTACGTTGTCTCGACTGAACCAGGGGGGGGGGCCTATAAAGTACGTTGTCGCGACTGAACACATTTCTAGGCGTATAATGTTCCGGTTTGTTCGGGATCGTCCTGGTTTACTCGGGACCGGTCGCAGTTTGATCCTCTATAAAGTACGTTGTCTCGACTGAACCAGGGGGGGTGCCTATAAAGTACGTTGTCTCGACTGAACCAGGGGGGGGTGCCTATAAAGTACGTTGTCGCGACTGAACACATTTCTAGGCGTATAATGTTCCGGTTTGTTCGGGATCGTCCTGGTTTACTCGGGACCGGTCGCAGTTTGATCCGGGTCGTCAAGGTTTGACCGGGGTACCACCCAGTTTAACAACGTTGTACCCGCTGCTCTAATAAATTTTTTTTTCTGGTTTAATCCACAAATTTTTAAAAATTAATTACTTTTTTTTTTAATTTACTGTTCGATAACTTGTCATATTATATTATTAACATGGGAATTTGTCAGGGATCGAATTCCACATTTAAAGCCGCTGAGCTAGTAAAAGTCAATGTGTCCAGATTGCCAGGGGCCAAGCTGGAGTCGCTCAAGACGGGCGGGTTTGAGATACACGTTAAAAGTAAATCTTAGCCCCCCCCCCTCCCCTCAACCGGGAATAAAAGTATGAGGTCTGGGTCAAAAGTACCGCCCCGTAACATACGATCGATCCCCAATCCAAACATTTGAAAATGTATTGTTCTGGAACTTATGTCAGTGAGTCGTTATGTCATAGATGCACATAGTTTCATTGGAAGTACAGCGATATTTATTGATACAAATGAGAAACATAAATGTATAATTACCATGCAAAAAAACTTGTGAGCATGGAAACCGATGCTAAAGGTTAACAAGAGGGAAAAAAAAAACAACGAACATTTGGAAGTAAAAACAAAGAAAAAAAAGTGTGAGTGAGTGTGTGTTTTGTTTTAGTTTTGTTATGGGGGGTGGGGGAGGTGCATGCAAAAAAAACTTTAACTAAAATTAACGGAGAATTATTCTAAAAGTACATATTTTTCACAATTTTTTGTTCATACCTTTAAAAAAAAGTTTTACAAAGGTTTAAATTTAAAAAAAAAATCAAATACTTTTACGACTGCGTTGTTATGATTTTTGCTCGCGTCCATTGACTGCATTAGTTTCTTGTATATGTGCCCGCACTGTCACATATAGATTTCTTATCATTGCCTGTTTTTCCAATTTACTCCTGATTGTGATACTACAAGTTTTATGTTAGAGAATATAAAAAACAAATGTTGAGAGATCCCGTTTTTTCGCTTCAAATCATGGTGTCCATGACAAATATTTCAGAATGTATTACTATAGCTGCACGGCTAGGGCGTAGACAAATAATTCAGAATGTATTACTATAGCTGCACGCCTAGGGCGTAGACAAATTATTCAGAATGTATTACTATAGCTTCACGCCTAGGGCGTAGACAAATTATTCAGAATGTATTACTATAGCTTCACGCCTAGGGCGTAGACAAATTATTCAGAATGTATTACTATAGCTGCACGGCTAGGGCGTAGACAAATTATTCAGAATGTATTACTATAGCTGCACGCCTAGGGCGTAGACAAATTATTCAGAATGTATTACTATAGCTGCACGCCTAGGGCGTAGACAAATTATTCAGAATGTATTACTATAGCTGCACGCCTAGGGCGTAGACAAATTATTCAGAATGTATTACTATAGCTGCACGGCTAGGGCGTAGACAAATTATTCAGAATGTATTACTATAGCTGCACGGCTAGGGCGTAGACAAATAATTCAGAATTTATTACTATAGCTGCACGTAGACAAATAATTAAGAATCAACACCAAGTTTGGTTACGTACGGCCCTCCTGGACAATCTAAAAATTGGCGTGTTCTAGGATTATCGACTGGTAATTTTTTATTTTTTTTGCACCATATATGTAAAATATTAAAAGCTAATCTGAGACTACCCACAAAACAATATGAAACGAAATAACGCCAATAACGATAGATCGAATCATTGTGTTTCTTTTAACACGTCTCGTGGTCACAAACCATTAAATTCGTTTATCGAAATGTTTCCCCGAACATGTTTCTTTTGCGGCCCTCTGAGTTTCGACGTCTCAGCTAAGGGCTATTTTTTAAATTAATTTCTTTTTTCCTGCTGTTTGTTCGCTGACGAAGGCTTCCTGTCGACACGTTCGTTGTTTTGTTGCGTTCCTTTGTCATGTTTTCACTTACTTTCTTTTACCCATTTCCTTGCTTGCTAACCTGATTGCGGTCTCTCCCCTAGTTTTTGCTGTCGGATGACCTCAGTTTCGGTCTGTTCGTACTCTGTTTCGATGTTTAGAACGTTGGAAACACCCGCTCATAATCGTCAAACTCCTACAGTTCGTTTTGATCCGTTGCCAAGTCTTTTAGCAAGGCGTCAACTATAAGAAGAAAATGGCGAAGGCATTTTTCTTTTAAATTTGTGATGAGGTGTATCATTTTGGTAAAATGAAAAAAAATAAAAAATTCGTTAAGGGAGAGTGGCAAAAAAATCATGTGGCACAAATCTTTGCTACGATCCTGGGGGTTTACTTGTGGGACACAGCCACGCCTCAGTAGTCAGTGAGCACGACTTGTCAAATCACGATCTAAGCTTTCTTTCAACAATTGTACGATGCTCTGTATCAAATCCCGGTGAATGGCTGCTTGTTCTTCATCTAAATCTCACACGGCCCTTGTTAGGCCTTTGACTGACTTAGTCCGGTGTACTTTGCTGTTTCGTCCTATTCTAATTCTAGAGACTAGAGATCACATGACCCAAATACCGCCTTATGCTTCTGAGCATCATCTGCATCTCTGTAAAGACGCACGTTGAACATAATGTCTCATTAAATAGTGTCTGAATAAGTTTTACTTGTTCGTAGAAATTATAGTAGCTTTTTGTTTTTTTTTGTTAAATGTTTCTTTTATTGTTCCAAATAAATAGAAATGTTTGTTTTGGTTTTTATTTAAATTACATGTTACATAGATCTATTCATTGACCGCAAATAAATAAATCCATATTTTAACCAAAACAACATTTTGTATTTTGACAAATTTAACCACAAGAAATCTAAGGCATTTTTCTGGGGTAAAAATAAACCATCTTATACCAAACAGTAACAACAAAAAAAAGAACTCTCAATAATGATTTGTATAGCGATAATTTAGATATCGTAACCTGTTAATGTATTGATTACAATGGATATCTCAGAATGTCACCACCATGTTACGGTGGCATCTGAAACTTTACTTACATGGCATCTTTCCTCCACGTCACATTAACATTACATGGAATAAGTTGGAGTTTTCCTGTCATTCTAATCAGTTGTATCGTCTCTTATGAAATTGTGTCTCCATTTTCAGTTTGCTTCCTCGTGTCTGTTCAATTCAGTGAAAGAACAATGTCACCCACACCACAGTGATAATCTCATTGGACAAACAGCAATATCGTGATACGTCATTTTTTAAATGTAACTATATTTAAGTTAGGTTTAAATAAAAATATATATATATATTACCTGTATTTCCGTTTGATAAGGCCTTTATCGACATGTTTCAGTTTTAAAAAAACAACAACTTAATTTAAAGGGAAAAAAAAAAAAGATTTTCTAAGTTTGAAACGCATTAAAAAGTAGAACAATATTTTCATGTTAATATAATGTATTACACCAAAGCACTGGTTGGATAATCATGGCTCGCGGTCCACATGCGGCTCTTTAGCGACCTGAGTGCGGCTCGGCCAGTCGGCAGCAAATCGGTTTTGACTCCGAAAAATATGGTTCTTGACAGGTTCTTAAAATTTTTTTTTTAATCATCCTGCTACTGAGTTTTTGGCTCTTTTGACTAATGAGTTTGCCGACCACCGCACTGAAGAAAGGCTGTACATAAGTGTAGATGAGCACGCCATGTAGCCAAGCCGACCACCGCCCTGAAGAAAGGCTGTACATAAGTGGAGATGAGCACGCCATGTAGCCAAGACATTCGAATTGAATGTAGACGAATCTTTAAGATTTTTTTTTTATTAATCATAATTAATGTTTATTAAAAAAATATATTTTTCTTCCCAGACTTTCTTTGAGTACTGTATTTTAGGTAAATTATTTTTTACTTTTTAGTAGTGTGTATTAACTCGTCTTTCATATACAGTATTTTTAAATTATTTATTAGCTAACTATGTTTTAGTATTAAAATTTTAATCTAAAATTATTGACCAGAGTATAATTATTTACTATTTTAAACACCGAATGCCTACAAAATTCTTTTGGGGGTGACCTAACTTTTTACCTAACCATAAAACTAAAAAAAAAAAAATTAAAAAAAGATAAATCTAAACTCAGCCACCCAACTGTTGAATCATCCACGAAGCAGACGCGATCAATCACGTAATTCGAGCGACTGTGTCAACTCACCTCCGTCGACCCAGAAGGAGACGCGATGTTGACACAACTCAGTTAAAACGGAACTATTAAAACCTTTCAGGTGACCACCCGAAAATGTGACGGGTGTTGAAAAAAACAACTTTAAAAATACTCTTCATCCACACATCCACAATACGGCAATGCAAAGAGAGAGAGAGAGAGAGAGAGAGAGAGAGAGAGAGAGAGTCTTTAAAAGAAGTGTCGGGGTTGCAATGTTTGAATTTTACAACAAAAAATGTAAATACCGGTATCAGAAGTCTTAAAAAATGTTTGGAAATATTTATTTTAAAACGAAGCGTGTCACTAGTTTATTGTTACAGATGTCTTGTTTGAATGACTGTACGTTAACTATTCAAAGTACTCACCATTCAACTCAACGTCTACTTACAATGTTTACGCCAGTAAGAACTCGAACATCACCTGCGACGCATAAACGTATGTATGTGTATTAGCTAGCATAATCCTCTACACTGAAAAATGTGCACAAAAGGTCTTAATAGATTTGCAGGTTGGTGCCACCTGTAAGGCGAATCCTTTACACTTACACTTACATGTCTCATGGAGCGCAACACGATTATTTTTATTTTTATTGTTATGATTGTGTTGTTGTCTGCGGTCTGTGCACTGATACCTTGTTGTCTGCGGTCTGTGCACTGATAACTTGTTGTCTGCGGTCTGTGCACTGATACCTTGTTGTCTGCGGTCTGTGCACTGATACCTGTTGTCTGCGGTCTGTGCACTGATACCTTGTTGTCTGCGGTCTGTGCACTGATACCTTGTTGTCTGCGGTCTGTGCACTGATACCTTGTTGTCTGCGGTCTGTGCACTGATACCTTGTTGTCTGCGGTCTGTGCACTGATACCTTGTTGTCTGCGGTCTGTGCACTGATACCTGTTGTCTGCGGTCTGTGCACTGATACCGCTGGGATTTAGTGTGGTTTATAAAGCCTGATATGCAGAAACATGAAGGGGCGTTGCAGTCAATGCTGAGTAAGAAACTATCAATGTACTTAAGAATAGTTTTATGGCAGAAGATTGTACCTTTCGTATTTTATGATATATTTTGTTTTTATTACATCACTCGTATTTCACGCTTCGGTCCCTGAAAACGGTCCAATCATCTGGCCCAAACCCTGAACAGGCCACCGGTAAACTGTGGTCTATTTAAATAATATTTATTTTTTTTTAAATATGTTGAGAGAGGTAGTTGGGGGTGGGGGACTATCGTGGCTGTCTCACAAGTTAACGTATTCTGAATACCGAAAATGTATTTGCTGTAACAATAAAAAAAAAATTTAAACCAAAAATAAAAAAAGAAGTACACAAAACTGAGAACTATATTTTCCTCTATTGATACCTTGGGCTTTTAATCTCTTTTTCTTTGATCAATATAGCTTCCGTTAATTTTAAATGTTGTTATTTTCTTCATCATCAGACAACAAAAGGAGGGATTTAAAGAACTCTGTTATCGGTAACATAACAGTTTTGATGTAAATTTGTAGCTTGCACAAACAAACTAAAACATGTTGTTTTTTTTTTTGTTTTTTTTTTAATAATTGCATACCGCAGTAAGTTCTTGAATCGATTTTAACGTTATTGGAAATACAGTGAAACACCAAACAAGTTTACAGGTCATTAATTCATTCCTGGAAGCCTGCCGAATATGAAACTTTAATGAAACCGTTTTTCCCAATCCCATTTACCATTCCTAGCAAACAACTTATATATGTTATAGCGAGTCTTCAGTAAAACCCATTGGAAAAAAGAACTCGTCCTATGTTGCCTTAAAAAATAAAAAAATAAAATTTCCAGAAGTAGTCCAACACATTATCCTTCAATAAATTTTTTTTTTTTTTTTTTTGCGTTTTTGCCCCCTTGATAATGTCTTCATCAGGTGGGAGCCTTCATTTGAAACAGCTTCAATGAGCAACATTTTTTATCATTTGGTAAACTTAAAACTACAATTGTATGAAAAAATAACAAATTAAAAAATGATGAAAATTAATAATTACGAATAAAAAATTACTCCAAGAAATTAGCGCAAGATGCACACGAGACAAACGCCAAAGTCTTTACGGAGTTTTACAAACCATGGAAAACATTTTAACTAATACGTATAGAAAATAATAACAAAACCAGAAAATATTAACGATATATATTTACAACAAAAAAAAATATAGAAAATACTAATAAATTATGTAGAAAATACTAACAAATATAGAAAATTCTAAATTAATATGGAATATACTAATAATAAACAATGTACGATATCAACGTATTTGGAAAAAAAACTAAAAATGGAAAACACTAAGAAATATGAAATAGAAAAATTGACATCATTAAAATGTGATGACGACAAATCTGTCGAAAACGATGTGTTAAGGCCAGGCCCGCACAACTCAACATGTAAGGCGGGCCGTACTACTTGATGAAAAACGTGTGTGGGCCAACAGAAAATAGGACAGGACTTGTGCGGGCCAAACAAGAAATAGGACAAGGGGAAAAGGCTATTAATAAAATAATAAGAATAAAGAATATTCCATTACTTCGCGGGCTGCAAAGTGGGTTCTGGTGGGCCGCACGTGACCTTTGAGCCGTTTTCCTCTGGGGTTTTGGTGATGCACCCTCTGCACTCCTCTGTCTTTTGGCATTCTCTCCGAGTGTCCTACAAATATTTTACCCTGGTTAAAAATAAAATATTCCGTGACATCATAATTATACCCAAATGACAACATTATACGGTACGAATTTATGTAGGAATATTGCTGTATTCCAAGTAAAATTTCCAGTTTTGGTTCGTAAAAGTACAAGATTTTTTTTTTTTTTTATTTGTATGGCAATATCTAATTCAATTATATAAAGAAATTATAACTTTGGAAAACCGGTACTTCCAGAAAGGCCAATAAAATAATAAAAGACGAATCATTGGCGTGTCGTGACTGTCAATGACAACTGTCAAACGCCTGCAGTTGTGTCACCTGAGCTTGGATGATTTAACACGGGGGTCCGGAGATCGTGTCCTTTGGGCCGGCGGGTTGTAAAAAAATCGGTAGGTGCTGAATTTTTGGGCTGGATTTCAGGGTTACGCCTTTGAGCACATATCTTTTCACCAGGCCGATACTTGTACTTGTTTATGTAGGTACCTCAAACTATTTTTTTTTGCAAAACAGCCCTATTGCTTTTTTTTTTATTATACGGTTATGTTAAAAGTCACGGAAATGTGGATAGGTACCAAACTTGTTCATTTAACTGAATTTGTAAAAAAAAAAAAAAAAAAAAAAGCAATTTTTAAAACCTAAATATTTTTACTTTTTTTTTTTTT